>MVAJ01000044.1:0-159582 GCA_014825545.1 Cystofilobasidium capitatum | reverse complement strand
AACTTCCAGCGGCCCCTTTGGACGCTCTGCAGCGCCCAACGAGAGTGGAAGAGCAGGATAACGTGGTGGGAAGGGTGGAGAGCAGAGGGGAAGGGGGGGGGGGGAAGGGAAGGGGAGTAGGGGGGGACGCTCGAACTGACCTTCTTCTTGATGGCGTACGAGATGGACGATCCCTTGGCGGCGTTGACGAGCTCGTCGGCGAGGCACTCGGAGAGGGGCTGCAGGTGCTTGCGGATAGAGGGGCAGGCTTGCTCGTACGATCTTCCGGACGATCTTCACTCGGAGAGCAACTTTCACCTCGGGACGATCTTGACAGCGCAAGCGGATGGACAGATGAAGAGGGGTCATGAGGTATCGTTGAGGTGTTGCGGGGCGTTTCCTGAGAAGTGCGAAATGAGGGAAGAGTCTAAGCTGGGAGGGGTTCGTTGACA
This sequence comes from Cystofilobasidium capitatum, assembly GCA_014825545.1. NCBI lineage: Eukaryota > Fungi > Basidiomycota > Tremellomycetes > Cystofilobasidiales > Cystofilobasidiaceae > Cystofilobasidium > Cystofilobasidium capitatum. Next base: position 159,151 of record MVAJ01000044.1, on the reverse strand, counting down.
GGTGAAGCAGGTGGACGACGAGCCGCTGCAGAGGTGCTCGACCGAGAGGAAAGACCATCCCCGACACGAACAGAAATGCAGGAGGGATGCGACCGTTGCATGAGGAGAGCGTTGTCATCTAGGCGGTGCCGTCCTCGTCAGGTTCAGGTTCGTTGACCTTGAGCGACTTGACAAACTCGCGGTAATCGAACGTCCCCTTGCGCTCGTCAACGAAGCACGACGACAATAGCGCGTCGACCTGGAGGTGCACGACCGATCAAGAGTTACCCAGTCAGTATGATGTGCGGGAAGGAGGGAACAGAGCATAGGGAGACGGACCTCGTCATTCGACATCCTGTCGCCTGACCCTGCCAACACCTCCCTCAGCTCGGCGACGCTCACAACACCCTCGTCCGTCGGGTCAAAGCTCGCAAACGCCTCCTGCAGGACCTGGCCCTTGTCGAACTGGAGCAGATGGTCGCCCATCATGGTCAGGAATGCCGTGAACGAAACCTTTCCCTGCGCACCCGAGGGCCCAGCGCTCGCGAGGAGGTCGGACGCGGTCAAGGGCAGGCCGACGTTGGCGACGGCGGACGACAGGTCCGAGGCCGTCAGGAACCCGTCTCGGTCGGCGTCGAGCAGATTGAAGGCCTCCTGGAACTGCTTGATCTGCGAGGGCGAGAAGAGTGTGTAGAGCGGCGTCGAGGGCTGGCGAGGATGACTGCGCGGGCGAACGAGTCCGAGGGACGAGCGCGGGCAACGGCGAAGACGCAAGCAGACCAGAGGAGCAAGACAAGGAGATCATCAGCATGCAGCCTTGCAGAGAGCAGGCGCGGGAAGAGTAGCCAAGTGAGACCAGGGGCGACTGTGAACCCGCCGTCTGCAAACTGCCAGTTGAGCGACAAACGCACGCTGTTCGTCCTCCTGGGCGTCCGACACCGAGCTGCACGAACACAAAGTAAAGAAGGCATCAGTCAGGGTTCCGAGACTGTCTATGAACTGCTGAGACTACGTACTGAGGCCATCTTGAAAGCAGACTTGAAGAGTTTTGGTGAAGTCGAAGGTCGTGGTTGCGGGCGACGCGACGGCGGACCTTCGAGCTTGCTGCAGATGGCATTGTGCCCTCCAAACGTACTCCCTCCCTCCCTTCTTTCCGCAAACGATACCGGTAGCCATGAAGTCCTCTGTCGTCCGTGAAGGCCTACTCTCGAGCTTCGGAAAGTTCCTGTCTCGCAGGGTGTGTCCCTCTCGCTGCCCTCCAACCCCGCTCGCCCCAAAGGCTGACCTTCTTTGGCCTTTCCGCTCTCCAGGGCCATAAAGTCGTCGGCTACGACCTCCAAGGGAACCAATACCTCGAGAAGGCCGCGTCGGGAGCGGGCGAGCGGCCCAAGAGGGTGATGGAGTACAGGGAGGAGCTCGAGGGTCGAGACGTCCACATCTCCGACTACACCGACGGCCGCAAAGTGCCTGGTGCGTCTCCATCGGCCCCGGCTCGCGTGGAACTTGACGACTGACGTCCGTGTCTGGACCTCCGCCCACTCTCCAGTCCAGTGGGCCTCCTGGCTGTCGTTTACGCGTAACAATCCACCGACGATCGAGGTACGTCCTCTCCTTACCTGCGATCCTCCGGGCCGGGTGCTGCGCACATCACTGACCCGTGCCAACCCTTCTCAAGGAACTCCAACAAGACGTCCAGCGACGCGCAATTCTGCGGGACAGGGTGGGTTTGATTGACGCTCGGGATCGGGAGGAGAGAGCCAGGCAGATCGAGGACGTCCGGCAGAGTCGACTGGCGCCGCCTTCCTCCACACCCACTCCTCCATCTGCGACGTCGCCCGTCGACCCTGCGGGACCGTCACCTTCGAACCGACCACTTCCCGTCGGGCAAGAGCCTCGTGCATCTCCTGCCACTCTTTCAACGCCACCAGCCCTCGCCTTTTCCTCCTCTCCCTCACCTCCAGCAGGCCACGATCCAACGTCACCGTCGTCCCATCCCGAAAGCAACCCCCTGCCCAAACGACCCAAAGACGACGACTGGGCACCGGAAAGCTGGGGCGGGAAGAGCCTTAGACGCGGCGAGTAGGGAAAGGAGGCACACGATGCGCTGGAGACGCAGCAAAAGGGTGACTCCTTCTACCGAAGCACTTGCGCCACGGGACAGAGTGCAAGCATGAGTAATGCTGTCCATTTATATCCCGTCCGGCTTGGCAACCTGAGCGAGAGAGGAAATCGAAGGGTAGAGGGAGGAGGGGGGAAGGGGTGAAAGGTCAGCGTTGGCCACCGGCGTTCACGTGTGAGAGAAAGGTAACGCACCTTTCTGCGTTCGCGCTTGCCAGTGACGGAACAGGCCATCTCTGCGAGCGAGGGGAAGGGAGAGAAAAGCGGGTTGCAAAGGGTCAGGGCAAATGACCTCGCTGGCTGCCGCAGCAGGCCACACAAGGGCAAGAAGGGTAGAAAGGGGAGGAACGGACCTTGCCACGAGACCGGCTTGAGCGGCGCACCTTAAGGAGATCGCAAGCAAGTCAGTCTTCATCGCAGGGCGAGCGAGATATATAGAGAGAGAAAGGGGGGAACGAGAGTGGATGTGGGGACGCACCCGCTTCCGAGTTTCCAAAGATGACGCCGAGGTCGTTCCTCGCCGTCGACAAGTAGTAGCTCCTGGCGTCTCCCAGCGAGATCTAAGTCCACCATCGACCAAAGGAGCACGTAAGCGTCTGAGTCTGGGGAGCATCAGGGCGGGACACAACAGGCGTGAAGGTGAGGGACTCACAACAAGCGCCTTGACGACGTCTCCTAGCCTGAACGACTCGATCATCTTGATCTTGTCCTTCTCCGTCAGCCTTTACGCAACGCAGGCCAGTGGACACGAACGTCAGTACTTTGCCGGGCCGCTGCTCGAACGGCCAACAAGGCGCGCGTAGAGAGTGGAGCAAGGGGAAGAGCGGAGGGCAGCAGACGCACCGAATGTCCTGCACTCGAACGACACCCTGGAACTCCTCGCCCGTCGGCACGCCGTCGACGACCGTTATGCTGACCGTCGCCTCCTTGGGCGTCAGACGGGTAATGGTGCCGATGATCTGGAGGGTGCGCAAGGTGCAGGACGGGTCCGGGTCAGATCGTTTGGAGGGTCGGTGGACGGCTGGGACGTACGAGCGAGTTGGGTTGCGGGATGAGACTGGTCGGGTGGTGAGATCGCACGCTAACCGTCTGCAGTACGAGCAAGGTCCATCGGGGAGAGAGGATCGGGGTCAGGTTCAGTCCTGAGCGTCGTGTCGGAGAGCGACAGGTCGGAGACGAGGGAGCTGGACAAACGCACCGAACCGTCCTTCTCCATCCTTCCCACCAGCGAGCTCACCACCTGGCCTTCACGCTCGTACGTCCCAGGTCTGGACACAGGTTGAAAAAGTCAACGGGAGTGGAAGATGTCAGCCCTGTCCGAGACGCAGGGGCGGACGGTGGGCTTGAGCTGGGAGGTACGACGCACCCTGCGGACGGCAGCGGAGCAGACAGGCCGAGCGGTTGGCCGGGCAGGTAGATTCTTGGGCTGGACATGGACGCTATCGTACTGAGATGAGGATCGATCTAAGTAGGGGAGGAGGGGCTGGAGAAGATCGAGGCAGGGTACGGGTCCAAGGAGGAGAGGGAGGTCGGTGTTGGGCGTCAACTGGTGCGACACTTTCGACATTTTCTGTGCAGTCCTTCCTGCCAACGTCCATGAGCTTCGAGGCTCGAGAGAGAGGAGTGCAGGTGATACAAGGGAGAGGTCGTGTTCGCCTGTTTGCTGTCCTGTCTGAGAGCAGGAGTGGGCTGACTTCTGGCGACGAGGGCTGACAGCGACCCGCGCCCCACTCGGGAGGAAGGATGGATACCCAACTCGAGGACGTTTTCTCTCCCTCTCTGACTCTCGCAGCGTGTCGGACAGGACGAGGAAACTGTGCTCAAGAAGCAAGCTGGGTGGTTGGAGGCAGAGTCTCTCTGTCAGCCGTCCCTCCGAAGCGGCCGGATCCTACACACCGCCCTCTCGTTCAGTACAGGTTATGAAGGACCTCTACTCTCGGATGCGAGCGAATAGGAACGAGGGTGTCCGAAATCGGCTCTCCCTCCAGTGCCATCCTTGATCGGGTGGAGGTTGTTCGTCCGGCCGAGTGCTGTCGCTCTGCCTCCTGTCGTCGCGCGCGTCCGACGGATGATGTCGGCCAGCGAGGGCAGCGTCGGGGATGGGTAAGCGAGCCCAGACCAGGGCAGATGGATACATAAGAGGACGGGGTCTGGCCTGCCTGTCCGTCGATTCCACTCTGCCAGATACCTAGACGACTCAACCTTTGTTGCAGAGGGTTAGTAGCTTCTCTTCTCTGACGAGGCTTCGTTCGGAGGGAGACCTTTCGCATCCTCTTCTCTTGCTGACGACGACCCCCCCCTCAACACATCATACCCATCTCCCTCTTTACTCTTGCCTACGATGCAGACTCGCCGCTCCAGACCCTCGCCCGACATCAAGCACCAGCAGGACGACATGCTCGTCGCCATCTACAAGGACGAACCGCCAAGGAGGGACGCCGTCCAGAAGGCCTGCGACGGATGCAGAGCGACAAAGCAGAAGGTGCGTTCCTCTTGCTCGTCCTTCGAACCTGCCCTCTCTTTGGGAACGTCGACGCTGACTGTGTATCGTGTTTTTCATCTCTCGACGTGGACTCTGTTCGCTCCGTGTCCGACTCGCTCTCCCCCCCCCCCAACTCCGCTTTCCTCGCTCGACTCCGGAACCCAACCCCACCTTTCCTCTTACTGTCTCTCGACCACCCACTCGCCGCTCGTCGACCTTCTGCCTCCTCGTCTCGACTTGCTCTCTCTCCCTTTGGCAATTCTACTTCCTCCTCCGACCCGCTCTTGCCCGGAACCGCAGTGCGACGGCCTCCCCCCGTGCTCGCGCTGCCAAGCCAAGGGCCAGGCGTGCACGTACAACGCCCAGAACCGCAAGAACTACACGCGCGCGCCGGCGACGTTCGGGCAGGTCCAGCGCAAGCGGGTCGGGGTCAAGTTTGTCGAGGAAGAAGCTTTTGCGGGGGAGGGCAACGACGAGGACGAGGGCTCGCATGCGTCGACGTCCGGGGACGACAACGGCGACGCCGACGACGAGCGAGAGCAGGACAGGTCGAATCAGGAGAGGAGGGAGAGGGAGGAGATGGAGAGGCTGCAAGACAGGTTTGGCGGAGGGAGGCCGTCGATCGCGGACTCGGTCAAGCTGCTCAAACGGCCCTCGGCGCTCAAGACAGGCGAGCAGGTTGCCAAACGGCGAAAATCACTCCCTTCGTCGGCTGGCGCCGACTTCCCATCCGCTCCGACTCGACAGCCTCTTCCTGCTCTGACGTCGGAAGTGACTCGACGACCGACATCGACGACGGAAGCCAAGTCGCACTTGGGGCAGACGTTCGAGTACGAGTCGGCCCCGCCATCGCCGCCCGCCACACCCATCCATCGAGCGGCAGTTGGACGACCAAGAAGGCCAGCAGAGGATGAATGGGAGGGTCTGGAGAGTCCGGAGATCGTAGAGCCTGGCGTGGAGACGAAGGAATCTGCCAGTCGACAGTGAGTGATTCCCCCCCTCCACCGTGCTCTCCTTCTTCGACCACCGACGATTCATTCGACCGATTCCTTCTCCTCAGGAACTCGTACTCGTCGACGTCGACGTCGTACGCGGTCGAGACGCCCTTCATCGTCTACCCTTACGCGCAGCGACACCCCCTCACGCCGCCATACCCAACGGCAACGTCCCTCCCCGCCGGACCGTCGGCGGCCTACCCGACGCTGGCAATCCCGAGTGCCTACCTGCCGCCGTCCGCCTCGGGCCTGCCGTACGCCCAACTGTCGACCTCGGGCCTCGCGGACGGACAGGCCAACGGTCTGCCAGAGGTCCTCAAGACGCTCGACTTCAACACGCTCCTGTCGACGACGAGGTCGACGCTCGACCACATGCCTTCGTCCTCCACCGCGTCTTCGAGCGAGAAGCTGCCTCTCGGGACGGTCGCTGGTGGCGGGGCGGGAGGGCAAGGTGGGAGGGGAGAGGGAGGCGTTGGGGGCTTGTTCGAGTTGCACGCGTACCGGTGGTTGCCCCCTCTTGCGTTTGGTCGTCGTTGAGGTCCCTTCTCTCCCTTACCTCCTTTTCCTTTGCGCGAGTCTCCTGCTCACCTTCATATCTGTCTCTGCCAATCGTCTGTTGTCTTTCTGCCCTTCTTTCTCAACCCACCCCTCTTCTTCCCCTCTAACCGGTCGTCCTTCCCGCACACCTCCTCAATGCCCTTGCTCCACATCTCAGTCTCGTGTCTTGTTCGCTCTCCCTCTGGTCTCCCGTCTTAGCTCTTGTACTACTCACTACTCACTCGTCTATGAACTCACCCACTGCTTGTTGCCACCCAACCCTCTTGTATGACCTTCTTCCAAGACAACAGTCCGAAACCCTCATGCAAGAAACCTGATCCCAGGGACGAACAGGCGGGGATCATCACCATCCCTCTCCTCCTCCGCCGCCAGCACTCGTCTTGATGCCCATCCCAGCCACGCCCGCACTGACGCCCGCTGCGCCCGAGGCCGCAGGCGCCGTCTCGATCGACTTTCGGTACTCGAGCTTTTCGACCTTGACCTTCGCGTGTCAGTACGAGAGGGGGACGTTTGGAAGAGGGTCAGGTTCTTTTGTCTACGGGTCTCTTAGGAGGGGAGGGGGAGGGGGGGGGGGGGAACGCACCTCGCCGTTGACGAGCGAGTAGACGTAAGTCACCACTTGAGGGCCCTGAATGTCCATCAGCGCGAAACTTGGTACGGGCGTCTCTCTGTGCAATGAGTGAAGCGAGATAGAGGGCGTTGGTCAGACTGGACAGCGAGAGAGGCCCAAAGGGGGAACAGCAGGAAAGCGCACCCCAACAAGCCGCCGTCCCACGCGCCCGTCGCACTCCCCGGGTCGACAAAGAACCGTCCTCCAGCCTCCCACGAGCCAAACTTGCCCGTCCCGCCGCTGACGAGCACGTCGACGTCCATCTGGCGCGCGAGCGCCTCGAGCGCCGGACGTGATGCTGGCGGGTGAGACGGAATCGACGCCGACGGGAGGAGACCTATGCGGAGTGACGGAGGGAACGGGAGAATCTGAGAAAGAGGGTAGTTGGACTGTCCACGACGAGGAAGGGACGGTTGAGGTTGACCAGAGAAGATGGGTGTTCAGCGCACGGACTTCTAGGCGGGCAAGGTCTGGGGGCAAAGCGAACGCACCTCGTCCGAGTCGCCCTTGACGACGTGCACCTCGGGCGCGATCGACTGCAGGTACTCGTGTGTCTCGGCGTCGCAGACGTTGCCTGTGCAGAGGATCGACTGGATCTTGCCTGCCGGGAGGGAAGATCGCACGAGGCCGGGGTTGTCAGCCCAGCCTTCGACGTAGTCTTCGTTTGAGAGGACCAAGAAGACGGACCTGGTACCTAAACGTCGGATCAAGACACAGATATCGGACGAGACAGAGAGCGCGCAAGTGTAGGTCGGAGCACGATACGCGTGTCAAAGTCAAAGAGGAAAGGGGGCCTGGTCAGCGCCTCTGCACCTCGAGAGATGGGCTCTCGCCCCAATCGGACGCACGAGCAACCGCTTGAACTTTGCCGGCAAGTCTGCGGCCCTGTTCGGGATGTGGAGGTCTCCGATGACGAGCACGAGCATGCCTGTCTAGGTAGGTAGAAGAGGAAAAGGAGGAGAGTAGGGTGCTGAAGGGTATGGCTGTTGCTGGGACGAGTCTTGAACGAGTTCAGGCCATCATCTCTCCTGCCGACGAACGGCCATGTCGAGTAACCTCCCAAACGTCTCCCAGCGGTCCCTCCTCTCGCCCTCACCGACCCCGTACGCACCCTCGCCCTCGCCAGGCCCTCCGGCGTCGACAGGCAACCCGCCGCCTGCCCTCCCGGGCGCGAGATCGGGCGCAGCTGCGGAGGGCTCGCCCGCCCGGGTCGCACTCGACGAGTTCCGTCGGAGAGACACTGGCAAAGGTAACGCGACGATTCAACTCGCTGTCGCGTAGGAGGGTCGACAGCTGACGCTTGTGTGATCGCTTGGGATGGGGAAACGCAGTCATCATCCTGTTCAAGGCGATCGGGAGCGCACCACTCATGAGGCAGACACAGTTCAAGGTGACCGGCTCCCTGCCCTTCCAAGTACGCCTACCCTTCCCTTCTCGCTCGCTTTCGGGAGTCTGCAGAACAACTAACACGCTATCTTGCTGTGGTGGGCTTCGGGGGGGGGTTAGTTTGTCGTCCAGCACGTGAGGAAGACGTTGGGGACCAAGTCGACCGAACCGCTCGTCCGTAACCCCCCCCCTCTTTCTTCCCTTAATCCATCTCTATCCTTCGACCGAGAGGCTGATATGAGCTTGACCTGGTTCTCTGATTGCAGTTTCTGTACATAAACAACTCGTTCTCGCCCGCTCCGGACGACACGATCATCAACCTCTTCAAGGTCCGTCCCCTCCCCCCTCCCACACCTTCCTCTCGCGTCTTTGCAGGAAGACGTCCTGCGTTCTAGTCGAGAGGGAGACTGACGACTTGCTGGACAACGGGGACTGCAGTGCTTCAAGTCGGGGAACCAGCTGATCGTCAACTACAGGTGCGTCCAACCCTGCCTTCGAAATCTGCGCACCGACCCCCTCTCTGACTGACCGCATCTCTTTTTCTTCCCCTTGCAATTGTTGCAGCACGACTCAAGCGTGGGGCTAGCGCAGTCTAGGAGGACGTTTTTGGGATTTGCTACGGTAGGGAAGGCGGGTCGCGTTGCGAGGGAGATACCCCCAGGTGTACGAGAGTTTGCATGGCTGAGGTCGATTAATGTGGATACCCCCCCCCCTTCTCCTCCATTGGACTCTCACACGAATACCTCCTCCATTAGTGGTCGTTAAGCTCATTTGTAGAGAGGAAGGGGGGGGGTATCAAGCGCGCGCGGTGTTGCTCGTTGTGGTAGTGGTTCTGCGCCCAGCGCAGTCGGTTCCTTCTCCTTCTCCTCCTCTTAGATATTACACGTGCTCGTCTCCCCTCTTCGAGCGCTTCCCTCAAGTTCAGAGGAAGAGGAAAGGAAAGGGGATTTTGGGTTGGGTGAGGGGTCGTTGAGTTTTTGAGAAGTTGGGAGACTCATGCTCCTCCGCTGAAGAACCCAGACGCAACATCAGACCCCCGAGCAAGGTCAGTCTTCTAATCTAAGCCACCAACGTCGTCTCTGCGAAGAAGGCAGACGTCCGAGAGGGGATAGAAAGGAGAGAAGACGCACACGAGGATGTTGTTGATGGGAATGTGAATGAGCTTGACAAAGTAGCCGATGAAGCCCATAAGGGCGAACCCGACGGCGACGGCCCGGCAGATCTGGAAGAACTCTGCAGTTGCGAGGCGGACGAGGATATGAGAGAGAAGAGCAGGGTCAGTACACGACCTGGTTCATGTCGCTGAGAGGAAGCTTGAGAGGAGGGTAGGAAGAGCGGGGGTCCATTGGCAGGTGTCTCAAATGCAGCCTGCCTCCCTTCGACTCTTCGCGACAGATCGCCATCTCCACCCCTGCGCCTTTCCTGAAGAGAAGAAGCGCACCCTTCTCTGTGGGCTTGGCACACCGGTTGAGGAACTGTTCGAAGGCGGAGGAGAGAGCCCAAGGAAGGAGGAGGGTTTAGTTTGGGGCCGAAGCGCGCTCTGGCCTGAGAAGACGACCGAAAGCGAAGAGCGCACCTGGGAGCCCTCCTTGACGAACGACTGGGGGATGTCGATGACTTCCTTGATGCGGTCCTGGACGTCCATCTGGATGAGTTTTGTGGAGTTGTAGGTAGAATGAGGAAGGCAAGGGCAGGAGGAGGAGGAGATGGTTCGGCTGCGCTGGCGCTGGCGCTCTGGGCCTTTGGCTGCGAGTTACGCAAATGTTACGAACCAAATCACGCGGATGTTACACACAAATTCAGATCCTGGCAAGAGAGTCCGACCCCTGGGCTGCCAGATTTCAGCCCAACCCAGCTACCCCTACCCTTTCAACCCTTCAACACTCTCACGATGGTCCAGCCCTCGTCCGCCTCCAAGGGCAAGAAGAGAGCCGCCTCGCCCTCGCGCTCAGCGCCCGCCAAAAAGGCCAAGCCGGCCGACAGCTCCTCCAAGGACCCGACCGCCTTCCGGTCGGCACTCGTCTCGGAGGAGGTCGACTTTCCCAGAGGAGGAGGGTCCGGCTTGACCCCGCTCGAGTACAAGGAGGTTCTCGGAGAGGCCAGGAAGGAGGCTGATGCAGACGTTGCAAGGGAGGGTGTTGCCGTGCGTCTCCTACTCTGTTCTCTCGCTCCCTCCGAGTTCCAAAGCTGACCCTTTGGAGGGCTTGATCGATTCGCGTTCGAATTGTTGCAGGACGCCAAGAAGAGCAAGAAGAGGAGGGACGACAAGAAGAAGGGCAAGGAGGTCAAGAAGAAGGAGGAGGACGGCGACCACTTCCGTGAGTGTTTCCTTTGACAATTTGTTTGAGCGCTTGGACTGACCGCTTCCTTCGTACTCCGACGGGTTGCGCTGCCTCAGGTGTCGAGCACCTCAACTACAAGGTGCGTGTCTCTATTCGCATCTCGCATCTGCTTGCAAACGCGGGGTTGGTCTGCGTTCCAGAGCTGACTTTCTCATCCGTTTATCTTTGTTCCGCGCAGCGACTCTCGCCTGGCACTCCTCTCCTCACGCGGATCCACTCGATTCACCCTCTGCACATTGTTCTCTCCCTTCCTTCGCAACTCTACGCCCACGTCCCCCTCACCTCCATCTCCTCCCTCCTCACCGCCCGCCTGTCCGCCTCCGCCGAGGACTCAGCCTCTGACGACGACGATGACGAGGGCGAGGCTGACGTCCCGTCGCTCGACGAGCTCTTCACCGTCGGCGACTGGTACGGCGCGCGCGTCACCAAGGTCTACACGCAGGGTGAATCGAACCCCGAGACGCTCGAGGGGTGGAAGCCGAGAGATCTGGCCGAGAGGGAGTCGAGGAGGGTCGAGTGCTCGTTGGACCCCAAGGTCGTCAACGAGGGTCTTGTCAGGGTCGACCTCGAGAAGGGTTTCGTGAGTTCTCCCCCAGTGCCGAATCTCCCGCACCAAGCTCAAAAGTGTTTCTCGTTTGTCTGCGCAGGCCATCACTGGAGCGATCAAGTCCGTCGAAGACCACGGGTACACCGTCGACCTTGGACTCGACTCGTTCGACGGTTTCCTCGAGTTCAAGTCGGTCGGCGGCAACGACAAGCTCGAGGTTGGGTCGCTCGTCAAGGGCGTGGTCGAGGATGTGCCTGAGCACGGCAGGAACTGCAAGTTGTCGGTCGAGCCCAAGGCTGTCAGGGAGGCCTGCGTGAGTTGCTTCTGCCGCTGCAACGCTGAGACTGTCTCCGACCTCTGACCTAACTTTTCACACAGCTCACCTCGGTTTCCAACATCTCCTCCATTCTTCCTGGAGCTCTCGTCTCGGCCCTCGTCACCGCCGTCATTCCCAACCGAGGTCTCAACCTTTCTCTCCTCGGTTTCTTCACCGGTTCTGCCGACCTCTTCCACCTGCCCCTGTCGGCCTCATCGCCTGCAGGTCTCGAGAAGATCAAGCTTGGAACCAAGGTCAAGGCTCGAGTCGTCTACCGAACGACGAACGCTGCCGACCAGGAGGTCCGGTTCGGTCTCTCTCTCAAGGAGGCCGTCGTCGACCTCGCCACCGACCACGTCGAGAAGTACGAGGTCGGCCAGATGATCGAGAGCGTCCGAGTGGTTCGCGTCGAGGGTGACTGGGGTCTCGTCGTCTCCATCTCCAAGGGAGGGCCGCAAGGGTTCGTTCACATCTCTCAGGTGTCGGACACGCACACGCCGACGCTGTCGGCTACGTCGGGCGCCTACGCTCCCGGCACATCGCACAAGGCCCGGGTGGTTGGCACGTCGCTCCTGGACGGGCTCGTCAACCTCGCGCTCAAGCCGTCGGTGCTCGAGCAGACGTTCCTCAAGGTCGACGACGTCAAGGTCGGAGACGTCCTCAAGGGAACCGTCAAGCGGCTCACGCCCAAGGCGCTGTTTGTCGATGTCGGAGGTAGCGTCGATGGAGTTGCGTGGCCATTGCACTGGGCCGACGTCATGCTCCGAAAGGCCGAGCGGAGGTTTAAGGTTGGGTCTGCCGTCAAATGCCGAGTACGTTGCCTTCCTCCATCTCTTAATCGACCCATCCGCAGGAGTTCTGATCGTTTTCTACTGCGTGCTCTTTGCAGGTTCTTGCTACGGAGCCCGAGAAGAACAGGGTCGCGTTGACGCTCAAGAAGTCGTTGCTCGACTCTGAGCTCCCGGTCGTTGCCGACTGGGAACAAGCCAAGGTCGGCGTCATCACGGACGGAGTCATCAGCAAAATTGTCGAGAAGGGCGCTATCGTTGACTTGTACGGTGGCCTGAGGGCGTTCGTCCCCATCTCGGAAGCTAGGTTCGTCCCACTTCTACCGTTACCGTCGCTGTGCTCGTCTGACCGTCGTCCTCCCTTTGTTTGCACTCGTAGCGACTCTTACATCCAGAACCTCGCTGATACCCACCATATCGGCAAGCCCGTCAAAATCAAGATCACCTCAGTTGACCCTCCTCTGCGCAAGATTGGCGCCTCGATCCGACAGGCTTCGCAGCCCAGCACGGACGAGCCCATGGAGGGCGACGACGACACGCCCGCGGCCGCGCCCGTCGCCAGCAACCTCGCCGACGTTGAGGTCGGCAACGTCCTCTCTGGAACCGTCACCGCCATCCACGCCCAGCACGTCCTCCTCACGCTCATCCCTTCGCAGGCCAAGGCGCTCCTGTCGGTCGCCAACCTTGCTAACAGCCAGTCGATCTCTGTCGACGAGGCCAAGAAGGCCGTCAAGCTCGGGTCGACGCTCGACAACCTCGTCGTCGTCGCCAAGGACGAGGCAAAGGGACTTGCATTCGTCAGCAATAAGCCCAAGCAGGCCGTCAAGGAGAAGAAGGAGAAGCGCGAGAAGCTCGCGCTCGAGGCGCTCGACTACGACTCGCTCCCCGTCGGCGAGATCCTGCCCGGTCGGGTACTGTCGCACTCGCACCAGGGCGCGATCGTGCTCGTCGGAAAGTCGCTCAAGGGGCGCGTCAACCCGACCGACCTGTCGGACGACTTTGCGGCCCAGTCGACGTTCCCCGACGTTGGCAAGGTTGTCCGCGTCGCCGTCCTCAAGGTCGACCCGAGCTCGCACATCATCGACCTCTCACTCAGGCCGTCGAGGACCAACCCTGACCGCCAGGCCAAGGTCGTCGACAAGGAGATCGCGTCCATCGAGGACCTCGAGAAGGGCCAGGTCGTCCGTGGATTCGTCAAGAACATCTCGGACGGAGGGCTGTACGTGACCCTCAGCAGGGACGTCACCGCCAGGGTCATGATCCGAAACCTTTTCGACGAGGTGCGTCTAGTTTCCTCCCTTCCTTCACTTCCTACTAGAATGGCTGCATCTGACCACATCACTCTTTCTCGCATCCAGTTCGTCAAGGAGTGGAAGCCTCGGTTCTCGCTCGGCCAGGTCGTCGAAGGAAAGATCCTCGAGATCAACCCGATGCGCAACCAGGTCGAGCTCACTCTCAAGAAGAAGGACGACGTCGCCCGCGAGGCCAAGGCGCTCGGGTACGGCGACTTTGCCGTAGGCCAGAAGGTCGACGCCATCGTCAAGAAGACCGAGGAGTACGGCATCTTCCTCCGAATCGACGACTCAAACATCAGTGGACTGTGCCACAAGTCGCAGGTACGTGCTCCCTCATGAACCATCTTCGCCTGGCTGTCTTGGAGTGTGATCCTGACAGTCTTGCTTTTTTCTTGCTCATGCTAGATCTCGGATGAGACCAAGGGCGACGTCGGCAAGGCGCTCAAGGGATTTCGAGAGGGTGACAAGGTCAAGGCCGTCATCCTCACGCTCGACCCTGCCGCCCGCAAGATTGCGTTCAGCATCAAGCCCTCGCACTTTGCCGACGAGGACTTTGCCGGCAGCGATGATGACGAGAGCGAGGAGGGATCCGAGGAGGAGGACGACGACGACGACGACGACCTGCAGGATAAGATCTTGCAGATGATCGGCTCCGAGAAGGACTCTGAAGACCACGACGACGCTGAAGAGGGTGAGGGATCCGATGAGGAGATGGAGGAGGACGATGACGAGGAGGACGAGGATGAGGCTGATGTACGTCCTTGAATCTGATGCTCTCTATCCTAACTCGCCGCGACTGACACCTTGCCCTGTTCGCCTTGTTCTCTAAACTAGGTCATCATGCTCGAGGACGAGGCTGCCGCACCCAAGTCGAAGAAAAACAAGGCCCCTGCTAAGGAGGCCGCTTCCGGACCCGCACTCAACCTTTCGGGAGGATTCCAGTGGAACGCTACCGGTGAGGACGACGACGAGGGATCGTCCGACAACGAATCGGACGACGAGAACGTCGCTGGACCCTCAACCCAGGCTCCGGTCAAGAAGCAGAAGGCCACCAAGGGCATCCAGCAGGACTTCACTGGCGACCTGGCGACCAAGACGCCCGAGTCGACGTCCGACTACGAGCGGCTGCTCCTGTCGTCGCCCGACTCGTCGTTCCTCTGGATCCAGTACATGTCCTTCCAGCTCTCGATGTCCGAGGTCCAGAAGGCCCGAGAGGTCGCCCGGCGGGCGCTCAAGGCCATATCGTTTCGGGAGGAGACCGAGAAGCTCAACGTCTGGCTCGCGCTGCTCAACCTCGAGAACTCGTACGGGACCGAGGAGGAGGCTGAGGCCACCTTCAAGGAGGCCATCCAATTCAACGAGCCCAAGACGGTCCATCTTCGCATGGCCGGCATCTTTGAGCAGACTGAGAAGTTCGAGGTGAGTCTTCGCTCGCTCACTTGTGTGTGCGACGTCCTGACTGACCCTGTCGACTCATGCTTCCTTCAGCGAGCCGAGGACATCCTCAAGCGAGCGGCCAAGAAGTTTTCGCAGTCGAGCAAAGTTTGGACGATCTACGGAGAGTACCACTTTAACCGAGGCGACGCCGAGGCCGCTCGAGCCCTCTTACCTCGAAGTTTGAAGAGTCTGCCGAAGCGAAAGCGTAAGCCCTCCTGCTTTCCTTCATTGGTTGTCAAAGTCAGACCACTGACGATCGTCCTCGTTTCGCCTACAGACGTCAAGACCATCACTAAGTTCGCCCAGCTCGAGTACCGTTTGGGGGATGCGGAGCGAGGAAGGACCATCTTTGAGGGTGTCGTCGACAGCTATCCCAAACGACTCGACTTGTGGAACGTCTACATCGACCTCGAGACCAAGCAGGGAGACATTCAAAGCGTCCGGTCAGTCCACAACCTCCTGCCTGCCGTGGCTCGTTCGCCGCTGACCGTTGTCTTGCTGTTTCGTCTTGCAGAAATCTGTTCACTCGAGCGCTTGCACGCAAGCAGTCGCAAAAGAAGGCAAAGTCGCTCTTCAAGAAGTGGATGGAGATCGAGCGACGACTGGCCGCGCCGGGCGACGACAGCGGGCCCGAGATGGTCAAGGCCAAGGCGATTGCGTTCGTCCAGGGCCAGAGCGCGGGGGCGGACGAGGGCGACGACGAGGAGATGGAGTAGACGACGGTGGCGACGGGCTGCATCTGGGGATGTTGATCTAGCATGCTTGCTTTCCTTTCCTTCTGTCTCAGGCGAGCAAGTGAGTTCCTTTCCGAGTGTTTGGGACGTTTGAAGTGGACTGTGCAGGACTTGTCGCCCGCCGTCTTCGTCGTCGGACCTCTGGACGAGCGGCCAAGTCGACCCCAAACGTGAACTCCAGACTCCTAGGACGCACTTCCCTTCGACAGCAAGTTTGCAGGCACGCAGGATCGAGTACGGATGTCAGCCAGGACCGTCTGGTCAAGTAGCTCAGCAAGCTCGGCGGCGGCAGCAGCAGCTCGTCCGACCCTCCTCTCCGTCGTCCGAGGACAGCCCAAGCCCTCTTCGCCAATTCGCCGTTCCTCTGCAGTCCAGACTCACAAACAGAGCAAAATACAGGTCCCGAGTCCTCCTGTTCGTCCCATCGGGTCTCTGTAGAGGAGGTAGGAACGTGTCTGACCTCACATGCCTACTTCTTTGTTCGCAGCAGGTCAACTCGACCCCGCTCGAGCACCTATCGGCCAACCGCGCGCCTGCTCTTCAGAGTTCTTCCCTCGTGGTGCGTAGTCCGTAGGTATATCGCCGCCCTGGGCGTTCTAGCTGACCCTCACTTTGTGACCAGAAGCCGCCTCTGGGTTCAGCCCGCCTGCGCGCACCGTCCTCGTCGCGCCCTTCTCCCTCCTCCTGGTCTCGACGGACGTTCCTCAACTTCCTCAAATCTTCGCCTCCAGAGTCCTCGGAACCGGCAGAGTATCCGCAGATCGACTCATTGGAAGAGCCCGAGCCACATCCAGATCGACCAGATCCGCACCCCCTGCGAAAACGGCCGAGTCGGGCTGAACTTGCTGGACTGCCAGCAGAGCCTTCGGACGCGTCTTATCTCATCGCCGGTCCGATGCTCAACCACCCAACGTACAAAGCGAGTATGCAACGGTTCAACGACAGAGCCTTCGAGATGGGAGGTCATTCGGTAAGAGCCTTTGCTTTCTCGCTCGCTCAAACCCGAGAGATTGACGCGCATGCCTTTTCTTTTCAGCACAAGAAAACGGCCCACGAGTACGCCATGCCTTTCTGGAAGATGGTCTACCTTTACGAACCGAGTGTCAGTTGCCTCTTCTCCCTCTTTCCGAGGTTCTTCCGTACTGACCTCCATTTGGCCTTTGAACTGCAGAATCCTTCTCAAGACTTCAAGATGACCCTCTATACTGCGGACGCCTGCGCAGGAACCCTCGGCGAAAACTTGTCACAATACTTTGCGTGAGTACACCTTGTTCCTTTTATCAGGGTGCGTGGATGTCTGACGTTCCTTGCATCCTTATCTTAGTGCGCTCCAAATTCCCGCCAACCCGATCGAACTCGTCCTCGGCATGCCCTCTCACCCTCTGCCCGACTTCCTGCAAGGTCGCTTCTTCGAAAGTGACTTGCCCACCTTCCCGTTCAAGCTGATGGAGTCCTACTTCAAGAAGAAACCCGATCAGAACGTCGTACCTTTCTCCTTGGGACCGCCTCGAACGGGCCTGCCACCCAACGGTTCCGATCTCGTTCTGGTACGTCGATGGGCGTTTCCAGTCTACAGACACATGATCCTGTCGACGGCGTCGCTCAGGCCGAGCAGGTGGTGGGACGTGGACTACGCGGTCAACACGGAGTCGGACGTACGGTCGGCCATCCGACGCCCTTTCGCCACAAAGTGGGAACACATTGCCAACAAGAAGGCCCCCTCCTTCCTCGAAGCAATCAACTTCACCCCCTCGACCATCCAAAGGTGTCCTGAGAAGGTACTCCAGTCTTTTGATGCAACGGACCGGGATGAGCGCAACTGGGAAAGCGACATCATCTGTGTTCGTCCCTTCCACCCCCTTCTGCCTGCTCGCTTGTCGCCTGACGCCTTCGACACTGTGACCACCCATCTCATGCAGACTGCATCCGAGTACGGTCCCGCTACTTTAGCTCTGAGTCTCCAAGAGATGACGGAAGAACTGCAAGCACTCGTACAGGAGAAGAGGGTCAGTTTCTTCTACTCTCGCGCACTAGTGTACGCTGACGCTGACGAATGCATTTGCGGTCCTCTCTGTTCAGGATGGTCATTCGGCGTATCTGGAGCAGTTGGAAAGAGACAGGGAACTGGTCAGATCGCAGAGGATGGCTGCGAGACTTGAGCAGGCGGAGAAGGCGCGGTTGGAGAAGCAAGCTCGACAGGTTTGTCTTCCCACTGGTCAACTCTCTGCGCGTGTGTGTTCTGACACTCGGCCCTCGCTCTCCACAGGCAGCCCAACCTAAGAAGGAACCCAAGGACGAGACGCGGGAGGAAGCTGTGCGTTTCGCATCTTCCTCTTCCGTCGCTTCTGAGACTCACCAACTGACTTGCATCTCCGTGTCTACAGCGAAAGGCAGGAAGAGCAGAGGTTGGTTTGCCTACCAATCGCTCACGCGTTCGTCCCATCCCTAACGCTCGCTGACCTCGCGCTCCACTCCATCAATTCCTACATCCTCCACAGGTAGACTCCCTCGCCAAAGCGAGGGATCGCGCCGCTCGACTCGAGGCCCGGAGGCGATCACAAGCGGAGGCCAAGGCACCTCTACGCCCTCAAGCCCAACCCCGACCAGTTGACACGCCGCGCTTCGTGCCGAACGACCCGCTCAGCCTGTACGCCGTCCTCGGGCTCGACCTGGCCGCGCGGGACGAACTGCCGTCGGACGTCGAGGTCAAGGAAGGCTGGCTGCAGCAGCTCAGGATCTGGCACCCGGACGCTGCCCGGGGCGACACCGAACGGTCGCAGCAGATCAACCTTGCGTTTGACGTTCTCGAGACGGGTCCGTGATTTCCTCTGCTTGAGTCTGCACTGATCACAGGGACAGAGTCTGACCACTGACTCTCGTTCCCTCTTTCTTTTGACTTGCGCAGAGCGCCAACGACAGCACTATCAGACGACCGGCCAGGTTTTCGCCGACGACGGGTTCGATAGATGAGTATCCTTTTTTGTTTTTGTTTTTGTTTTCCTTTCTCGGCGTCCTCTGCAGCCCCAAGCGCGCGCGCAAAGCGACAAACTTGTTCCTTAGTCGTTCCAAGTGCTCTCCGAAAGGGAAGATGAATTCTGGAGAGTAGCAGCATATATTTAGTCCGGCGGATTGATTTGGGGCCAGGCGGTTGGCTGGTGCCTGGCGCTGAAACTTTCGCTTGGGCGGGGCGTTGGCAGCAAGGAATTTTGGCCTGGCTTTTGGAAGACCACCACCGGGACTGCCTTTGCTTCTTTCCCCTTCGTCACCCCCTCTCGCCCTTCTCCCCCTCCCCTTCCCCCTTACCCGCATTCTAGTAACGGTTCAAGATGTGCGTGATTCGTTCATAGTTCGGAGTCACTGCGAGGTTTGGAGGAAGCTCGGCTCGCAGTGGCAAATGGTCTGAGATTGTCCTGAAAAGCTCGGTGGGCTGACCTTGTGCTTCCCTCCTTTTAACCTACCTCCTCCCTCCTCACTCTCGCTACGCTGGCCCTCTCGGACGTTGCTTGGGACGACGACGAATGCAGGGTTAACTTCACCATCGACCGTGAGTTGGCCTCCTTTTTTTTCTTCATCGCTCTCGGGCAAGCAGACCTCGATGGACAGGGCGACCATGTGCTGATCAATCTCATTTCCTTCCTGCCCTTCCTTCCAGAGATGCGTGGGCTTATGGGTGCGTCGAGATCGAGCGTCGGAGGACGAGCAGTTATGAGGGACGCCAGGGCTGATTGGTTTTCTCGTTTTACTACGGCTTTCAGACAAGCCCACCAACGTACGTCCCTTCAGCTCAGACAGCCCTATCTTTTGCCCAGCAGCTGACCATCTCTTTGCCCATGTCTTCACAGATCCGGTTCGTCGCCTTCCACCGTTCGCTGACGAGCTCATCCGAGCTGTACTGACCGTCCTTCCTTGCCCATCTTTAGAAACATGTCGGTCATTGCCCACGGTGCGTTTTCTGCCCTCCACTTTTTTCACCGCGACCCATCGCGCCGTCCCTGACCTGTTTATCCACCTTTGCTGCACCAGTCGACCACGGAAAGTCCACCCTTTCCGACTCCCTTGTCGCCAAGGCCGGTATCATTGCCTCTGCTAAGGCTGGAGACACCCGATTCATGGACACCCGGTGCGTCTGCAGCCTTCTCTTTTTTGCCATGGAAAAATCGAGTCTTACCGTTTTCTCGACTTTCTCCTCTTCAGAGACGACGAGAAGGAGCGAGGTATCACCATCAAGTCGACCGCCATCTCCCTCTACTTCGAGCTTCCCGAGGAGGACGTCGCTATGGTCTCCCAGAAGACCGTTGGAAACACTTTCCTCATCAACTTGATCGACTCCCCCGGTCACGTCGACTTCTCGTCCGAGGTCACCGCCGCTCTTCGAGTCACCGACGGGTGGGTTTAGCTCTTTGAGACTGCTTCTCGGAACAGGTGCTGATCGTTTTTTTTTGTGTCTTTTCAGAGCCCTCGTCGTCGTCGACACCATTGACGGTGTCTGCGTCCAGACCGAGACCGTCCTCCGACAGGCTCTTACCGAGCGAATCAAGCCCGTTGTCTGCATCAACAAGGTTGACCGAGCTCTCCTCGAGCTTCAGGTCGGCAAGGAGGAGCTCTACCAGACCTTCTCCCGAACCATCGAGTCGGTCAACGTCATCATCTCGACCTACATGGACCCCGTCCTCGGAGACGTCCAGGTCTACGCCGAGAAGGGTACCGTCGCCTTCGCTTCCGGTCTCCACGGATGGGCCTTCACCATCAACCAGTTCGCTGGTCGATACGCCAAGAAGTTCGGAGTCAAGAAGGAGGCCCTCATGGCCCGACTTTGGGGAGACAACTACTTCAACCCCAAGACGAAGAAGTGGACCACCAAGTCGACCGCCGAGGACGGAACTGAGCTCGAGCGAGCCTTCAACATGTTCATCCTTGACCCCATCTACAAGATTTTCTCGGCCGTCATGGACTTCAAGAAGGACACCATTGCCGTGCGTTTCTTCGCCACTTTCGCTCGTTTTCGATCTCAGTCTTCTGACATCCTTGTCTTTCCTCCCTCCCACAGCCCATGCTCGAGAAGCTTGAGGTCAAGCTCACCTCCGACGAGAAGGACCTCGACGGCAAGGCCCTCCTCAAGGTCATCATGAGGAAGTTCCTCCCCGCCGGTGACTGCCTCCTCGAGATGGTTGTCCTCAACCTCCCCTCGCCCGCCACCGCTCAGCGATACCGAGTCGAGTCTCTCTACGAGGGACCCATGGACGACGAGTGCGCCATCGCCATCCGAGACTGTGACCCTGCCGGACCCCTCATGCTCTACGTCTCCAAGATGGTTCCTACCTCCGACAAGGGACGATTCTACGCCTTCGGACGAGTCTTCTCCGGAACCGTTCGATCTGGACCCAAGGTCCGAATCCAGGGACCCAACTACGTTCCCGGATCCAAGACCGACCTCTTCGTCAAGTCGATTCAGCGAACCGTCCTCATGATGGGTCGATCCGTCGAGGCCATCGAGGACTGCCCTGCCGGTAACATCATCGGTCTTGTCGGTGTCGACCAGTTCCTTCTCAAGTCCGGAACCCTCACCACCTCCGAGACCGCCCACAACCTCAAGGTCATGAAGTTCTCGGTCTCGCCCGTCGTTCAGGTCGCCGTCGAGGTCAAGAACGCCAACGATCTCCCCAAGCTCGTTGAGGGTCTCAAGCGACTCTCCAAGTCTGACCCCTGTGTCCAGACCTGGATCTCTGACGACGGACAGCACATCATTGCCGGTGCCGGAGAGCTCCACCTCGAGATCTGCCTTAAGGACCTCGAGGAGGACCACGCCGGTGTCCCCCTCAAGAAGTCCGACCCCGTCGTCGGTTACCGAGAGACCGTCCAGGCCGAGTCGTCCATGGTCGCCCTTTCCAAGTCGCAGAACAAGCACAACCGACTTTACGTCAAGGCCGAGCCCCTCTCCGAGGAGGTCACCCGAGACATCGAGTCCGGCAAGATCAACCCCCGAGACGACTTCAAGATCCGAGCTCGATTCCTCGCCGACGAGCACGGTTGGGACGTCACCGACGCCCGAAAGATCTGGTGCTTCGGACCCGAGGGTTCGGGACCCAACCTTTTGGTCGATGCCGCCAAGGGAGTCCAGTACCTCAACGAGATCAAGGACTCGTGTGTCGCCGCCTTCCAGTGGGCCACCAAGGAGGGAGTCATGACCGAGGAGAACATGCGAGGTATCCGATTCAACATCCTTGATGTCACCCTCCACACCGACGCCATCCACCGAGGAGGAGGACAGATCATCCCCGTCTGCCGACGAGTCTGCTACGCCGCCGCCCTGCTCGCCAACCCCGGACTTCAGGAGCCCATGTACTCCGTTGAGATCCAGTGCCCCGACAACGCCCAGGGAGGTGTCTACTCGTGCCTCAACGTCCGACGAGGACAGGTCTACTCTGCTGAGCAGCGACCCGGTACGCCCATGTACACCATGAAGGCGTACCTCCCCGTCGCCGAGTCGTTCGGTTTCAACGCCTCGCTCCGAGAGGCTACCGGAGGACAGGCCTTCCCCCAGGCCGTCTTCGACCACTGGTCGCTCATGAACGGATCGCCCCTCGAGAAGGGCTCCAAGCTCGAGGCCCTCGCCAGGGACATCCGAACCCGAAAGGGACTCAAGCCCGACGTTCCTCTCCTGGACCAGTACTACGACAAGGTAAACATCACGCTCTCTGGGTGTTTGGGACGACTTTGTACTGACTCTTCGGTGTTGTTTTGGTGTCTTTGCAGCTCTAAGCAGTCGTCGTGTCTCTGCCGATTTCATTCCTCTATCCCCTCAAACCCCCTGACCTGCAAACGCCAGTTCGCGCGCAGAATAAGGTGACATGCAAGACTCGCAGGCTTTGTGAAATTGTCGTTTCCTTTGCCATTTTGTTCGACCAGAGGAGACAGAGGAAGTGGGGGAAGGGGTCAACCATGTGCGCCCCACCAAGGCAAGCTCCCATCCGTGCCTTCTGCATTTCATACCTCCTGCACCTCATCTGCCCGTCTTCTGCGCCCATCAAGTCTTTGTCGTGAGTCGTGAGAGCAAGCTTTAAGTTCACAAAGAGCCGAGCGTTATCGCCTGGGGGCGAACGCGACGGGGGGGCAGGCGGCGGAAGTCCGACTCTGACCATCATTCCCTCCAACAAGTCCTCGAACGATGCCCTACACCGGCAAGATGCTGCCCGCGATCACGGGCTGGTGGTTCCTCGCCATCCTGTTCGTCCCGACCATTTTCATCTTCTCCATCGCCCAGCTGCTCAGTCTCGAGGGCCGCAAGACGCGCAAGCAGGCCCTGTCGCCCAAGATGGAACGGGTCCTCGTCCTCGGAGCGGGCGGTCAGTCCGTCCCTGTCCCTCCGCCCATTGACTGGCACGCTGAATCTCTACGGAACCTCGTTTCACCCCGTAGACGGTATCGGGAAGGAGCTGGCGTTACAGTACGCTCAAAGAGGAGCATCAGTGTAAGCTCGCCTTCCTTATCGCCTCCCTCCGAAGCCCAAGCCGCCCATCTCTGACCTACGAGTCCTCCCCTTTGCCCTCTTTCGCAGCTGCCTGGTCGCTCGGACGTCCTCGAAACTCCAAGCCGTCGCCGACCAGTGCAAGGAACTCCTGCTGGCGTCTCCGCTGCGCGAGGCGTCGTTCGATGGCAGGCGCAAGGCGACGTTCCGGTCGAAGCAAGATGTCGAGCTCAAGGTGCTCGTCCTCACGGCCGATATCGCAGACGTCGATGCCCTGCTCGAGGTCAGAGAGAAGGCTGAACAAGGTGCGTCGTCCAGCTGTCGGTCGGTTCGAACTTGCAACACTCTCGACTGACCCAGCTGCCCTCTCGTTTGGACGGTCTTTGCGCGCGCTCTCATCTCCCCGTCTCGAAGCCTGGGGTGGACTCGACACAATCCACATCGTCGCTGGCGTGCTCTCGACCAAGACATTCGCTGCTCTGTCCGGATCAAGTGCGACTGTCCACACGCGCGAGACTGCGGCTGACTCTGTCAACAAGCGCGCTCGGTCTACCTTTGGCGCGTCCGACAAGCAGGGAGTTCAAAACGTCGTCGACCTGGCCAGGAAGGCCCTCGAGACCAATTACATCGGTGCCTTGGCTTCTTACGCTACGTTCTTGCCTTTCCTGTCGTCAAGCTCAGCCCATCCGACCATCGTCCTCCTCTCAACCGTCGCTGCCGTCCTGCCAACTCCGACGCGAACGCTCTACAGCGCGTCCAAGGGCGCAACCCACTCGCTCCTCGCGTCTCTCGCCCTGGAAAGCGACATTCTCGGACTCGGAGTCGAGTTCATCGAAGTCCTGGCTGGCTCGGTCAACACGTCTCTCCGAACGCGAGCGGTCGACGCCTCGTCCTCCGGTCCAACCGAGCCCGAGTCTAAGTGGAGTCTCGCTCCGTCAACGGTCGCGGCCAAGGTGATCAAGACGGTCGACAAGGGACTCGGCGACGGAACGCGGAATGAGACGCTCAGGCTGAGGCAGGTGTGGCTGCCGCAAAAGCCCTACCGATGGGCGCACCTGCTCTACTGGCTGCCGGGGTCTCTCCTGCGGGGCCAGGTCGAGAACGGCGCGAGGGAGAAGTATAGCGCTGCCCTGGGTTTGTAGACGCCTGAGAGTGTGTCGCGGATAGAATGTCCGCTTCAACGGTTTGCTTGATTGAGTGTTGGGGTGCTGAATGGTGCTCAAGTTGAAGGACCCCTTCTCTGTTTGTCGCCTAGATCAGAGGTCAGCTTTCCGAAGGAGGAGGAAACATGGTCTTTTGCGACATCCTGATGGTGTACTCTAGGGCATCGTCGAGGGCTGTAGGTTGAGGTCGAAGAGTTAGTCCGTTCATGAGCGACCAGTGGTCGAAGACGGCCTGGGGGAAGGCCTGTCCTCCGGTAGCCTCTCGGAGCGAGGCGTTGAAACCGAACGACTCAGCGAGCGACCAGTAGTCGAATGGACCACCCCGGCTCGACAATCGAGTCGTGGCGCACTTGAGATCGGACGGTCACTTTCAATCTTTCTTTTCGCACGAGATGAAATGAAGTATGGAGGAGTCATCGATAGAGGGTGGGTAGGCGGACAACGAACGTTTGGACTTTGGGTACAACTAGGAGCAGGGCTGGATCGTGTCTAGACGGTCCTCCTCTCGCTCATCGCCAAGGGAGAACCAGGCATGGACGGTCGGTTGTAGACAAAGATAGCGACAGAAAGTGAAGGGTGAGGAGCACGAGCAGAGACGACGAGGTTGGGAATAAGCGTGCTGGGAACCATCCTTCGGTAGTCCCTCGACCTCTGCTGGGGGCGGTGAGCGAGTCGTCGCTGAGTCGAATCCCTTCGAACGAGTACGGCGTGAGGCGCGACCCTTCGACCGGCGTTGTTGCCGGGGACGAAGACGACGGGGACGGCAGGCTCGGTCTGGTGCACCTGGGCCATGTACGTGCCAGGGAAGACCGGAAACGGGTCGAGGACGTCGCGAGCGAAGGACCGGACTACCTTCTCGAACCCCTCCTTGTCTTGAGCCGCCAGCGAGCTGGGGGTGTCGCCGTAGAGGTCCTTAGTCTTCGTAGTCGAGGTGGCCTTCTTGACCGTGTACTTGAGCGTTGAGGAGGACAACTTGCGCGAGGACCAGGCCGAAGGAACCTTGTTGGACGAACCAGCGGACGACGACGAGGCGGACGAGGTGATAGACGAAGACAAAGACGAGACGGAGGCGAAGACCGGGGCGGGGACGTCGACAGGGGCGGCCATGACGGCGGCAGACTCGGTGGCATTGACGGCCTTCTTGAAGGGCTTGACGACCTTCTGGGCAACTCGGTTGCACCATCGCTGACAGACGGAAGAGGGGAGGAAGGCTCAGTTCAAGCACAAGACGATGTAGAGGAAAGGTTCAAACAAGAGACGCACCTTGAACGCGTTGTCGGCGGACATGGTGCTCGTGAGGTTGAGAGCGGGGATGGAGGGCTTGGGTTGATGGGCTGCAAGGGGGGAAAGAAGAGGCGGTCAAGAGTCAGTCTTAGTCTGGCGAATGCAAGACGGGAGCGCAAAGCGGGCAGAGAAGGCTAGAGAGCTGGGGAGGCAGGGAAGTGGGAAAGCGAGGAAGGGGCTCACTTGTTTGGGCTGAGAGAGGAGTGGACGGGAGCGAGGAACAAGCAGGAAGGCAGGAGGGTGGATGTTGAGTGATTAGGGGCGGATAGGGACTGTTAAGAGAAGAGGGGCGCTCACTGGTTGGTTGCGTACGGTTGGTCGGTACGAGGGGTTGCTTAGGAGCAGTAATTGTAAGAGCGGTGAGGCTAGGTGTGCGAGGGGCGGATGCGTCGAAGCGAAGAGCTGGTTGAGAGCGATTGGACGATGCGAGGCGGTTGTTGAGAGAGAGGGAAGAGGCGGAGGATTCGGCAGGCGAAATGTTGGGGCGAGTCCGGGTGCGCTTTGGCAAAGGGTACCAAGGTTGGAGGCCAGAGGGGAAATCGGCCGGCGAGGACGGCTGCGACGGGGTGGCTGGGCCGAATCGAGAACCCAAACGACCAGGAACGCGTCGAAGCGACGCCTTCCAGTCGCTGAGGATGGACTCGACGAGATCGTCAAGCGGGTTTGAGCGAGATCTGTAGTGGTCGGCCGGGGTTTGGAGACGAGGGGGGTCCGTGAGTTGCGCAACGATAGGACCTGAAGTACTGGAAGTCGAGGCGGCAGTCTACTTTGGTAGACTCCTACGCAGATCGCCGAGAAAGTATGTGAAGGGCGAGTGGAAGCAACCGACCCCACAGACGACGGTCTATGCGGCGGGCGCGCGAGGAAGGACTCACAGCGGATAGAAGGCTCCTGGGCTGGGCTGGGCAGCAGGGATGCGAGCAACTTCGACTCCAGCAACAGCTCGTCGTTCGGCACGCCGCAAAGAGCGAGATTGAGCTGATTAATTGACGGCCTGGGCTGACCTGCGGCTGGAGAGGAAGCAGGAGCGCGGAGTTCGAGGTGTCAGCCACGCGAGGCGTCGCCAGGGCAGGAAAGAACAACGAAGTCAAACTCACGGAGACGGTCTTCCAGTCTGGTCGTGTATTCCTCCATCGGGCTGGATAAGAAGCTGGTTGGTGCTGTCGTCCTGTCGAGGGTTGGCGTCAGTAGGGATGAAAGGAAACGAAAGGGTTAGCATCCGGAAACGGAAGAGCTCCTCTTCCATCTCTCTCCCTCTGCCTGTCAGCTTGCTCCTGGACGCGTCTCCAGAGACGAGCACGCAGTTTCGTCCAAAGCGAAGAAGAATAGTAGAAAGGGAAGGGAGTTGCCGTT
Organism: Cystofilobasidium capitatum; assembly: GCA_014825545.1. Lineage (NCBI taxonomy): Eukaryota > Fungi > Basidiomycota > Tremellomycetes > Cystofilobasidiales > Cystofilobasidiaceae > Cystofilobasidium > Cystofilobasidium capitatum. The sequence goes on along the minus strand of MVAJ01000044.1, from coordinate 132,299 downwards.
GGGGATCAACAAACAAAGCTCATGTTGCTCGGAAGAAGAGACGGGTCGCGTCCGCCCGCAACGACCGACCCTCGACAGCAGCATTAGACGCTACCCGCATCGCCTGCAACACGTCCTGTCTCGTCGTCTCTTACGTATCTCTGAGGTCAAGCCTTCGTACTCCAGGTCAAACGAACGAGATCGGTGGACTGACGCCCTCGGTCCTGCTTTCTCGTCCGTCCCTCCCAAGCAGCCCGCCTGCTTCGTTCCTGGTCTGCTACCCTCGACGCTACCTCCTGGTCTCTCGACAGCGTCCGGTATCGCCATACTCCTCGTGTAGACAGATCTCCCTTTCTCTGCCTACAGCCCTCGGAACGACACCACAACTCGCAGACGGATATTGTCCATGGGCTGTCGTCCCTCGTGAACCGACTGCGCCCCTGCCCTACCCTTCCTCGTCCTCGCCGCCTCAGACGATGGCCAACCTCTGTGAGTCGCAGCCAGCTGTCGCCTAGTGGTTCTGGGGCCTTAAACTGACACTATTGAAATTCTCGTGGCAGCAGCTGCAGCAAACCAACCTCCAGCGTCCGTCCCTGAAGCGCACCCGAACGACGACGCCAGCTCCTCGGACGCACCCACGCCCTTTGCCTTGCCTGCCTTCATGCGAGGCAAGACTGTCCAGCCTGACGGTACGTGTCTGGCTGCAGGTATGACCTTGAAGACTTGTCGAGCTGATCGACCTTGCGTTTCCTTCCTATGCAGCCCGCACGACTCCGCACCATCTCGCAACGAGCGACAAGATCGCATGGGTCGCCAGTCCGGCAGAGTGAGCTTCTGTTTCGTTGTCCCGTAGTGGAAGGGCTGGACTCTGACTGCCGAAGTTTCTTTGTTGCCGTCGACAGCACCCAGATCTTCATCTGCAGCGTCTCAGGTGCGCCCTTCCTCCAGACTTTCTTCCTCCAACGACCCCTCTAACGCTCTCCAGAACCCGTCCATCTTGTCACCGTCAGACTGCAACACGCTCTACCCCTCCGCCGCTCGTCTCTCCGCGCACCAAACGGCCGCGCACCTGCCAGGCGTGCTGAGGGAAAGCATCACCTGGTTCGACCCCGCCGCCGAACAGGCCGAGGAGGAAGCCGAGCGCGAGAGGAAGGCAGAGAAGGACCGGGAGGCGGCCAGGAGGAGCTTCATGCCTTTGCCTTGAGTCCTGACGTCTCTCCGTCGATCCTAATGATGCCTTCTGCCTCGCAACATCTCGTTCGCCTGACTCGACCGAATCGCAGCTCAGATCCATCTGCCATCACATCCGACGTTCTTCATCTACCTTCCAAGCCTTCCGCCAGCCTCTCCATTCTCACGTCTCCTTCCACACCAGCGCTAGAACTCTCCTCCTGACCTCTAGGGGCGCTCTACTCCTCCGAACTCGGCCGAGCGACGACGCTGTGGCCCTCCGGGTCGCCCGTGTGAACAGGCTCGTACCCGTTCGCCCGGTCGATCCCCTCGTCGCCGTGCTCGTCCTCGATCACCTCGCGCGGGGCGTACGGCAAATGGGCGTGTGAATGCGACAAGGGGGGGTAGTAGCCTCGGTAGGTGACGAGGGCGACGACCATGCCCAGGAGCGAGCCGACGAGCACATCCTGCCAGTGGTGCCGGTTGTCCATCGTGCGACTCACAGCTGCAAACGACCAGGAAGATAAGTTCAGCTCGCAAGACGGCAACGAGGGACGCAAAAATTGAGAATGGGGACGCACCGACAAGGATACCGGCAAGGAGGGGTGCTCCTGCGATCCAAGCTCGCGACTTGTGACCCCGAGTAGAGAACAACCGAAGTTTTCCGGCCAGGTAGAGTGACAGGATGGTGAGACCAGCGAACGAAAGCGACGCTAGAGGCGGAAAGTATGAAAGGGCAGTGAGCTTTCGCGCTGTCCGTCGAGAATCTCATCTCGGCGAGGAAGTCGTGGTATGACGCACAGTGGCCCGAAGGGAAGGACTTGAAGCCGTCGTTGAGCTTGAAGAGGTTGGTCTGGGTGCAGATCGTGTAGTTGGACAGTCCGGGAACGTGATCGTGCGAGCCAGGAGCGGGGATGCATCCTGAAGAAAGGATCAAAATCAAAGGTGGCACAGCGTCTTTAGCGCGAGGCCCGGAAGACTCAGTCCAAGAAGAGACAGAAGAGAAGGACGCACGGTCAATGAGATCCGGTCGAGGTCGACCGACTGTGATCTTGATGATCTGCGTCACGAAGCCGGCGACGGTGTAGCTCATGAGGACCGACAGGACCGAGTTGTGGATGTCCCACGCGTTTCGGACAATGACCGAGCTGATCAGGAGGACCGAGACGAGAGGCACGACGAAGGAGATGAGGAGCAAAAGGTGCGACTAATGCAAAGAGGACAGGAGGTCAGCGAGGAGTACTGCAGACTGAGGACGCAGAGGGAGGGCGCACGGGGACTCGTTCCCTAGGGACGAGATGGCGAGCAGTCCGTCAGTTCAGGACGCGGATGAGCAGCAAATACGACCCTCTCAACTCACTGGACAGCGAACGTGTGCTGGATGCTGTTTGACAGGAGAGAAGTAAGTGTCAGCGCCAGATGGCTCGCAAGCGGAGGAACGGGCACGGACCTGATATCGTGCTCGAGCGAGAACTCTCGCTTGTAGCCCTCGACCCTGTTGAGCCAGCTGAGGAAGAACCACAGGAAGACGGCGAGGGCCCAGTCTGGCCCGTACGAGGTGATCACGTCCTTGAACGAAAACTTGTGGTGCTCGTGTGCTCCGCTGTCTGAGTGCCGTCGGTAAAAGCGAGGGAGGAAGGCCGAAAGGGTCGACATGGGGCGGGGTGCGGGCTGAGTGGCGGACGAGGCTGGCGCGGGCAGGCTGTCGAGCTCGATGGGGCGCGTGCTTCGGACGGGATGGATACGAGCAGGCGAGGGTGCTGGGGCTGTCGAAGGCAGGATGGCTGTTGGAAGAGGACGACAGAAGAGATGGGCCGAACGGACGCGTCCATCGTCGGAGGGTCAGTCTTCGACCGTTTCTCTGCCCTATCTACGCCTTCTTTTCGAAACACGAAGAGGACGGACCTGTTGGTTGCAAGGGACTGTCTTTGCTGCTTCTGGGAGCGTAGAGATATTGGCTGACGGCTTGCGAGACGGGAAGAGGGAGCGGTCGTTCAGAAGATTGGAATTTGAGTCCGAAGAATCTGGGTCCGACACTTGGATCGGCCTCCTCCGCCCTGCAGCGTGTGGGCTGAACTCGCCTGCTGCCCCTCAACCCTCCCGACCGCGTCTGCTCTCGAAGCAACATCAAGATGGATTACGAAGAGACAAGCTATCTTCAGGCAGTCTACGCAACAGGACAGGTGCGTCCAGCCTTCAGCTTCACCGGGGTCTCCCACCGCCCACCGCCCAGCCAAGAGCTCACGCATCATCGTGACCTGCCTCCTTCCTTTGCCTGCATCCCGTCTGCTTGTCGTACAGGGAGTCCTGGCCGCCACTCTGGTCGTTCTGGTCGGCTATGTCGTCTCGGGTACGTCCCTCTTTGGACCAGAGACCGCCGTCGTACGTCTTTCTTTCCCTCGGCATCTCGCCCGATCCGATCCTTGGGCGCGCGCATCGGACTGACCACCGTCGACGTGCGCCATCGACAGGGCCTGAGGAGACTTGCCAGGTCCACCCTGCTACCCTCTCTCACGGTCGCCACCCTGGGCTCTACCCTTGCCATATCGACCCTTCACCTTTGTACGTCCGCTGAGCATACTTTGCGTTACATCCCGATCGGCCCAGTCCAACTGACCCCATCGCTTCCTCTGATGCCCGGACAGACTGGCCCATCCTCCTCGTCTCGGTCGTCTCGCACCTGACGAGCATCCTCGTCTCGTATGTCGTCTTCCACCGGCTCTTTGGGCTGCCCGGGTGGATCGTCGGCGCCATGTCCTTCAACTCGTGCGTTCTCCTCTTGTCGCCTGTTGCGTCCCCTCGGAAGGCTGACAGTCTTTCTCCTCAACATTTCAGGGTTACTTCTTTTCCGCTCCTGGTCTTTGCTGCCCTGGGACTCGTTCCCGACATCCTGGACCACCTCGCCCTGAGCGAGATCGACCTCACCGCCGACGTTGTTAAGCGAGGCACAACCTACATCCTCGTCTTCGCCGTGATCTCTGACACCCTTCGGTGAGCTCTCCATCATGCCATGAGGATGCTTAAGCTTCCTGCTGACAGACCCTCTCCCGATCCTTGCAGAGCTATATTAAAGCCAATCGTCGGGCGAGCCGTCAAAAAGCCTGCCGTCATCAAGCTCGACGGCGAAGAGGGCGTCTCTACTCATGTCGCGGAGACCGACGACATCGTACCCGGATCTTTCCACAACGCAGCATCGTCTTCGTCGGATGAGCGGACACCCCTTCTGACTGCTTTCAACACACCGGTCGCTCACCCGAAGCGGTCGCACTGGACGCACCACCTGAACCCTCTCATCCTCGCCGGCCTAATCTCGCTCGCCATCGCCCTCATCCCTGCTATCCAGGACTTCCTCTTTGGCTCTCTCACAGGGACGACGCGAAACGCCGGCTGGGTGGGAGCGACGCTCGGCACTGTCCTCGCCTGGCTCGGCGGTTCGTACGCCATCATTGAGTTGCTCGGCGCCGGAGGAGAGCTTCGCTTCAGGGACAAAAACAGCCAGCAGGAGAAGACTCTCGGAGCCGTTCTCAGCATCGTCCTCTGGCGGTTTGCGGCCAGTCCTGCCATCGGCATCACTGCACTCTGGGGCCTCGCCCACCTGCCCGCCTCGGCGTACCTTCAGGACCCTGTGCTCGTACGTTGACAAGATTGCTGCACTTTCAACCGTGCTGCTGTTTCTCACGCTTGATGATACTGGCGTGCCAACAGGGCTTCGCACTTGCTTTGGTCCTCACCACGCCTCCCCTCTTAACCATCCTGGACGCGACTACCACCTACGAAACCGTCACCCACCTCAGCATCTACATCCTCACCCCCTTCCTCGTGCCCTTTGCTCTCGCGGCCGCTCTCGCAGTCCTGGGCGACGGCGTCATCTTCCACAACGACATCGACCTCAAGAAGGCCCTCAAGAGCGCCGCGGGCGGCGGCATCGCCGGTGCCATGGCCATGGTTATCCAGGTCTTTGCGCTCATGCCGCTCCGAACGCTCATGAACGTCCAGTACCGCAGTGGAGGAGGCACGCGCGAGGTGGCCAAGAGGCTGTGGGCCGAGGGCAAGCTTCCTCGCTTCTACGCCGGACTCTCGGCCGCCCTCTTCCAGGGACCCCTCTCGAGGTTCGGCGATACGGCCGCCAACGCTGGAATCCTCGCCCTGCTCGAGAGCGTCAACTGGCCGGTTGCGGTCAAGACCATCTTCGCCAGTCTGGCCAGCGCGACGTTCCGGATGACGCTCACCCCCATCGACGCCCTCAAGACGACCCAGCAGACCCAGGGAGGCGCCAACGGACTCAAGCTGCTCCGAGACCGAGTCCGAGAGCAAGGTATCGCTTCTCTCTGGTACGGCGCTCTGGGCACGGCCGCTGCGACGTTCGTCGGCTTTTACCCCTGGTTCGCAACGTATAACATCCTGTCCGCCAACCTCCCTCCCCCGCACGGCTTGGTCCTCAAGCTGCTCAGACAGGCGTTCATCGGCTTCTGCGCCTCGGTCGTCTCGGACACGATCTCAAACTCACTGCGCGTCCTCAAGACGTATAGGCAGACGCACGAGGGCGACATCGGCTATGGTGCGCCCCCCCCCCCCCCTTCTTTCTTCGAGAGTGCTCGCTGACGCCGAGAACACCTTCTCATCTTGTCAGTCGCCGCCGCAAAGGAGATTATCGCCAACGACGGTGTCCTCGGTCTCTTTGGACGAGGACTCCGAACCCGCATTCTGTGCGTTCCCAACATCGACCCTCCCTCCGTTCCTGTGACCCAACACTGACGAGTCCTCTGCTCCCACAGTACCAACGGTCTCCAGGGATTGCTTTTCTCGATCCTCTGGAAGCTCTTTGCCGACCTGTGCGTATACATCCTCCTTGCCAGTTCTGGCAGGACGTGCTACTCGAGACTGACAACCCCACTCGATCCTCCTGTACAGCATCGCTGGCAAGAGCAAGAACCCTGGCGTCTAAAGAATCCTTCACCCCCTCCCCCTCCCCCCTTTTCATCTTCTCATCTTCCAGTTCGCTCATGCTCAGCTACTTCAATAGCAGACCCTCTCTTCCTCGAACTCGCCCTAGCATCAACTATCAGTTTACAATCGAGACGAATGCCGCCTTTTGCTCCGATGGTTTACACGTCGGTCTTCTGGAGGTTTGAGAGGGCAAGGACATGATACAGTAGGTCGCACAGTAGAGGTTTTAACAGAAGACAAAGGATCGAGGCGGAGGTGATTGTTCAGAGCGAGTAGTCGTCTCGAACGAGCGCAAGCAAAGGGGTGCAGATCCCTGCGAGGACTCAGCTCTTGGCCCAGACCTGCTTGAGCGAGAGCCAGCTGGTGACGACCCCGACCAGGCCGACCTTGTTGTCCTCCATCGCGAGCAGGCCGAGGTTGGTCGCCGGGATGACCCAGTCGAGCGAGTCAATCAGCAGCTGGTTGCCGAGCTGAGTTCTTTGCCTGGGTCGTTGAAACACAACGCAAGAGGGAGAGAGGATGTCAGACAACTCAGCAGACGAGAAAGGGAGTCGAAAGGAAAGGGACGAACGCGACCAGCGACTGAGTCAGTCCATTCTTCTCCCCTGCGATCAACCCAGCCCGCTTCGCCTCCCTTCGCACCCTTACCAAGCCCGACAGACTGCTGGCGACCGAGAGCGCGATCCCGGCGATCCAGAAGCGGTTCGAGAGCGTGGTTGTGTCCGCTAGCGTCTTGGGGTTGAGGCGGAGGAAGCGGACATGCTGGAGCCAGAGAACCGTGTCGGTCGATAGGTAGCCACTAAGAAGTCGACGAGGAAGTTTGTCAGTCTTCGTCGGAGAAAACTTCAGGAGGGAAGGGGACACTGACAAGTAGGCCAGCTGTCGAGCAATCTGGGTGATGCGTTCGAACTCGACCGATCGGCCAACCGAAGACGAGAGGTCCTTCCTGCTTCCCGCAAGGCACCAATAAGGATTCACGCAGAGTCAGTTGCTGAAGGATAGAGGCTTATTGGTGCAGGAATGAACTCACGGGCCAACCGTGGCGAGCTTGACGGCCGTCTGCACATGCTCGACGGGCTTTCCGATCCTCATGACTGCGCACATGTCAAGCGATCAGGTCAGTCCAACAACAAGGAACGACAAGCGAAGGCTTGATGTCCGTACGCTTCCTTCCCATCGCGAGACCGCCCTTGAGGGCCAACCATCGGGCGGCGTCGTCCTTCTTGCCCGCTCGGAGCTGGTACCAGGCGACGACCCGGCTGGCGTACTGGATCAGGCGGTAGAGCTGGGTGGTCCGACCATAGATGAGAAGAGGCCCTCGTCAGCACGACCCATCTCGTCGGCGTAAGCAGCGCGAGGGAGGGAGAGACGGACCTTGTCTCGGCCAACCGTCTTTGAGAGGACGGCGAGCGAGCGAGAGACGGCGGGGTGCAGGAGCAGGTGGGCGGGGTAGAGGGCGAGAGCTCTGTCGAGGGCGAGCGAGCGTGTCAGCCTGTCCAGGCACCGGCCCTCCTGCCTAGCGAAATGAGAGGTACGTGCGACATGGTGGATGTGTGTATCTCTGTTTGGGTAAGAAAGATGGGGAGGAAGAGAGGTGAGGGAAGGAGGCAAGACGGGAATCGTCGTAGCCGGACCCCACGTACGATCCGACCCAACTTCACTTTCTTGCACACTCACTCGCACAAGACTTTTGTCGGCTTGAAGGACAGCGCTGCAGAAGACATGACACTCAATTTGCTCGAAGTCGGACAGTCGCTCGCTGGCAGGCTGCTGTGTCGTGTGCACGAGCGGCGCAACGACGTCACGCGCAGGAAGGCAAGCCAAGTCGGAAAAGCCATCGTACAACGCCAGTCTCTGCGCATCTTCCCTCCCGCCGTGTGGTCCTGTTCGTGATCCGCGAGTTGTAGTTGTCGTTGTCGGCCCCGAGAGGAGTGGGCTTGTGTCGCGCTCCATCGATGCTCGTGTGCGCGTCCTCAGTCGTCCGCTCCTCGACGATGTCCCCTCTCTCCATATCCTTCGTCCCCCTCAAGAAAGCCTCGAGCACCTCCGGTTCCTCGTCTACTCGCCTCGAGCCAGTCTACTTTGACGGAAGGCCCTTGGCGCCTCCTCCGCCGGTCTTGTCCCAGTAGCCACTGTGGACGGCGACCTCGCTCCCGAACCTGAGCGTGATCCGGCCGGCGTCGAGGATGGTTTCGGCCACGGTGGCCTGCGAGTACTGGTCGCCGAGGAGGTGGGTCGCCGGGCTGTAGACGAGCCCGAGAAGGGAGTCGAAGACAGGTTTAGCTTGGAGGACGAGCAGGAACGACGGAGGCAGCCGGTATGGGGGTTTGGACTGACCGCAAGCCGGTCTGAGCCTCGATGCCTGCCGAGATGAGCGAGGCGCCAAAGGCGTACTTGAGGGGCTGCCAGACGAGGTTGAAGATGCCCATAGTAAAGCGAGTTGTGGTTGGAAGGAGACTCTCTGACAGCGCGAGCTTGAGAGTCGCGCTGCCGAAGTCAGCCCTAAACAAGTCCTGACGTAATCATCTCATTTCTCATTGAAATCAAGATCGAATCACAGTCGGGGTTTCGATCGCGTCCTCCCCCCTTCGGCTCGCTCCGCCAGGGCCAGCTCCGCCTGCCCTCCAGCTCCTTTTACTCTCCCTCCCTCCCTTCTTACAGCTCGTGGTCACTACGGATACAGACTTCGCAGGTGCTTCTCTCCCTTCCTCTGGACTGCGGAACTCTCGACCCTCGGAGCCAACCCGTCGCAACCCCGTCGCTCGACAGAGGCCAGACTTGTCGATTGACACTCCGATCTCTCGACCCACTTCCGAGGAGTGACGCCGGCCCTCGCCCCCGGTCCAAACGTCGACCCGCTCTGTCCAGAGTCTGGTGAGCTGGCGATGGACACTTCGATGAGAGGGAGAGAGCTTGCGGCTGACCGTCTTTCCTTTGCTGTTCGCCCTCCCACCAGCTCACCTCCTCTTCGGCCAAGATGACCCCTCCCTCACCTCCGACTCCCCCTCCTCCCCCATCGTCATCTCCCGCGCAGCTCTGTGTAACATCGACACCTCCTCCGCTTCTTCCCGTTCATGTCCACGTCCCGCCCGAGATTCTGAACCTCATTGTCGGTCAGGCTGCTGCGGACCCCAGCGCACTTGCGACGTGGTGCCTCGTCAGTCTGGCCATGCTCGAGGTTGCCGGCCCCTTGCTCTACGAGGACGTTCGACTCGGTCTCGGAAACTGGCAAAGGTGCCTGGGTGGGCCAGATCAGGTGCGTGCTCTATTGAGGCGCATTTGGGGGGCGAAGGGCTGACGACGTGTGGCCACTCCGATATACAGGTCGACCCTCCCTTCACCTCTGCCTTTTACTCGGAGATCGCTCTCGCCCTCTCCTTTTCCCACCTGCGCCAACTCTACCTGCCTCCTTCGGTCCTTTCTTCCGTCACGGTCGCCTCTCTGGCCAAGCTCGCCGCTCGTCGTCCGTCGACACCCGCCGCCGTCCTCTCGTTTGTCGACCCCCTCTCTGACGGGACGGACGACATGTTCGCGAAGGGCACGGCGGTCCTTCTCGACGTACTGCAGCCTGCGACGGTCGTATACAACAGGCTACCCTTTTCTCTGCCAGTTGATGCCTCAGCCATGCCGATCGGTACGCTCGACGTCCTCGAGGGCGACTCTCTGGAACCCTTCAAGCTCGCCCTTGCCAGTCTGCCCCCTCCTCCTTCCTCCCTACCTTCAATCTCAGACGAGACCGACACAGATATCGGAGAAGACGCCCTCGCTCCCGAAGATCGGTCGAGCCTCTACCTCCAGGCTTCGACGGCGCTCGACTACCTCTCATGCGCGCACGCCGCCGTCCGACTGCAGGCCGACGAACTCCTCATACGAAAGATCAAGACCTGCCTCTTCCACATGACGCACGCGCGCGAGTTTGCCGACGACCGCGTGCTCGGGAGGGCGTTTGAGGGCGACATGAGGGTGTGCGAGAGGGCGTTCGAGCGCGAGACGCTGGGCGTGGCCATCGGCGTTGGGGCGGACGTGAGGATGTTCAAGGCCAAGCGAGTCGACGAGACACTCGGTGAGTCCTTTACTACTGATGAGCATGCTGTTTCCGTCGCCGAGATCACTGACTCGCGGGTTTACTTCGGATCGGCCAGAGTGTCAAGAGATCCTCGCCTGGTGGATGCGCCGACTTGGCCAGCCCTCTCTCCTCGAGATCTAGCAACAACCCCATCGCTACCGAGTCTGACATATCGTGTGAGTGAACTTCAGTAGCCTTTCGTCGCTGTACCGTGTCTCCGTAAGCCGGAACTGCAAGCTGACAGACGTCTCCTCTACCCTTGCCATCCCAGTTTTGTACTTGCTCATCTCAACGTCCTGGGAGTGCGCTCCGCCAAGCCGACCCACTTTCTCTCGGACAAGATCTTTGTCCCTCTTGCGTCTTCTCATCTCTCGCTGTCCGTCCTGTCCTTCGCCGTTCCCCATGTATTTTCCGACCCCGCTCCTTGTAGATCACAGAAAAGGATGTGAGACGCTTTCCTTCGAGTCGTGCTTCACGGCTCTTGAAGACTGTCCCACCCTCCCTCTATGTATGACTCCTTCTATATCTCATTCATCGTGTGCGAAACGAAAGTAAAAGTGACCGTCCGATTTCAAGTGCGCTGTGACCCGACTGTTGAGCCGGCGGAGGAGTCCCCGAGACCGTGCCTTCGACCACGACCGACGCTCTCATGCCCTTCAAGCCTCTGATCCCCTCTGCATTTCTGCGAGAATCTGTGCGAATGGTGTTGGAACAAAGTGCTAGGCGAGGGCGCCGCATTTACTGATCGACGACGGGCCTGACCTGTCGTCTCGACAGGGCTTCCTTCTGACTCCAATCGACACCCGCACGTCCGGGACGCTCCAGGACACTCGACGGTCCAGCCGACACGACAAGGCCACTTCCTGCTTCTCCTCGCACCTTCTCGTCGGTAGCATGGCCGCCAGCGACCCTGCCCTCGACCCTTCGCCCACGTCCGACGCCCGCCTCGACCTCCTTCCGATGAGCCTCCTCCGGTCCGCCCTCTCTGCCGTCCTGCAATCCAGCTCGCCTTCTCCCTTTGAGCTTGTCTTCCGCTCCACCTCATCTTGGCCCTTTCCGAGCAAGCCCACCTCCTCGCCTCGTCCGGGGTCAGCACGACCGACGGAGCTCAAGATCTCCTGCTTGGACTCGAGCTTCAATCCTCCGACCAGGGCTCACCTCGCCCTTGCCACCGCACCCAACCCAAGCTCGGAGACCGGTTATGGAGAAGCGGAAGCTGGTGGAGAGTACGACGGACATCTCTTGCTGCTCAGCGTCAAGAACGTCGACAAGGTGCTGCAGACGGGGGACGCGACGTACGAGTGAGTCCTCGACCTCTTGATCGCGAGTGACTCTGCACACTCGCTGACGCTCAAGGATAGACAACGACTGCAGATGATCCATCTAATCGCTCAAGATATCCAGGACCTCACCAGCTCCATGGCGACCGCAGCCGGCGCTCCCGCCTCTTGGAAGAACGTCGCCATCGGTCTTTTGTCCGAACCTGCCTTCATCAACAAGGACAAGGTCATCCGTCGGTATCTCTCGGAGCAGCAGCGGTCTGCAAGAGGAGAAGAAGTGTCGTTCAAGCTATGTTGGTTGGTGGGAACGGATACGGTCGAGCGATTCTTTGACCAAAAATGTGCGTGTCCTGCCTACAATCCTTCCGCAGCGACCTGCGCTGACCAGGTGCTCAACTTCTCGCATCAGACTATTCTGAGCCTCTCGACACCTGTCTTCCGCCTTTCTTCTCTCCTAGAGATCCATCTCAAGCACCTTCGGAACTCATCCACTTCCCCCGCCCAACTTCCACCCCCACCCCTCCGTCCACGTCCACTCGGACACCCTTGTACGAATCGACCATCGCGTCTCTTGGTCTGCCGTCAAGGAGTGTAAGGGTCGGTAGAACCCGAGGAGACGAGGACTGGGGACGGGTCAGTTCGACCGAGGTCAGGAAGGGAGTGGCGAGGGGAGATGGGTTGTGGTGCTCCATGACGGGGGAGCGAGTCGCAGCCTTCATAAAGCAGGAGGGTTTGTACACAGTCTAGGACGGCCCGTCGAGGATGAGATGTGCTCTTTCTTGTTCTTTGCTGTCGATGCTGCATGCGTCTGCGCTCGTCTCAGGGAGTGAACGTCGATATACAACATCTCGATACTAGAAGCTAAGTAGCGCCCCCCCCCCATCTCCCATGACCAAGACAGATGGTGTCCTCTTGCCGAGCGAGCACGATGATTAGGGTATGAACTGGTTGTCGACCTCGGCCGATATCGACTCGAGCACCTCGATGACGACGCGCGTGCTCGAGAGCAGGTTGTGGCCTTCGTTCTTCTTTATGACGAGCGTGCATCGGTCGAGCTCCTTCTCCAGCCAGCGCACACCTGCAAGGACGAGGCAACCTCGGAAAGTCAGTTGACCAGTCAGGCGCACTTGAGTACTGAGGGGTAGGGACGCACTCTTCTCGTTGATCTTCTCGTCTCGATCGCCGTACCAGACCTTGACCGGCAGCTTGACGTCCGTGTACGAGAACCCCCACTCGTTCGTCTTCTTCATGATGGCGAGCAGGTCCGCCGCCCCTCCTTGACTCTCGGCGTGACACGCCCGAAGGAGCGCCGTCCCCAGGTCGACCCGGCCGGGCGTGGAGGGCGGGGTTCGGGTGGAGCCTGCGCTGTCTGCCAGGTTGGGCAAGGGCGAGACGGCTCGACGCGAGAGCGGGTAGTCAGACGGTTCTGATCCGGGAAGAGGAGGGGAGATGCGATCGGTGTAGTCGATGTAGGCCAGAGTTTCTTCCGGCAGCGGTTGACCCTCCGGCAGATCGTAAGACGACAATGTCGATGTTGCTGAGCTTGTGTCGAGGGAAGCTGCGGATGAGTTGACGGTTGGAGGACCCTTAGGTTCTGTCGACAACGCTGAAGGCGCCTTGCCCAGCATCCAGCCCTGCATTTTCCATTCGGCCGCCTGCGCCGTCTTGATGACTCCCGTCGGCACGTAGCGAAGCCACTTGTAGCCTACAATCGACGAAGGGCAGAGCGAAAAAGGTCAGACGGGTGTGATATCTCATGACGACAAGGACAGAAAGCGAGCACTCACCGCCGTCCACCTCCAGTCCGACCCAAGGCGCCAGCAGGTTCACGCTCCCCACGACCCGCTCTCCCAACCGCAAGCACGTCGCCATCGCAAACGGCGTCCCTGCCGAGTGCGCCAGGATGCTAAACTTGCCCAGCCCTAGCTGGTCGGCCACCTCCTCCACCACGCTCGCCCACTGCAGGAAACCGCGCTTCTCGCTCGGCACGTCGTCTGACCGCCCCAGACCAAAGCGGTCGATGCAGATCAGGCGGAGGTTCATCGAGCTGGCCAGATCGTCGAAGAGCGCTGTGAGGTAGCGCACGCCTCCGAGACCGAGGTAGACGACGACGGGGTGGCCTGACGGGGAGCCGACGTCCGAGAGGGAGACGAAGTGATTCTTGTACGGCGCGCGCGAGAGTTGGACCATGCGAGTGAGCCTGGGCGACTGGAGGAGGGCGGCGTGTTCGGAACCCAGCGGAGGTTTCTTGGATGAGATCGGCGTTGATGGTGGTCGACCGAAGGACGAGGTGGACGAGCGTCTCGACAGCGGACGGACAGTGGTTGAGGTTGAGGGAGCTTGGCTTGGTGCGAGGGATGCCTTGCGAGCCGGACGATCGACTGGCGGCGGTAGCGTCGACGGACCGGCGTGAGGTGTCATGGTGGGAGGAGCTGGCTGACGATGTGGCCGTGGGCGCGACATCCGACGCTTAGGCTCGGGGGGAGGAGGAGGTGAGGGCGAGGACGGGCCCGCTTGTACGGGATCGAGGACGGGATCCGACGGCAGCGAAGGGGCAGACCAGCCCCAGGACGCACTCCTCCCATCCCGAAGCAGGGCCGATCTGCAGGCCTCCTCGGTGCCGCTGTCGAGCGAGTCGTTGCTGGCGCTGTCGCTCTCCCGACGGCGTTCCATGGCTCAAGACGGAAGGGTAAGGCAGGAGATTGGTCGTGGGCGTTGGCGGTGTCGGTGGTCGAAACGCGGGCAGGCTAAGGCGACGCGTCGCAACCAAACAGGACAGATACGCTTCACTTTGGAGATTCAATATTCACCAATGCCCTGTTAGCTCAATCGGTAGAGCGTCAGACTCTTAACACGAGCTGCAAAGCAGGGTTTCATCTGAAGGCTGGGGGTTCGACCCCCCCATGGGGCTAAAGTTTCATTTTTGGCGTTCTCCCATCTGACAGAGCATGTGGCACAAATTCGAACCGTTTGCTTCAGCTTGCCTGATCCGTCTCGCGGCAGTCCGATGACAAGTGCGCTTGATTTGGGGTCAGAATGGCATTGTATGATCTCATTAACTTTCCAGTTCTGGTCTTTGGTTCGCTCTGCTTCGAACTAAGGCTCAAGTCGAGTGGGGTCTCGGGGGAACAAGCTCGCCCGTCTGATGTTGCCGAGGTTGAGGTAGAACTGGACGATTCGCTCGAGTCTGTGTGCGAGCGCAAAGAAAAGGGAGGAAGCGACGGCGAGTCAGCCAGCCGCAAGTGGGTGTCAAAACGACGAGAAGGTTTCCTTGCACGCACCCGAAACCAGCACCGGCGTGAGGAGGGCATCCCCATCGGAACGCGTCGACGTAGGCCTTCATGCTGTCGGGCTCGACACCCTTCTCGCGCATCTTGGTCTCGAGGAACGCGGCGTCGTGGATTCGCTGCGCACCCGACAGGATCTCCTCTCCCCGCATGAAGAAGTCGTACGAGTTTGAGTAGTTCTGGGAAAGCCAAGGTCGGACGTTCGTGTCAGCCTAGGGCAGGGTCGAGCGAGCGAAGGAAGCGTGGGACGCACGGGGTTCTTGGGGTCGGGCATGGTGTAGAAGGGTCGGACGGCCAGGGGGAACTTGTCGAGGATGAAGTAGTCGGTCTGGTACTTGTCCCGAACGAGCTTGCCGAGGAACTTCTCGTTGGCCGTGCTGCGATTGAAAGAGAAAAATAAAGAAAAACGTGAGCGACTGTGGCGAAAGAACGACGGGTGCGATCAGGCAACGTACGAAAGGTCGTCAAAGTCTCCGAGCGCGTTGCCCTCCTCGTCAGTCGCACCCGCCTCTCGCAGGAGGGTGATGGCCTCGTGGAACTGCAGTCGGACCGTCTTCTCGGGAATGAGGAACTCCTCGGTGGGGAACTGCTTTCGGACGGTCTCAACCTCGGCCCGGTACGTCGTCTTGAGCTCATTGAACAGCGTCAGCAGGAGCTGGTCGAGGATGTCGATGACCTCGTGGTAGTGCGAGTCGAACGCCATCTCGAGATCGAGACCCATGAACTCGGTCAGGTGTCGGTGGGTGTTGGAGTTCTCGGCTCGGAAGACTGTCGACGAAGATGAGGAATGATCAAAATTGCTGGGTGTGCGGACGAGATGGTCAAGAGCAACGTACCAGGCGCAATCTCGTAGACTCGCTCCATGTCACCAGCGATGCACATCTGCTTGGCGAGCTGGGGAGACTGAGCGAGGAAGGCGGTCTCTGCAAAAGGAGAAGGACGGCCGGTCAGTCCATCGAGAATCAGAGAGCTCCTTTCCCCCGCATGTCTGAGGACTTTGGGACCCACCCTTGAAGTAAGAGACCTTGAAGACGCTCGCTCCGCTCTCGGTGGCGGCACCCTGGAGCTTGGGCGTGTGGATCTCGGTGAACTGCTTGCTCTCGAGGAACTTGCGGAAGACACTGCCGACGGCGCTCTGGATCTTGAAGATGGCGAGGTTGGTGTCGGTTCGGAGGTCGACGACTCGATTGTTGAGGCGGGTCTGTAGCGAGACGGTCGCAAACTGGGCGTCCTCCTTTGCGAAGTCGTCGGCCGGTCGCGAGGCGTCGGCGTACGAGATGGGCAGGGTGACGGTCGGCTCGACGAGCGTGTGGATCTTCTGGATAACGACCTCGGCGTCGGCGACCGAGGCAGACTTGACGGCCTCGAAGGGAGCCTTGAGCGTACCCTCGACGAGGACGATAGACTCGGAGGGGATGGAGGCGGCGAACTTGAGCATCTGCTTGGAGACCTGGTGAGGGTTCGACTCGTCCTTGGTGAGCTCCATGAGCGCCTGGATCGAGTGGTTCTGCTGTCGGAGGACGAGGAAGACCATCTTGGATCCTGTGAGGCAGAGGATATACCGAAGGCAGGCAGTCAGCCCACCTTGCGAGAGGGATTGGAGCAAGCAGCGACGGCCTGGACGCACCCTGGGCCCTCGTGTTGGTCACTCGCGCTCGGAAGAAAATGGTCTCTCCGTGGTTCTTTGCGCTGATGTCCTTGAGCAGCGTTCGCTCCCGGGTGTCGCGCTCCTGCGACTGGTGCAGGGGCAGTCGTCCGTAGTTCTGGCTGGCCGAGTCCTGCGAGTCCTTGAGCGCCTTGAGCCGGGCCTCCTCCGCCTCGCGAGCAGCTCGGTCGGCAGCCTTCTTGGCCTTCTCTGCGTCCTTGGCTCGCTTCTTGATCTCGTTCTTGGTGAGGGGCACGCCATCCGGGCTGGACACGTCGGCAAAAGATGCAAAGGGGAGGTCAGCCTCATCTCGGAGGGAGAGGTTCGACAGGGTGGCGACCGCGAGCGACCGCCTTCGACGACGTAAAGACAGTCTCACCCAAGCGGGACGTCGGCAGCAGGTGCAGAGGTGGCCTCGACGGGCTTCTCTACGGTCTCCTGGGGTGCAGACATGACTGAGAGAAAAAGATGGAAGAGTGGGGGAGGATGTCGTTTGGGAAGGAGACGCTCGACCTGACTCGTCGTCCCTGAACGAGTTCTTCGCCTCGCACGACGATGCACTCCAAAACTGACCCTCAACACTTTTTCTTACTGATCCTCTGCAGCGTAGCTGTCCAGCATCTCGTCGTTGACCTCTGCGGCTGAATAGAGTTCGGTTGGGTCCAACTCGTCCCGTCGGCGGAGGGCTGGGCGTCCCTTCCGCTCCCTCCCTCCTTCTATCGACCTACCTTTCCTCACAACCGCCCCCACGCCTCTCTGACTCCCTGCCACACTCGCAGTCATCCTTTACGCTCATGCTTCTTCTCCTCCGGTTGGACGGTCTCTGGCGACAGCGCCATCCAATCGCAACGTGAGCCTATCCCAGCCAACGATGTCCGTTCGTGCTCACCATCCTTTTACCTTCCCCCGCATTTTGCAGGACGACCGGCCCACAGCTTCTGCCGAAAGAGCTTCTCCTCGACATCGTCCCCTTTGCAGCCGAGCCGCTGGTGGAACAACGCCCTCTGCTCGACTCGCCCTCGTGGACGCACACCCGGTCAATCCTCGACAGCCGGGACACCTTACTCGACCTCGCTCTTGCCAACCCACTCTGCGCGGTACGCCTCATCCTTCTCTCGATTCCTACTGGAAAGAGTATGCAAATGATTACCAGAACGCTTTCTTGCTCTCCGGTCAGTCCCTCGCCTGCAGGTTGCTCCGCGAGCACGAAATGCGCCATCAACTTGGCCAGGTTGCTCATGCTCATCACAGAGCACGCGGTCAGGCCATTGCTGCGGTGAGGATTCCACCGAACATGAGTTGAGGCGCGCTAGGATCGAGGGTGAGTCTGCGGCCTATGGGGCTTGGCTAGAAGAGGAACGTCAGGCGCTCACCCCTTTTCCGTCATTTCCTATCTCCCTTTCCAGTCGCAAGCTTCGGCGGCAGTCACAAATCAGGGATGTTGCTACAGATCTGGCTGTCAGCCTGGCTTTCTTTAAACTATCCTGCAGGGGTCTATCGTGCGCGCCACATGGTTCGAGGTATGTATCCTCGACCAAAACCTTCGCTCCTGGCATAGCGCATCAGAAACCTGACGTCCTGCCCCTTGTCTAGGCCTGTCCCTATCGGACCTTGACTGGTAAAGATGGCTTCCTCCCGACGACTGGCAGCTGCGCTCGTAAGGGCGCAAGATCATCCCCAAGGCCGAGGCCGTGAAGCGGTTCGGGCTACCTCTCATCATCTCCTTCGCGCACTACCTCCTCTCTTGCTCTCAATGTACTTGCACTGCACTCCTGTCTCTTGTTTAGGCCGTGGGACCATGCACGTCAAGCGAAGGACATCTCATCATCTAGCGCTCTGCACACCCTGCCTCGCTCCGTTGTTCGTCGCCCTGTCGACGACCTCACACTCAATTCCGTCTTTTCTGCCTTCCGATGGCATGGCTCTTTCTTCACTTCCTGGTCCTCCACGCCTTCCCTCTAAAGAAGTGCGAGGCCGATAGACCAGCCACGAGCGAGCCCTCCCTCCTACCACTCTCTCAGGCCGAGCGTCGAGTCGCTCCTTGAGCCGAGAAACCGAACAACCCCGCAGACCCCTTCATTCCTGAGCGGAGAGGTGGTCGAGGATCGCCCGCGAGTAGCGCGTGCACTGGTCAAAGCACGTCTGGAAGCCCTTGCCGCCGCCATAGTACGGGTCCTTGATCGCCTGGCCGTCGTCAAAGTGCGAGTAGAGCAGGACTGGATCAAGCCAGAAAGGGAGTCAGTCCTTTGGAGAAAGAACGAGTGCAGTTAGTACGTAGATCAAAAGTCGGACCTTGTGCCTTGCTGCCCTCGGCCTGTTGTCGTTCGAGCGTGCTCAGGTTGTTCTTGTCCTGCCGTTCCGTCCAAGCGCACACTGGATCAGTCAAGGGTCAACCCGTACCAGAAGATGACGCGCAAGAGGACGCACCATGGCAAAGATGTAGTCGAACTGGGCGTAGTCGTTCGCTCGGACTTGACGTGCCCTGCAGTCGACCGGCACCTTGTTCTGCTTGAGCACCTCCAGCGTCCTGCAAGCATTCAGCAGCAAACGAGATCAGACAATGGTCCAGCAAGGAGAAGTCGGGGGAGAGCGTACCGCTCGTCCGGGTCGTCTCCGGCGTGATAGGCACCCGTACCTGCGAACATAGGGTTCAGAGGGTCAGCACTCGTTCCCTGTCGCTGTCGTGACGTATCGAGCTCTCAGAGAAGCGAACGCACCGGCAGAGTCGACTTTGACCTCCATCCCACGCTGCTTGGCTTCGTGAAGGAAGACGGCTTCGGCCATAGCTGAGAGGGAGTTAGCGAGAGCAAGCAGAAGGGGTTCAGCATGGACATGGGAGCTGGAGGAAGCTGTCAACGAAGGTCGCGGGCGTACGAGACCGGCAGATGTTGCTGTTGAAAGCCAATCCTTCGCGTCAGCAGACGAGCAGGAAAGAGGAGATGAGTCTCAGGCACTCACCCGAGGCAGACGAAGAGGAAGGACGGGACTGGATCAGACATGGCTTGAATATCGGTCAGGTGGGCGTGATGGGGGCGACAGTCGAACAGGACTCCGCCCTTGCGCTGCAGCTGGCCTCAAGTCCTGCAGAGACCACATCGCACCACGAGCAACTCCACATGCGTATCAGGAGTCTCTCACATGACATGCTGGTCCTTGCGCGCTGTCGGAGGGCTTCCAGGAGAAACTCTTGCAAGAGGCAAGGACGATCTCGCAGCAGTCGTCGAGCTCCCTGCGTCATCCCCACCCTCTCGACCGTCGTCCTTTGTTAATCGGAAGCCCATCTACATCTACGTCTCGTCGGTTGACCCTTCTAGAACGGCGCACTCCCTCCCAGGTACTGCTTCATCACGCTGGCCGGCACCTCGATGATCTTGCCCCGGATCGTCTCCTTGTTCAGGCGCTTGTGAGCCTCGTACCTGCGCAACGACCAAGTGAGCCCCCCGTCAGCCAAGCAAGTTCGAGACAGAGCAGACTAGGGAACGCACCTGTGGCAGCCTCCGAGGCTGAAGTAGTACGACTGACTGGGGTCGGTCGGCGACCGAACTCGGAGGACTTCGATGGGCGTGAACTCGTCGCCCCGCTGCGCCCAAAGAATCAAGCGAACAAGAAGGTCAGCCCCTCGCAGTTCCAGCCGAGTGGAAAGGAGGAGAAAGGGTGGTGAACGTACGTCGACCTCCTCGATGAAGCGCTTGACCTTGTCCTCGTCGAGCTGGGACGGCAGCGGGCGGGTGATGACCGACATGGGCACTGAGCTCGACCCCGACACGCCCCGACGATCAGCTCAAGCTGGCCCTTCAAGCGGCCTGCAGAAAAGAGGAACGAACCGTTGTGGATCTCCTTGATGCCGTTACCAAACGCGCTGAACTGAGACGGGCCTGGTGCGGGCTCGTCGTTGGCAGCGGCCGGGGTGGCGGTGGGTCGGACATTTGCAGGCGTTGAGCTGGGTGGTGTGGACGACATGGTTCGGAAGGCGAGTAGGGACGGGTAGCGAGCAGAGGACGTTGAGCGAGTGGTCTGGAGGGTACGCTGGAGCGTTCTGAGCATGCAGCGGGGGAAGTCAGATGGTGGTTTGGTTCGGAGAGGGCTCTCGCTCGAAATCTCGTTTCTCGAGTCCGCCCACATCGGACAGTCGTCTCCTTCGCCCGAAGGCTGCGACAAGAGGAGAGAATTTAGGCAAATGTTTCTCTTTCGGCATGTGTATAGATCCACTCTCCCTCCTCCACCTGCGCTGCACCGGCTCTCTAGAAGTTGACGGCTGGCGAAGGACAAAGGTTTGGGGGTCAGTGCGTGAGACGTTGGCAAGCGAGTCGACTAGCAGAACTCACGCTTGTCGTACGAGGCAAGGGCAGCCTCCTTGAAGGCTGAGTGAGGGAGAAACAGAGAAAGAACGGCGAGTTAGCTACAAGCTCGACAAACAGTGTCTCGTCGAGCCAGGACGTACCCTCGGAAAGCGTGGGGTGAGCGTGCGACGTTCGGGCGATGTCCTCTGCAGAAGCCTTGTACTCGATGGCGAGAACGGCCTCCGAGATCATCTCTCCAGCGTTGGGTCCGATAATGTGGACACCACTGCGGGAGAAAAAGATCAAGAGCGTGAGTCAGTCGCAGTCCCACAAGAGACGACGTGCAAGTAGCATAGACGACGCACAGGACCTGGTCGGTCTCCTTCTCAACGATCATCTTGACGAAACCCTCGGTGTCACCAACGGTCTTTGCTCGCGAGTTGGCGGCGAAGGGGAACTTTCCAATCTTGTACGCGACCTTGGCAGCCTTGAGCTCCTCCTCGGTCTTTCCAACCCATGCGACCTAGCAGAGCAAAAGTCCAGAGCGAGAGAATCAGTGTTACGGCACTCAATGATGCAGTAGAGCAGGAGGGTTGCGACGCACCTCAGGGTGGGTGTAGACAACGGACGGGATGGCGTCGTAGTTGACGTGTCCGTGGCCATGCTTGAGGTACTCGACGGCGGCGATACCCTCCTCCTCAGCCTTGTGGGCCAACATGGGTCCGAAGGTGACGTCTCCGATGCACTTGATGCCCTTGACTGACGTGTTGTACTGGTCGTCGATAACGATTCGGCCCTTGCCGTCGACCTCGACACCGATGGCCTCAAGGTTGAGACCCTTGGTGACGGGTCGCCGACCAATGGCGACGAGAACTACGTCGGCCTCGAGCTGAGGAGGGGGAAAGGAAGAAGTCGGGATCAGCGTGCGTGCGGGTTGTCTCAAGAGTCGTGTGGCAAACGTACCGACTCGGCCTTGCCGTCCTTGGCTCCCTCGACCTCAAGAACAACCTTGCCCTCCTCCTTCTTTGCGCTCATGACCTTGGTGTTGAGCTTGAACTTGAAGCCCTGCTTAGCGAGGATCTTCTGGAAGGTCTTGCCGACCTCGCCGTCCATACCAGCTCCAATGGCACCGAGGTACTCAACAACGGTAACCTCCGAACCGAGTCGCGACCAGACGGAACCCAACTCGAGACCGATAACTCCTCCTCCAATGACGATCATCTAGAAGAAGCGGGAGGTGCAAAGGAGTCAGTGGCTGCCAGGCGACCCGACGCGCGGAGATGCTTTGCGCAAAACGCACCTTCTTGGGAACCTCCTGAAGGTCAAGAGCACCAGTCGAGCTGACAATGACCTTCTCGTCAATCTCCATACCAGGGAAGGGGGTGACCTCGGAACCCGTGGCGATGATGATGTTCTTGGCCTTGACGACCTCCTCGGGACCCTCGTTCATGGCGATCTTGATCTCGGTCGCAGAGTTGAACGAGGCAAAACCCTTCTTGTACGTGACGGGGTACTTAGTGAAGAGGTACTTCTCGACACCGCCGGTGAGGCCGTTGACGGCGGCGTCCTTGTTGGCGAGCATCTGCTTGAGGTTGACCTTGACGTTGTCGAACTCAATTCCCTTCTTGGCGAACGAGTGCTGGGCCTCGTGGTACTTGTGACTCGAGTCGAGGCTGGAGAGCGAGGCATACGAGTTTCGTCAGAAGACTGCACTTGGACGGCTTTGAACAAGGGCAGGCGAACGTACAGAGCCTTGGAGGGGATGCAGCCGACATTGAGGCAGGTTCCTCCAGGAGGTCCTCGAGCGTCAATGCACATGGTCTTGAAGCCGAGCTGCGAAGCCTTGACGGCGGCGACGTATCCTCCAGGTCCTGAAAGAAACAGAAGGAGGGATGCAGGATGATCAGTCAGGTCGTTCCTTCTCGAGCTGGAGATCAAGGGCGACCGATTTCCACCTCCACCGTCCCTTCGCAAGACAGCAAGCCTTCTACAGAAGCAGACGGATCGATCCACGTAACTCTACCACGTTCCGACCCTGCGCTCAGCGTTGCGGCTGAGCTCTCGGGATGTCTGGGTGCATCGTTCTCCGTCATCCGTCGCTGCCCCAACCAAACGGCGCGCAAACCACCACAGCTCCTCCGTCCCTCCCTCCTCGCCAACTTCCCCGTCTGAGAAACGGACGTAGAGACGTACCTCCTCCGATGACGACGAGGTCGTACTCGCCGTTGGCCTCAGTGGCCATTGCCCGTCGGAAGTTGACCTTCAAGGGCGAAGCGACCCTGAGGCCGTTGAGGGGGCGACAAAGCGCGGGGGACTGTCGAAAGGAGACCGTCAGCTTCAGAAACCTACGGAACATCGGCAGACAGGTGTGAGAGAGGACATGGCGAGCTGGAGATGCGTACGAAAGCGGGACGGGTGAGGGAAAGCATGGCGAGGAGAGGGAGTCGGGGTGACGGGTCGATGGGCACGGGCGCTGGCGGTTTTCCGTCGCATTTGGTCGGCACGCCGTAGCCAGACATCCACCAGATGCACTTGAACCTACTACTCTCTCTCTTTTTCAACGCAAAAGAACACGACGGGCGAGTCTAGGATGTTGCATGGATACAGTTGTCTGGTATGGCGTGAGGCGCTCAGCGACCGGCCATCCTCGCCTCTGCCGCCCGTGCCCTCCGCTCGCGCTCGATCCTCTGCCGCATCTCCACCGTCAAACCCTGTAGACTCTGCCCGACATCAACGGCCGTGCCCTGTCCGCCGAGTCGCTGCGGGCCCTTGAGGAGGGCCTCCTTGACGGGTTCCGGTGTCAGTTCGACGACGGGTGCCGCGGGTGTCGGAGAGGGTGCCGCCGCCCGACGAGCCTTCATCTTGTCCTTGAGCCCCTTGCGCCGCTCGCCGCCCTTCTTCTTCTGCTCCTCCTCCTGCTCAGCCGACAGACCGCTCGGTACGCGCGCTCCTCCGGGGGCGGTCGACGTCCAGGCCCACCAGTCCGGGTGGTCGAACGCCGCCCGCCGAAAGGCCGACCGAACATGCTTGGTCGACGCGAGGTCGTACGCCGTTCGAAAGGTCGACGGAGGGAGTGTCGAGTCGACCTCCTCTGCATCGGACGCCTGCTGGACTACTGGATCGTCCTTGTCCTCCTCGACCGTGCGCGTGGTCGACGCAGGGACGGGCACGGTCGGGTCGACCCTCTTTTCCTCTAGAAGCCACTTGACGAGCGCCTCCTGCCCCGCAACGACAGCCGACATCAGCACCGTCGCCTCCTTTCTCAAGCCCTCCTCGTCGATGAGCCAGGCAGGCCACTCGCCCCGACCGCCCAAGGTCATGCCGGCCGAGCCGTCCCACTTGTCCCAGAACGCCCCGAGCGCGTCCAGCCGGCCCTTGCGGACCATCTCGAGCAACCGCCGCCAGCGCTCGCGCAGACGCTCCTCCTCCTCCGAAAGCTTCGGCTTCGGCGGCGGGGCGGGTGTCGGCGCGACGGGTGCGGCGGCGGGTGTCGGTCGGGGGGCGATGGACGCCATGTAGGCCGCCTCCATGTCGGCCAGCTCCTGGGCGGTGTGGAAGGACAGCTTGACGCGTGTCAGTTCGTGGTAGCACCGGATGAGTTCGTTGAGCGCCGGCCGGCGGGTCGGGAAGGGAAACGTCTTGATGCGCTCGTCGTCTGCGAGAAGGGCAGAGGAAAACAACGTCAGACCCCGTTGAGCGCAAGAGCGCAAAAAGCAAAGCAGAAGAGAAACCCACTCTTTGCAATGACGGCCCGGTCGTAGCCCCAAAACGTCTTCTTTGCGCTGACGCTCCCGCGGATGAAGACGCGTTCGGCAGCGTTAAAGTCGTCCTGCCAGCTCTCGAGCAGCTCGCGCACCTCGTCGTTGAGCTTTGCCTCGCCCGCCCGGCGCATCTGCGCTCCGATCGAATTGGCCGCGCCGTTGGCGTTGTCGTTCTTGGACTGACTGCCTCCCTGCTTGCGACGGGCTGTCGCGCGGACGGAGAGACACAGAGAAGTACGGTTGTCAGCGGCAGCGGAGGGAGGTGTCGCTTGATGGAAACCGACGAACTCACTCGTGTATCGGTGAAACGTCTTGTGCTTCAAGACCCTGATCTCGCCGTCCTGGCCCTTGACGGCCTTCTTGCCCTCCCTTTTACCACCGAGGGCGATGACGCACCCTGCAAAGTGCCCTCCGGCGAGCATGAGCAGCACCCACCGTCGCTCCCTGTCGCCTGCCTGGAGGTCTTCGGGCGTGAGCTGGAGTTCGCGCAGGTAAGGGAGGAAGGCTTCTGGTCGGTCGAGCGTCGCGGGGAAAAGGGCGCGGTAGACCGAGAGCTGGGTGTCGGGCGAGAGGGAGGGGGGAGGGGTGAACTGGATGAGCGGCGTGCGGAGGGCAAACTTGGCTGCGTAGAAGGCTGCCGAGCCGTCGTCGTCATCCGAAGAGGGTGCCTTCCTGTTGTCGTCCTCACCCTCTTCGTCGATGTCCGAGCTCGACGAGCCGGAGCTGCTGTCGTCGTCGTTGTCGTCCTGAGTGTGGGGGGGTGCGACCGAGGACGTTCTGACGGTGAGGCCGTCGAGGATTTCTTGCGGGAGGGCGTGGACGTTGAGCGGCCGCTGGAGGACGCCGGCCAGATCCGAAGGGTAGCGTGCCATCCCAAAGATAAGATAGATGATGGGGTCTGGAGGGCAAAGGGTTGGGAGAGAGAGGGCGGAGTGTGTGGCAACCCAGACGAGAACCCCAGACAAAACCCCCAACAGAACCTCAGCCAGGGGTTGCCAGCCAGGACAACTCCGACGCACACCCTCCCCCTTCTGCTATCTCCTCCTCGAAGTTCGTCGTCCCTCCCTCAGCACACCTCCACCTTCCTCGCTGCTGACAGTCGAAGCGGACAAGGACACGGTCGATTTCATCGTGTCGTTCGCCGGAGACGTGGCGCGTTGTCCCTACAAGTGCGTCTCTGCACCCCAGATCTGTCAGTAGTCGAGCTGACCTCGTCGAGCACTCCCCTTTCTTTTAGGCTGATCGAGTACTCGCACATGCCGTTCTGCCCCGACAACACCGTCTCCAAGGGCATCACACCGGTCGACATCTTCGGCAAGATGCTCGGAACCGTCAAGGGAGTCACGCCCGTCATGGCGATCGCGGTGACTGAGGAGTACGGCACGTTCCGAGCGCTGATGGAGGAGTATGACGTGCATGGAGACGTGCTTGGAGCGCAAGGGCGGGACGGACGAGCAGATGAACCATCTGCTGAAGGATCTCGTAGTGCATCTCCCTTTTGATGTCTTCCTCGGGCGGTCGTCTTGTTCTGACTGGTCGTGCTGTCATTCTCCTTCTCTTTAGGCCGAGCACCGTGTCGACGGCGCGCCCAACCAACGATACATCTACAAGGCCAAGTCGGCGCAGATCAGGCGGATGCTGCGAGGCACGGACGGGCGAGTGCTGTTCAGCTGAGGGGGGACATCGACGTGTCCCCGAGAATGCTTGCGCGAGGGTGAGGAGTGGACAGCGAAGCGATTTCATTGCGATACAAGTAAACCCGAAGGGAAGACTACAAGAGTGGCTGAGACGGCAGAGGTCGAGGGAGGGAGCAATGGCTCTCGGGCGACGAAGGCACGCTGCTGTCCGTCTAGACAGAAGAAAGGGAAGGGGGAGACGAAGGAGACCGTTGGCATGTCTACTTGTGCTCTGCAACCAGGTTGATGACCTTGCCCGTCTTGAGGGCACTCTCGGCGTTCTTGATGACCTGCTCCTCCATGATCTTCTGCGTGTCCTTAGTCTCGGTACCCATGTGGGGGAGGAGGATGACGTTGTCCATCGAAAAGAACTCGGGGTTGACGTTGGGCTCGTCCGGGAAGACGTCGAGGCCGGCAGAGTAGAGCTTGCCGGACTTGAGGGCGGCCAGGAGCGCGGGCTCGTCGACGACTCCTCCTCTGTGGGTGGAAGGAGGGGTCAGCTCGGAGACCAACGACGAGGGATGAAGGGGGACGACTCACCGAGCGGTGTTGACTAGAACCGACCCGTCCTTCATCCACCCGAACTGCTTCTCGCCAAAGCTCTTCTCGGTGTTCTTGTTCAACTGAGGGTGGGAGAGGGTGAGGGGTCAGTCAAAGTGGAGGGGGAGGTTTGAAGAAAGGAAAGGACGAACAGGCAGGTTGAGCGAGACGACGTCGGATCGGCCGAGCATCTCCTCCAGGCTGCTAACGTACTCGAACTCGGCACCCTTCTCTCCGGCCTTGATGGGGTTTCGGTTGTGGTAAAGGACCTTCATGCCCCACCCAGCTGCCATCCGGTGGGCCACGACCGAGCCGATTCCGCCCATGCCGACGATGCCGAGCGTCTTGCCCTCGGGGTCGAGCGCGGGCGCGAGTCCCTGCTTGAACTTACCTGCAAAGGTTGCCCAGAGACGACCAGAGACGAAGGTCAACCCCAAAGAACTGGATCACTTGGAAAAGACAGATGAGACCGCACCAGCTCGAACATTGGTCTCGGCCTTCCAGTACTGTCGGAGGGCGGCGAGGATGAGGTAGCAGGCCGTCGTGGCCGTGGCGTTGTCGACCGACCCCGGGGTGTGCGAGACCTGGATACCGAACTCCTTGGCGGCGAGGACGTCGATGGGGTCGTAGCCAGCTCCGTCTGAGGAAGAAGAGCAGAACAGTTGTCAGGACAGGCTTGTCTCGGCGCAGAGCAAGAGCAGCACGCACTGTGAGCGATCCACTTGACCGACTTGGGGAGACCCTCAAGGAACGCTTTGTTGAACTGGGGAAGCAGGCAGCCGTAAGTCAGTCCAGTCCAGAGTCGTTGGGCGAGGAACGGGCAGGACGTACAGGTCCGACAGTTGCGAGCGAATGGTTTGAACGCCAAATGCCAATCGCGCCGTCGTACTCGCCTCCAGGGGCACACTTCTTGAGGAACTCGTCCTTGGACTTCTCCTCGGTGTACTGATGGGGGAAGGAAGCAAAAGAGTGAGGGAAGGAGAGGGGGAAAAAGAACCGAGTGGCGCGCGTCAGAACGGGGTTGACAGGTCGTCTGCTGCTGCCTGAAGAGAGACGACGCACGATGACCTGGGCGAGCGAGCCAAGAGAGTCGGACATCTCTTTTTTTGCCCAGACGTTCTCGCCTAAAAAGGGCTCAGAGATCAGCGACAGCTTGTGTGTGAGAGAGAGAGAGAGAGAGAGGAACGTGAGGAAGCGATGGCGACGGGCCAGGGCAAGTGAGGAAGAGGACGTACCGACGACGAGGACCTTGGGGAGTGAGCTGGAAGACATGGTGCAGAGTGAGGGGTGCTGATGCGTAGGGAAGTGAAGGAAGAAGAGAGGGAGGAGAGGGTGAGAGGGTTAGGGAAGAAGAGGAACTCTCTTTACAGGTTTCCTTTAGAGAGGAGCTCTCTTAACGGAGTTCTCGCGCGTGCCGGCCCGATCCGACACAAGACCAGCTCGCACTTGCACTTTTCATTCCTTCTCCACTTCGCAGTTCACGAGCAGGGATGCAAGAGCCAACGAAATGGCAAGCAGAGGAAAATAAATAAATGATAGAACACGGAGCCAAGTGGATGAATGAGGACGGTCCTCACTCGATCTCGCTGGGAGGGGGACTTGCTGAATCGTCTTCATTGTTGCCCGACGCGCCGCTCCCCGTTGCAGGACCTGGTCTGCCTGCCTGCCTTGCCCGCGAAGCATCTTCACGTGGACCTGCTCGACCTCCATCTCGGAGGTGTGCTGGGACGGGGAGTCCGGTTGACGAATGTCCTGCCACCCATCGAGAGCAGCAGCAGGGGAACAAAGGGAGTGAAAACTACGTGAGACGCCTCGCACGACGCTTCTGTTTCGATAAGTCGAGATGGATAGCGATGGAAAAGGAGGCCAAGGAGAAGGTCATGGTGAGCCAGGAGGCCACGGGAAACAGAAGAGGATCCTTCTGTCTAGAAGGAGGTAGCCATACGTCCCGGGAAAGGTCTGCGCGAGAAGAACGGAGCGCAAGAGGGAAGAGACGTCAGCGCTTCGAGTGTTGATGGGTTGACGAACATTTCCCGACCGAACGAACCTCGCGTCACCTGCCCCACCTTGAAGAACCGGCGTCCAGACTGTCGGAGTCCGACCCTGTAGCAGGAGAGGAGCTAGGCGATGAACCAGTCCTCCACCAGAGTCCCGCGATCGCTCACTCTTGCTCGCGAAGCAGGCGTGTTGCGAGGGACTGACCAAAGGAAGGAAGGCAAGCGCATCAGCCCAGCGTCCCGGTGCTGCTAGCGAGAGATGGTGCAAGAGCCTCTGGAGGAACCCACCGCGCAGATGGGGCACACGAGAGCCAGAGCGAGCAGAGAATCTCGACAGTCGAGGACCGAATGGGCGTGCGTCCAGGAGGGCAAGTCGTACAGGGCGCGATAGCCAGTCCAGAGGGACGGCTGCAGTCCAAACGATCTTGAGCAGAAGCTCGTTCGGGAGCAGCTGCGAACGGCGAGGGATCCACAAGGAAAGGAACCGTCGAAAGAGGACAGACTTGAGGGGCAAAGGGGGGGTGGGGTTGATCCTTGAGGGCGACGGGCGTAAGCGTTGGGCATGGTTAAGCGAGCGGAAGGAACGGCCGGATCCAATCGAACTTCGTCCAAGCCCAGTGACCAGCAAAGGTGAGATCAGCATCGTCGTCAGCATGCTCAGGACGAAGGCAGGTAGGGAGGGTCAGTCAAGCGTGGATCGTCGTCGTCGTCCTGCTGCTGCAGAGCGGGCGGGTCTGCGCGCTGGGCAGAAGGTGTTCCCTTCCGTCCTGCATCGTGAATGTAATTGCATCAGGGCCCAAACTCCGACCCCATCGTCCAGATACACTTTCAAGTCCGCCTCGACGAGGTATCGCAGAGCTGGACGGGAGGCGGAGCAAGGCTGTCGGTCTGCGCTGTCCGCCAGGCTGGAACGTACGAGGTACGAGGTGAGGAGGGGGAGATATCCTGCCTGCAGCCCGGCGTGCTGCCCAAGCGAGAGGGCTCGTCATTCTGCCCGACCCGTCCACGAACGGCCACCCTGTCTACCCATCCGACTCCTCCCTCCCTCGAACGACAGCTACTCGCACTCCTCCTCGCTCGCCCATGCGTCCGCTCAGATGGGCACTCGCTCCGCTGCTCGTCACAGGTGTCGCAGCAGCCACGCCGGACCTCCAGCAGGCCCTCCTCGTCCTCCCCCCGCAGCTCGCTTCCCCACCCGACGTGCCCCCGCCGATAGAGCCCTCGACGAGCACCATCATCGACGTTCTGTCGAGCTCGGAGGACTTCTCGACCCTCCTGCGACTGCTCCAGCGGACGAAGCTCGTCCCGGCCATCAACTCGCTCGGCAACGGCACCCTCTTCGCGCCCACCAACGACGCCTTCGCGCGAGCCCGCCAGGAGGGCGGATCGCTCGCAGCCTGGGCTCTCGAAGATGGCGACGAGCAGGATGATATCTCTCTGGCCATGCAGGACAACATCCTGCACCGAACAAGGGGGTTGCTTCTTTACCACCTGCTCAACAACTCGCTGCCTCTCCCGGACCCCTCGCCGCCGTCTGACGACCCCCTACCGACGAACCTTTCTTCGACCTCGAACCGACCCCCAATCTTTTCCGTCGACTTCCCGCACCCTTTCGAGACACTTCTCTTCCCCGCACCGCCCACGCAGGACCGGCCGTCGAAGCCTGGGCCGTGGCTGCCTACGCCAAAGGGTCAGCTCGGGTCCGAAGGTCAACGTGTGCGCGGCTTCTGGCGGGCCAGGGTTGAGGACGAGGGTGGCGAGTCGGACGTGCCCGAGGAGAGGGGGATCAAGAGGAAGGGGGACGACTGGATTGGGGTGGATGGCAAGGGACAGAGGGGGGTGAGGGTCTTGGGACAGCCCATGCTGGCCGGCAACGGCGTCGTCGTTCGAGTGGACGGGGTACTGGAGGTACCCACCGACGTAGGTGCGTCGCGTTCCGTGCCTTCATTTGAGCGTCTCCATGGGAAAGCTGACACTGGGTTTTGTTTCTCTCGAAAGGCTCGACGATCCTCGGTCACCCTGACCTAACGTACCTCACCTCTCTGCTCACACCGACCCTCCCCCCGCCCCTGCCTATCCCTCCGGCTAGCTACCTCGCCCTCCTCCAGTCGCACGCGACCCTGACTGTCTTTGCGCCCTCCAACGCGGCCTTTGCTCGGCTGCCGCAGGTCGAGCGCACATATCTTGAGAGCGGGTTCGCGCAGGAGGACGTCCAAGCGCTCGTTGGGATGCACGCGAGTACGCAGGAGAGAGTTGCGTGGCGCGAGTGGTTTGAGAGGAAGGGAACGGGCACGGTGGAGGTGTCCGGCGGAGGAAGGGCGTGGGTCGAGCTTCGGGGGGAGAAAATGATGGTCGGGATGGAGGAGGCGGACACTGGAGATGCGTTGGACCGCCGGGGTGTGAAGGTGACTGACGCAGACATCTACTGCGAGAACGGTGCGTGACCTCTTCTTACTGCACGAACGCTTGGGAGGCTAACCTGGCGTTTCCGCTGCACTAGGTGTCGTCCACATCGTCGACGACCTGCTCGTCCCCTCCTTCAACGTCACAACCGAGAAGATCCTCATTGGCCTCAACGCGACACGCTTCGTCCAGCTCCTTCGGGGGAGCAATCTGGCGCACTACGTCAATTCAACCGACTCGGAGGAGTACACCATCCTCGCGCCCGTCGACCTGGCCGACGTCTCGTCCTTCCCGCCCAGCGACGGAGACCGAGCCCGCATCGTCGCCGACACCCTCCGCTACCACATCCTGCCCTACCGACTGCGACCAGCCGACCTGCAGAACGGCGACCTTCTCTCGTCCGAACTCAAGTCCCCCCTCCTCAAGAACGGTCGCCAAGTGGTCCCTCTCCAAGTCCGCCCGTCGGTCCTCGGCGAACTCAGCGACAAGGCCATCGTCGTCGGCAAGGACGGCGGCGAGGACAGCTACGCCGAGGTCAAGTTTGCCGGCGTCAGTGTCGTCGGCGAGCCCGTCGAGGTCGGGCGGGCGATCATCTACCTCGTCGAGACCTTCCTCGAGCCGCCGCGCGACTTTGTCGAGGAGGCCGTCGCAAGCCTCGACCTGTCGACGTTCCTCGCCTCGACCTTTTCGGCCCGGCTCGACCAGTACCTCCGGTCGGCGCCTGGCGTAACGATCTTTGCGCCCGACAACAAGGCGTTCTCGAAGCTCGGCTTGGTCAGGGATTTCATCCTCCTACCGGAAGCACGGTCGACGCTGAGGGACGTGCTGCAGTACCACGTCGTGGACGAAGTGTTATACCTGGAGGACATGAAGTCGAGCGCCGGCCGAAGGAAAGGCCACTTGACTCTCGAGGGGAGCCGGCTGGAGATCGAGGGTGGAAAGAACGGCAGCGCAAGGGTCGGCGGCGAGGTTCGAGCGGACGGAAGGAAATGGAACGGCGAGAGTCGGGATGGCAGGTTGCAGCGAGGGAACGCGATCACGTCCAACGGGTGCGTTTTCTTCCTCTTGCAGAGACCGTCTTCTAGAGTTTCGTGTCACTGACGCTGAAACGTCTCTTGCAGTGCCTTGCACGTTGTCGACCAGGTCATCCTTCCTCCATCCGTCAACATCACCGTCGGATCCCTCCTGCGAGGAGCCAAGGCTAGCGTAATGGCGGACCTGCTTGTTCGAGCCAACCTCGGTTGGGTGCTCGATGGGAAGGGGCCGTCGAAAGACGACCTTGCGCGCTTGGGCATCGTAAGTCTTCTGATCCCATCAACGGTCTCGGTACCTGTCGCTGACTCTCCCCTCTGACTCTCTCAACCCACAGGACGGCTGGACCTCGAGCGACTCGCCTGTCTCCGATATCAAGCTCGAGTCCGACGAGGCCTCCCTGCCTCTCAGCTTCACCGTGCTCGCACCGACGGACGAGGCCTTCGCCGCCGCCAACATCTCGTCGTACCTCAACCACACGACATCCAATGCGGCGCTCCTCGACCTCCTCAAGCTGCACATCCTCCCCTCGCGAACGCCCATCCCGACGGATCCCAAGGTTGCCACTCGGTCGGCCGCAACGAGGATGTTCCCACCAAAGGCCGACTCGCGTCCCCTCGCAATCGAGGACGACGTGTCCTACCTGACGCTCCTGTCGGCGACCTCGCGCTTTGGCGACCTCGCCTTCAGGGAGATCAGGTCGTCCGACACCTTTGTAGTTGGTATCAAGGGTGCGCGAGGGATTGAGCTCAACGACTGGGCCGACGTTGGCCAGAGCGGGCGAGCGACTCCGGTGTGGAACGACGACGACGAGGTTAAGGTTGCTGCTCCTATCCCTGCTGTCAAGAATCGGGAACTCGTCAACGGAGTCACGTTGGGTGGGGGCGTCTTTGTCATCGAGTGCGTCCTGCCTACCGTCTTGCCCTTCGAGCGAAGCACTGATCCTCTTGCCTCTGCTGCATCCCTCCAGCTCCGTGCTCGTGCCCTTTCATCCGACGTTCGCGCAAGTCTGGGGCTGGACGGTCGCGGCGGCCGTCGTCGGAGGGTGTGCGCTGCTCTCGCTCCTTACGCTCGGCGGGTGGTGGCTCTGGCAGAAGCGACGATCGAGGCACGGGACGGACTACGAGCCCGTCGAGGAGGAGGAGGATTGATTCGGACTTCCTACCCTAGAGAGCGATCGCTGCACTTCCGCCTTCTTTGCTTGTTCCCGTATATGATTTCTCCGTTGTACTATCTCACGGGCGTCATGCTGTTGCGCGCGAGGAAGCAGGCACGGAGAGCATGAGCGCTCAGCGTCGCAACGCTCGGCCCTGGAAAGTGGAGGGAGGAAGGGCTTGCTCGTGACTGGTCTCTCGGCTTCGCGCTATTCAGGAGCGGAGGCGTGAAGGAAAGAGGAGGAAATCATGTCATCGTATGGGGGAAGAGACGAAAGCAGGTGGGAGTCTTTCGATAGGGCGACGACGAGCAAAGGAAGGGGTGGGCTGAGTGTTTAGAGATGTCCTTTGGTTAACGTGTGCGACTCCGCCAGCCAAGCGAGAGACACGAAGCCATCGCAGAGGAGAGGCGAGAGAAAAAGGAGGTAGTGGTCGACGAAGACGACGAGACGTAGCCCAAGTCACATGTCGAACTCCTCCGCCTCCTCACTCAGGGCCGTAAGAAGGAAGCCAGCCTTCCCCAAGAGACGCCTGCCAAAGGGTGACCGAGGTTGTAGTGCGAGATCTATCAGCTTCGCGTACGCTCCCGGTCAAAGAAAAATGAAGATCGGTCGATGGACAGGCCGTGCTTGGATAGTCTCTCCGGATCCATCCTGGCAGCACAGCAGGAGAGCAGCCAATCCTACAAGCAAGCGCTCAGCGCCCTTTCTTGACCGTCGGCAGCAATGCGGGCGACTGAGGAGGAACAGCGAAAGGCGGGTCAGTCTCATCTGACGCGTGTTGCGCCGTTCGTTCAGATCAGACAGACTCACCGGCGAGCCGAGCTTGTCCCAGACGACGGCGATTGATCTCCTCGCCACAACGTCGCGTATGCGCAAGGCTTGAGACCTTCATGAACGCCTGGGTCAACAGGATCGCCTTTTTCTGCTCACAAAACAGTCGCGTCGCGTCAGACTGGTAATCAAGGCAAAGGAGCAGCGTCAGCCCAGGCTCATGTGGCCGTCCAGGACGGGTGCGAGAGATGAGGGAGAGTCATACCGCGCAGACAGGGCTCACGAGAGCCAGGGTGATGAGGCTGTCGCGACATTCCAGGACAGACGGCGCGTGTGCCCAGGAGGGCGTCTCGAGCAGAGCGCCAGATCCGCCTAGAGGCGAAGCGGCGACGCGGACGATCTCAAGCAGAACCTCATTCGGGAGGTGTTGAGGACGGCGACGGATCAGAAAGGAGAGAGACCATTAGAAGAGAAGGGACTTGGGAAGCGGAGGATGTGGGCTGGTCTCTGAGGACGACGGCAAGAGCAGGCGGAAAGGACGCCCAGCCCTCCGCCGACGGGACGAGTTGGACCCAACCGAACTCTATTCAGTCGCAGAGGTCAACGACGAGATGCTGGACAGCTACGCTGCAGAGGATCAGTAAAAAAAAGTATTGAGGGTCAGCTTTGGAGTGCATCGTCGTGCGAGGCGAAGGACTCGTTCAGGGACGACGAGTCAGGTCGAGCGTCTCCTTCCCAAACGACATCCTCCCCCACTCTTCCATCTTTTTCTCTCAGTCATGTCTGCACCCCAGGAGACCGTAGAGAAGCCCGTCGAGGCCACCTCTGCCCCTGCTGCCGACGTCCCGCTTGGGTGAGACTGTCTTTACGTGTCGATGGCGGTCGCTCGCGGTCGCCACCCTGTCGAACCTCTCCCTCCGAGATGTTGCACGGATCATGAGTAGAACTGGGCTGAGAGGTTGCGGGTATGAAGAGGGTACAACAGTCGACGTGTAGTGAGAGTGGAGTCTAGGCGATGAACAGAACCTGGAGGAGGCGAAGGGAAGGCAAGACAGCGGGCTGGTCAGCGCTTTGGCTCGAAGTGCAGGGACTTCCTGTCGACGAGACAGACTTACTGCGCTCGGCGTCAACCCCAGCTCCTTCAACGACTGCCCAAACTCTGCGCGGCTGTATGATCGGTTCGGGAACCGGGTCGAGATGGCGACGCTGTCGACCGTCACGGCGAGCGACTCGGACGCGAGCCATTCGGCCACGTCCTGGAGGGTCGACGATGAGGGGAGAGTCTTGGTGATGGGAGGAGCGCCGCCTGGTAGTCGAGCCTGAGAACGGGCATCAAGGATCGGAGAGCAGCGACAGCCGTCAGTTGCGCTGTTCGAGGACAGATGAGCTGGATGGGATAGGAGGAAAGTGAAAGATGCACCTGCAGCCTCGTCTCCGGGTAGTCCTTTCCTGCCCCTCCAATCGCGCCCACAGGCTTGGCGACGGACGCGCTCGCCCCGGTTCCGACGTCGACGACGCCGCCGTCGCGGATCGCCTTCTCCCTCGCCGTGCGCTCGGCCCGGGCCTTCTTGTCGAGTTCAATCTGGGCCTTGATCGCTGCCCGCGCTCGGGCGTCGTCCTCCTTCTCTGAAAGGGCCGACGGTAGGAGCAAAGCAGAGATCGAAGGAAGATGTGCAACCCTTTTGTCAGGTCGCGATCAAATCAAAGTGGTAAGTGGCTGCAACAAACCCTTCTTGCGCGCCAGGGCCTCCTTGTTAGCCTCCTTGAGCTTCATCTGCTCTCGGATCTCGTTCGATTCCTGCCGATCCAAAGCGAAGGACAAGTTGGGGGAGGGGGTCAGCAACCGAGTACCTCGTCGGTGGTCGAAGTGGAGTTCGTCGTAGAGGAACCGCGCAGATCTCCGAGGGGGACGCCTGGTCAAGTCCTCGCAAGACCTCGACCGAGACCCCCATCAACCGCATCCTCCGTCCACTCGCTTCTCAGAGGACTCTAAGAAAAGGGACGAGCAAGATGCACCTTTCCGCTCTTTCGCCTGAGAGCCTCGTTGGCCTTGTTCTCCTCGGCCTCCTGCTTCTGCTTGACCGCCCGCTTGGCCGCCATGTTGGCCCGCAACTCGTCGAGCTTCTGCCTCTTCTCCTCCTCCGTCAGAGGCTTGATCTGCGTGCAGGAAGAAAACCCGTCAGGGAGGAGAATAAGCGCTCACTGCGCACATGAAGGGGAAGGGAGAGGGGGGACGACGGACCTCTTCGGTGCTCTCGGAGAAGCTCTGGTGGCCGCTCTTCTCGGCGTGGAAATTGGCCAGCGCCGTGTTCTTGAAGATCTTGTCGCACTGTGCAAGACAGGTTCCTGGGGGAGTCAGCGGCCTGTTGCGTCGGAAGGGGGAGAGGTTGGAGGGAGATGATGTTGAAAATGGCGATGGCTGACCTCCTCACACTTGATGCTCTTACCAACGACAAAGACCCCAAACCCAAAAGAGTCAGCGCTTTACCTCTGGCAGCACAGATAGAGAGTCGAGTGGAACGGACCTTGGCCTCTGCGTCTCCTCCTGCCTGATCCATCGGCTCGTCTTCGTCGTCGGCCTCTGGGACGGGCTTCTCGCTGTTTGCGAGCAGGTGGTCCATCGCCTGCTGGAGGCCAGCGCTGCGGGTCGCTTTGAGGGCCCAGGCGATCCTTGATTCCTCGAAGCCCATGGAGACTAATTGATCGTGGTGGTCCGACATGGTTTGCTGGAGAGTAGTCGTTTGGGGGGGGGGGGTCGTGAGTGTCGTTCAGCCCAGCCTGCGCTGGAGATTTGAGTACGCATCCGCCGTTGGGCACTTGCAGAAACGACCGTCCCCTTTCTGCTGCCAGTCAACGCCGTCCAGCTCTGAAGCCATCCTGATATCAGCACCCTTGCAACAGAGCAGGACTCTTCACTCGCTTCCAAGGATTCCCCAGCCCTTTCGTGCTGCCAACTCTTAAACACCGTCCCTTGTAAGCGATCGGCTGCGCGCCGCCTTTTCTGCTGCTGGCACCTTCTCGCTCTGTACGGTCCTGCAGAACGACTGCTCTTCTTTCTTTTGGCCGCAGGGATCAGAGCAGCTCTGGCAGAAGTGCAGCAGTACGGGACAGGACTACTTGGGCAGGGAGGGCGGTCGTGCGAATAAAGATTGGCGATTGCGGCGAGTGCGTGTCATCGTCGCTGCTGCTGCTTGGCCCTGCGGAAAACTCGCCCTCTTTCAGTCCAACATCTCCCCCCGAAACCCTTACCTACCTTCGTTTTCTTCTCAGACCAGCAACATCCTCAACACGACATGAACGGCCTCTACTCGCCAGACGGCATCGAACCCTTCCTCGAGGTACGTCTACCAGCTATCTCTCTCTCTCTCTGCGCAGGCAGGGCTGGGCGTCGATCAACAGCTCCCTCCGACCGACGGGTAGGGCTCGAAACGAGGGGGATCGCCCCTCCCTCGGTCCTCGTTCGCCTCGTCCTTCAATCGGGCGTCGTCCGAGGAGTGCAGGATGAGCATGCTGCGACCCCGCGTGCGTCGCGGGCAGGAGACAGCAGCAGCATGGAGAGCAGAGGGAGAGGGGGGGGACTGTTTGACCTTCCGTTTCTGGGACGTCGGCTTCACTAACACGGTCACCCTTTCTGTCTATTCTGCAGTACCAGACCTCGTCGCCGCCAGAGGGCACGGCCGGCAAGGACTCGTACTTTCCGCCCACCTCGAGCGACACGTCGGTGGCCTGTGCGTGCTTCTCCTTCTCAAGCTCTCGTTAGGGGGAGGGTGGTCATCTGAAACGCCTGCGCTTTGCCTGGCTCTCTCTCTCCTCTCGAACCACCCCGTTTTGGCCGTTTCCAGGGTCCCGCAGGAAGAGCCTGTCGAGTCGCACAAAGTCGTTAGAGTACGCGCCTCGACCGATTTTTGAGTCGTCCAACACCGACAGCACGACCGACAGCAGCGCGCCCGCGTCGCCCCCTCCGACGCCAGCCCGCACGTCGAGCGGACTCCTGCGCAGGAAGTCGTCCAAGGCGAGCTCGATCCTCGGCAAGAAGTCGTCGTTGACCCAGCTGGGACGGAAGGCGTCGCAGCAGAGCAAGACGTCGTCGGTCACCTCGCCCGTCCTCTCGGCCATGGTCGTCCCGCCGACACCTCCTGAGACCACGACGAGTTCGCCCTTGCCCCCCTCCTCTCCTCCTCCTCTTCCTCCTCCGGTCGCGAGGCTGTCCCCTCAACTGGAGCAGCCCACACCGCCCTTGACGCCCGAACCTCCGTCCGTGGCTCTCTTCCAACCCCCTCCGGCAGCGATCGCCAACCGCACGCCGCCCTACGCCGCCGTCGCCGGGCCACCACCTTTGGCCAGCGCGAACAGTCTCGGCCGAGCGAGCGGGGGCGGCGGCAGCTCGCGACGGACGTCTGACAGCAGCTACAACGACCGCGAGGGAGGGACGCCATTGAGCTCGTCGTCGAGTGTTACGTCGACTGGGTTTGGGTCGCCTGTCGGCGGAAGGGGTAAGGCTCCGGCCGACCTCTCGAATCCGTACGTCTACCCTCGCACTCCTTAGAAGCCCTTCTGCACTCCTCTGACTAAGACGATCGTTGTTCCTGACTCTGCAGGTGGAGAAGTCAAACCGAACGACCGTTGGACACCGTCCGGCGAATGAGCAGGCAGGTCGACTCCAAGGACCTGTCCTACCAGGCCAACCGACACTCGGCGTACGGCGCCGCCTCCTCCATGTCGTTCAACGGAGTCCGTCTCGACGACGAGTGCGTTCTTCTGCGCCATTGGGACTCGCCGTCTCATCGACTGGGAAGACGATCGCTGATTCTCTCTTTTTGCTTTGTCGTCACCTCTCGTGCAACAGCTCTGGTTCGTCCTCGTCTGCAACGCCCTACTCGTCCCCGGTCTCGCCTTGGGCTGGCCTGTCTTCGACGATGAACATGACAGGGCCGTATCCCACCACCAACATGCCCCCTGCCATGGTCGGACCCGTGAGTTCCAGCTGATCCGTCTTGCCTTGCGCCTGATTTGGGCGACCCCACTGACTCTCTGTGTGTTTCTCGATTTCTTTGCGCCAGTACCCGATGCCTGGACGAAGCGCGGTCACGCCCTTTGCGCTCGACGCCAGTCCTTGGCCCATGTGGCACGGCGGCGCCAGCTCGTCTGACAGCGACCAAGTAAGGTCCGGCAGCCGGTCGACCTCAGGTACGATCAAGCGCAAGGGAGGGACCAAGGCGCGCGCGGCGTCCGACGCGGGAGCAGGAGGCAAGAACATCAATGGCCTGTCGGTCCAGCCGTCTTCGTCGTACTCGCGCTCGCCGCTGTCGCAGGCGTCGTCGCCCGAGCCGCCTACGCCGCCGGCCGGCACGTCGCCTTCGTCGACCGACCGACCGGCCACGCTAGGGAGGACCAAGTCGGCCCGGCGGCGACTGTCGTTTTGGCGCAAGAAGGATGAGGAGGGAGGGGAGGACACGGTCCCTCCCTTGCCGGAGATGCCGGCTGGCGTCAAGGCTGGCAAGGGAGGCAGGGACAGGGTCGCGTCGGTCCCTCCGCCAAACAAGGGTGTGTCGAGTCGCAGTCGACGAGCGACGTCCGAACCGGCGGCCAGTATCGCTCAAGAACCGTCACCCGCTCCGTCTCCTGCTGCGGTCTCTGCGTTGCCCAACGCGAGTCCATCGAGGGCGACTCCTTCGCCTGCACCTCCTCAGTCGGCGGGTAGTATCTTCTCTTCGGTGCCTCCTCCTGCGCCTGCAGCCGTGCCAGCCAAACCTCCCACCACGGACAAGTCCGCGCCCATGCCCGTCAAGGCCCAGCCTCTGCCGCCCAAGATGAACGGTCGCGTTCCTCCTTCCGGTCAGGAACCCAAGAGCAGTAACAGCGGCGGCTTTGGCAGCCTCTTCCGACGGTTCAGCTCGTTCGGTCGAAAATCGACGATCGACAAGGCCGCGATCGGCACGTCGAAGCTCGGCAGCGGAGGAAGTAGTTCAGGCCGGGTGAACGAGATGGGTCAGGTCGTGGGCGAGGAGCGACGAGTTGCGATGACCCAGCTTCAACTTCCAGCGCTCTCTACTGCCAACGCAAAGAGCGGACCCTCTCCTTCGGTGGAAGCTCCCCAGAACGGCTCGGCTCGACCTGCGAAGGGTCCCCTATCGTCGCCGAGGACGGACGCTCCGCAGCTTGCCTTCCCTCCGCCTCCTCCGAGGACCACCTCGGTC
Source organism: Cystofilobasidium capitatum (assembly GCA_014825545.1). Taxonomy (NCBI): domain Eukaryota; kingdom Fungi; phylum Basidiomycota; class Tremellomycetes; order Cystofilobasidiales; family Cystofilobasidiaceae; genus Cystofilobasidium; species Cystofilobasidium capitatum. The sequence goes on along the minus strand of MVAJ01000044.1, from coordinate 92,112 downwards.
TCCCCTGCGCGCAAGCTCGAAGCGGGAGCCGTCCTTGCTTCTGCTCTGCCCATCCTCTCGTCGTCGGCTCGCCCCAATCAGTCTCCGGCGCCCGGTCCTGTCGACCAGCAGCAGTCGGTGCCTGCGCCTGCCCCTCAGTTGCTCCAAAAGTCGCCTTCGTCTGTACGTCGGCTGCCCAAGCCCCCCGGTCCCTGCGAGATGTCAGATTCGGCGTCTGAGCTGCCTTGGGCTGGTACACCTTCGGACGGACCAAAGCTGCCTGGCTCTCCGTCGAGACGCATGTCGAAGAAAGCGTCGAATGGGTCGCTTCCTCCCGCCCCTTCTTCGCCGACTCAATTCAAAGAAGAGTCCCCTCGGCGCCTCCCTGACGCTACGAGCCCCCGGAACCGCCCTCTACCGGCCAGTCCTTCGCCCAACGTTTCTGCTTTGTCGCAGTTCGACGGTGCGAGCCTGTCGCCCTATGCGCAGGGAACCCATGCGGTCGACAAGCCTGCGCTGGCTCGACACGCCTCCGACGATGGGAAGTCGCCCGTCTCTGGACCACCTCCTCTCGTGCGAGCGTCGTCGTCACCTTCAGCCTCCAGACCGACAAGTCCGGCGCCGGCGTCGGTCCACCAGCCGACGGACCTGACGTACACCGAGGCGGACGTGCCTGCGCTCGACGACACGCCGTCCAACTCGCACACGTCGTCTTCGACCATTGCCACGCCCTTCTGGGACCCGAACTCGAACGGCCAGTTGGGAGGCGAGGTCGTCACGCGGAAGGAGAGCAGGATCGCTGGAGAAGCCTGAGCGTCATCCTCTCCTCGGACGCGATCCAAACCGATATCTCCCTTCCAATCACCCGCTTCGCCAGACCCCGCGTTCTCTCTCCTCGTCATCTCGCTTTTGGATCTTTGGTAATTCTCCCTCTTGCTTCCTCTCTCCTCTGTGGTTCGCAGCGTCACATGTTGGTCGCCCTTTCCGTTCCCCGTCTGTTCTGCCTTCTCGCATCCTAATCTCTCGCGCGCTCAGCTAGCCTCATCGACCCTTTCCCTGTATCATCCTTCTCCCAGCACTTCTCTTCTCTCTCTTTCTCTCTCCCTCTCTCCCTCTCTCCCTCTCTCTCTCTACGCTTTCCACAACACATACACAGACGTTCCTTCTCTCGCGCTCGTTCTCCGTCAGAAACAGCATTCTCCCCTTTCTCGCTAGCTTTAGGACCTTTGTTTTTGGCCTTGCTCCTAACCCCCCAACTGTCTCAAATACACGAACGACTTCCTGCTGCCTTTTCAGCGTTCTCTCGAGAGGGTGCGAGCGCACAAGTCGGGTCGTCATCAGGGAAGTCCCAGTACAGGGTCCGGCGTGCTGGCCTAGTGTCTCAGCCGAGAAGTGCCTGCGGTCGTGCACTGACCCTCCCCTCGGGCCAGCCTGAAGAAAAGCTGCCACGTCAACCGTCGCGCCCTGCAATTATATCTCCTGCTCTCGTACTGCTTCTGTCGTGTGTGCTTGGGAAGAGTGTGCGGGTAGATCGCTGCAAGAAATCGCCCGTGTGTATGTTTCGGCTGCCCCTTTCGGGTTGGCACGAGCCGCTCATCTTGCCCTCCCACCCTCGACCCCCTCCTACCTTAGTACCTTCGTGTAACCCTCCCTCTCTCCTACACGCACGACATCCAGCCTTACTCTCCTCCCGTTCCTCCATCCCCGTCAAGTCCAAGGGCGGGTTTTCTCTTTCTCTCTCTCTCGCGCACGTCAAGCATCCTGTCGGCCGGTCTCACCTCCCGCCCCCTCGTCGTCGCTCTCGCTCCAGTCGACTTCCTGCCTACCCGCTCAGCCCCGCACCACCATCCAGGCTGGTCCACGACCCTCGACCTCCTATCCATCCCTCCTCCCCAGGTCATCCCTCCGCCGCTCCTCCCGCTCGTCGGCCACCCGCTCACGACCCGCCGCCAGAGACGGATGTCCCGGTCCCTGCTGCCCGACCAGCACTCGCTCCCCCAGTTCCAGAACCAGAACCACACCCAGCACTTTGTCCCGCCCGTCCAATCGACCGTTCCGATCCCGAGGAAAGCCAGCGTTGCCAGCTCGACGACGGCGAGCTCGACGGGCGACAGCATCATCTTTGACGGGAACTCGTTTGGACCGATGGCCGGCAGCATCAACGGAGGGGGAGGCGGAGGCCGAGCGAGCTGGCAAGGGACGGCAGCGACGTCGATAGGAGGAGGAGGAGGAGACGGGTCCAGGGGCGGGCTCAGGGACTCGACCAGGAAGCCCAGCATCGATGCCGGCTACGTCAGTTCGAGATCGGGTGCGTCGTTTCCTGCTCTGCTCCCATCTGCGCTTCCTTTGCCTCTCCCTCCAAATTCTTCGTCTCTGGGTCGCTTCTCAGAGGGTTGTGATATCTCCTCGACCGAGAGACCTTAAGCGGATAAGGAACTGGGTGGTAAATCAGGATCACGTCGTACTGACGGTCGCCTCCTCGTCGTCCTCTGTAATGGTCGTTCCTTGCAGCCGACGCCCTCCTGTCGGACGTCAAGCCTCTCACCCTCGACCTCGTCGCACTCGCGCTGCTCAACGAACTGCTGGATGAGCTGCTGCTCCAACTGGTCTTGCGTTCAGGTGGCCTTGGCACTGGTGCGTTCCGTTCCCCGTCCCTCGTTCGGTCACTCGTCCGCCTCAGTCAAGAACTGACGCTCATTCCACCCGTGCTCAATTGTCAATTTCCTCCAACGCGACGACTAGACAAACTCAAAGCGACCCTCCCTTCGCTCCTACCCAACCCGCTCGCGCGGGACGCCATCTCGGAGGCCGAGCTCGAACTGCTCTCTTGGCTCGACTCGCCGGAAGGGCTGCTCTGGCACGGTGTCGCTGAGCTGCCCCTCGGACGAGGGAGGGAGTGGGGTGACTTTATCGAAGAAGAGGAGGTCGTCCGCGAAGGCGCTGGCAGGGATGCAGCGAGGCTGATGAGGGTCATGACGCAGACGTACTCCGTGCGTTCTCTTCTCCAAGCTCGCTTTCCACTCTCAACATTCTGTCAAGTTACTGATCACGGTGAGCTTTTCGACATTGACAGACACTTGGTGATCGAGCGGCCAACGATGAGACGGAGCTGGCGTTCGTACACCAATTCAAATTGAAGGGAGGCGACATCCGGCCGGGCATCCTCGACTCGTCTGCGCTCTACCTGACAGCCATCCTCGAGTGCGTACCCCTGCCTTCTATCCTTGTTCTCCTCCACCATCGAACAGGTCGACTGACTCGAGGTGGTCTCGACGGACGCTTCTCTTTGGGGCAGATTCACGGCGGAGTACATCCTCCAGGCGCTGGCGCGCGTCATGGTGCACGACGAACAGCGCTCGACCAACGCAAGCGTCCGACAGTTCTGGGAGGCCCTGATGGAAGATCAGGCGTTGTACGGGATGGTGCGACACATGCGAGGTGCGTGGCTTCTCGTCTCCTCTGAACCGCCTTTTCTCATCAACTGACTGACATGGCTTCCTTTCGGCAGTGCGGGAGACGATCGAAGCGGCAGTCGAACGGCAGCACGCTCGAACCTCGAAGCGCACCTCCTCCAAGATTATTTCGCAGATCTCCAACGCGTCCTCGACCCAGCACGGACGGTCCACCTCGGTCGCCACGTCCGGCTCGCCCGTCCCGTCCCTCAGCTCCGTCGCCTCCTCCAAGCACCGATACTCGCACTCGGCGAGCGGTGTCGCTGCAGGCGAGGCAAGCCTTGTCGGAGCCAACGGCGGGGGAGGAGGATCTCAGGCCGGTCGGACCAGTCTCTCGAGCAGTCTCAGGTCTTCCTTTGACGGACCTGTCCTCAGCACGTCCGTCGAGCCTGCCGCCGGTCTCGGCGTCATCAACGAATCGCGATCGTCCATGTCGTACCCCGTTCACTCGCGCGTACCGTCCGCTACCGTCCCTCCCTCGTCGGCCAACAACCGCATCTCGGTCGAGTCGACCCTCTCCAACATCTCCACCTCGATTTCGGGTCGCAAGTCGACGTCGTCCACCAGATCGAACATGCTTGGGTTCGACCCGATGGGCAAGATGGACAAGGCCAAGCCAAAGTACGAGCAGTCTGCGGGGATGGACGAGTTTGAGATGCTCCTCAAGGGTTCGGGCACGAAGAAGATGAGTCTGACGCCAGTCGTCATGAAGCGAACCGAGGTTCGTCTCCCTTTCTTTATCGCTCAGAGTTGAGAGAGCTGCGCTCTAGAGGTGGGATCAAAACGATTGACGCTTGGTTCTCGCCTCTGCCCCTTTTTTTCATTTTGATCTTTTCTCCTTTTGATCGACCTCCATTTTTGCCTTCCACGCTTGGTCCTTCACGGTCTTTTCTCGCTCAACCACGAAACCTCCTTTCCGCCGCCCTTTGCTCCTCCAACCCCCTCCATGTCGTCCCTCGCTCGAAAACATCCGGCCGTCATCCTCATCCCTTCCTCTCACGCTCCTCGCTCCCTCGGTAACTCTTCCCTTCCCTCCTTCTCCCCCGCCGCCCTGCCGGAAATCACATTCTCCCCGACCTCGGACTTCACGCTCGACCTCTTCTCGTCCAACTCGCCCGCCCTCGCTCCTCGCTCCTCCGGTCGGCCTAAACGGACCGTCTCCTTCCAGTCGTCAAGCTCTGAGTCGTCCTCTCGCCAGGTTTCTCGCGACGCCGACTCCGTCAGCATGGCTCGGACCGCCTCGGAGGGGTCTTTCAAGCCCAAGTTGGCTGCTCAGGGAGGCTCGCCCGCGCTCGACGCCGGTCTGGCGGGCGTCGGCACCCAGAGGGATTTTCAAGGAGTCACGAGGGCCTCGGGAGTGGGGAATAGTCACCCCGGCTTAGGGTTTCCCAGCTCGAATGGCCGTTTGCTGGCTCGGGACCCCAAGGCTCAGGCGTTCAAGGAGGAGGAGGAAGAAGAGGGAGACAGCGACGCGTCGTCGGAGTTCTCGCCCAAGAGGACAGGGAACAAGAGGGAGAGTCTTGCCGACCTTGTGAGTCGCTCTCGATCATCTCAAGGAACAAGAAGCGACAGCTGACGGACATTTCGTTTTTCTTGACCGCAGTTGAACTCCGAACCGCCCTGGAAGGCGAGCGAGAGCGTGGCTGCCAAGGCTCGCCCGTCACCAGCGAGACAGGCTGGCATGGTCGACACCCCTCCTTCGCCTCCTGCCTCCGTCTCAGTCCTCCCCGACCGCCTTCGGTCGAGCTCAGCGTCGGGCACGTCTCAGGGTTCCGACCGATCTCCTTCGTCGTCGATGCGTCGAAGGTTCGACGACAACTCGTCCTCATCCCTTTCTCGAGTCCAGTCGATAGTGTCGCCGGCCTCCGTCGCGACGAGCGGTCTCGCGCCCGTCGCCAGACCCATGGCACGGTCGCCCAAGGTTGACGGTGGCGACGAGGTGACGCTGGACAGCGACGGCGACGACGGTCCTCACGGAACGTTCAAGACCAGGAGGAAGAAGCCTTCCCCCTCGGCCGAGCTCATCTCGTTCTTCAGCGACACAGCGCCCGCCCCTAGGTCTTCTCATCCGAGCACGCCGCCGACGCCAGTCAGGAACCAAGGCTCGCCATCCCCCTACCTGCGGTCGAGTCCCTCAGTCCACTCCAAGATGTCGGACCAACAGCCGTCGAGCGCAGCATCGTCCGTGCACACTGTCAACGAGAAGACCGAGCCCAAACAGCCCAAGAAGGGTCTGAAGGGCCTCTTCTCCAAGGCGATGGGGGCCAAGACGGTCGGCGACGACGCACCTTCCGCTTCGTCGGGCGCCTTCGACAGGAGCAAGATCTCGAGCCCTAGTCCCGCACCCGAGGGGACGGCTGAGCTTCAGCGGATCCAGTCGACGGGGCTCGACCAAAGGGCGGCCTTCGTCGCTCTCGACCAGCGGACGGTCGACCTCCAGGACCACAGCGCGGCGGTTAACTTCCCCGTCTCGTCCGCGCCGCCGCCCGTCTTCCCCAAGGACTCCACGAAGACCGTTATCTTACCGACTCGGCCCAAGCAGCAGGAGCAGCAGGATTTTGTACGCCCTCGGACAAAGAGCGCCATGACTCGGTCTGAGTCGATGCAGGCGCCCATCTCGCCGTTTGTCCGGATCACGCCTGCGGTCAGAGTCGACAACGGCGAGTCTTACCTGCCGAGGGACGATCCTCCTCCCCGGCCCGCCTCAATTGCTCGATCGGCTTCCGGACAAGACCTTTCTTCGTCTTCGCCCGCTCCGGGGGTCATCCCTTGGCTCACGACCGACCTGGGGGCTCTAAATCGGCTCAAGAGCCCAGTCAGGAGCATGTCGATCAGTCGCAAGCCCGTGTCGCCCGAGTTGAGAAACGCCGTTGACCTCCCGCCCGTTCATGCCTTCGAGACCGAGGAAACGGTCGTTCCTGCGTCTTCTCCCCTGACCTCACCCACCAGCGGAGCCCCTCCTGCCCCTCTGGCTAGTCGATTGGCCGAGGTTGTCGCCCGAGTCACCTCTCCACCTGCCTCGCAGCAGCCGCTTCCGACCATCTACTCGCCGCCTGTCGGGAGCGTCGAGAGTCCCTTGATGCTCGAGTCCCCTCCTCGAGACATCTTGCGACCCGGAGGGCCTCGGCCGGACGTCTCGCCCGCATCGACCATCACCAAGGCTGACATCCCGACCAACTTCCCCGTGCCGCCCGTTGCTGGTTCAGCCTCTCCTTCGCGCGTCCAGAAGTCGCTCGCCAGCGCCGTTGCTTACGCCGATTCGATCCCTCGGTCAGACCTCATCCCCCTGCGGTCCCTACTGGCCAACGCCACGACGGCGGACGAGTGTCGGTTGCTCGTCAACTCGCTCTTGGCTCTGTGGAAGGTCCCTCTCTCCCCTCCTCCCATCCCTACTCCTGAGGCCGACGTCACTCCCACTCCTGCTACTCCCGTCATCATCCCTCCTACCCCTGTCAACGGATCGGGCGACTTCTCTCCGTCCGACTATGCCGGGTCGGTCTACAGCACCGTCGAGGAGGAGGACAACGACTACGAAGTACGCGTCGTTGCTGGTCGAGCGGCCATTTCCAAGGCACTCGCCCACGAGTAGAGGCACAAAAGCGAGTTTCTCCCTTCCTTCCCTTCTCCCTTGCTTCGCATCTTCCCTTCCAATCCAATGTCTTCTTTCAAAACAGTTCATGTGCGAACGTAGCTTGTGAGGGCAAAAAGCGACAATTCCATCAGGTCTGCCTTTACGCTGGCCTTGGCTCCGCGCGAGGAATTCGACAGTGGTGTTGACGGCCAACGAGGATGACCTTGTCGACACCAGGCAAAGCACTGCAGGAGAATCATTCTGCACCAGCGACACCACCCCAAAGAACAAAGGAGGACGTCAGTTGTAGACTGATTATGTGAGGGGCGTGCAAGGTCAACCCGAAAGAGGGAGACGCACCTCTCAGCCCAACCTGCCGCGAGCCCGTCCAACGCACGTTTCCGACGCCCAGCGCTGCAACCAACATGACGGAGGAGATCGAGCAGCAACTGTTCGAGGGGTGAGAAGGGGTTCGCCAGCCATCAGGAAAGACACTGAAAGCGAAGTGTTCAAGTTGAGAAGGAGGTTTGTGAAGGCAGACGTACCAGCTTCCCTCTGCACCAGCGTCCTCTACGCCGCCCATACACTCTTAACGTCCGACCGATACGCGTCCTGGCAGGGCAGAGTGCTGAAAGTGAATCAAGACGTCAGTGGTGCGTGTGCTCGAGTGCAGCAGCGGTTGGGTGCACCTGGTTGGCGTCCTCCGTTCGTCTGGCGAGACGCAGTTGAGCAGCTCTTGAGCCAAGTGAGCAAGCGTCCCCCCCCCCCTGAGTCGTTCTGCGAGAGAACAAGGGTGTCGTCTGATGTCAGCACAGCGTTCAAAGACGTGGATGGACGTCAGGGAAGGTAGGACGAACGGCTGGGCGGTGCTGGAGGTCCTGCAGGTCCGCAGTAAAGAACGTCCTCCTCCCGTCAACGCCTCCCCGCGCGCGAACGACGGTCGACAGAAGAGAAGGAAGCGAGTGCGATGAGCAGGTGTTCTTGAGGCATGGGGTCCTGAGCTGAGAGTGTCGATATCGGGCGGGAGGGCGAGTCTGGGGGTCGACGTTCGGACGAGAGCGACTTCAGCAGCCCCAACCCATCGACCTTCTCTCCCTCCGAACGATCCTTCATACGGGTACCAACAGCTCAAACGGCACGACAACCCGCCCGCACGCACACACACACGCACGCAAGTAAAAGGTACCATGACCATCGCAACCGCCGAGGTCGACGTCGACCAGGTGGGTCTGCCTCGAACCCACCTTTCCGGCTACACGCTCCAGCCTCTACCCGAAGCGCCCTCGTCCCATTGGGCTGATCAACACGATCTTCCTACTGACGCTGCGTCTACCCACATTCCTGCTTCCAGATCCACTCGGCTCTCAAGACAGCGCACGATCAGCAGGTTCTCCTACCCGTCACGAACAGGATCGCGCAGCTCCAAGCTCTCGCCTGGTCCATCGTCCGTGCGTGCCTTAACTTTCCTCGACTGATGAGAGTCTGCTCTCTGACTTGATGTCGTTTCTTGCTACCCAGAACATAAGGAGGAGATCCAGAAAGCCTTGTTTGATGATCTTGGCCAGCATCCTCTCGAGGCGGATCTGACCCAAGTGCGGACGCTCTTCCTCCCCGACGTCCTCCAGCACGCTCTAACGGAACGCTTCCTCTTGTGCGATCAGATCTCTCCTGCCATCTGGGCTGCGACAGACTACGTCGGTCTGTTGTCGCGTCTCGATCATCACTCCATCGGTCAGGCGTGGGCAGACGACTGATCTTTCTGGGCTTCGCACTCTCGCAGACAACCTTCCGACCTGGTCGTCCGCCACCTCCCAGAGCGCCAAACACCCAGCCTTTGCCCTCTATTCGACGTCGATCGAGCCCGTCCCTCGAGGTCCTGCGCTCATCATCTCGCCCTACAACTACCCGTTCAAGCTCGCCGTCGAGCCGCTGTGCGCAGCCATCGCCGCAGGCTGTCCGACGCTCGTCATCATGAGCCCTGCCAGTCCGCAGACCGCCGCCGTATTGAGGAAGGTGGTCGGGGAGATGGACAAGCGAGTCGTCGAGGTCATTGTGGGTGGAAAGGACGAGGGCGAGTGCGCGACGTCCAATTCGTGGGGGCGAGGTACGTTTCCCGTCTTTCTTTGCGCACATGTCCGAGATCCGCTGACTCCCTCTCCGCTCTGCTTGCAGTCGTCTTCACGGGATCGACTAGGGTGGGAAAGGAGGTTGCGGTCGCTTGCGCAAGGACGCTCACTCCTTGCACGCTCGAGGTTCGTCGTCCACCTCAAGCCGCCCCCCGAAGAGCTCTTTTTGAACAACTCTGGCTTCTCTTTTACACAGCTCGGGGGCAAGAATCCGGCCATCATCGACGAATCCGCCGACCTGCACATCGCTGCCAAGCGCACGCTAGTCTACAAGGCCATGAACTGCAGTCAGGTGCGTCCCTCGCCCCGTCATGTCGGTCGGGTGTCGACTGACGACCCTTCACCGTCGAAACAGACGTGCACAACGACCGACTATACCCTCGTCCCTCCTGCTCTGCAAGGGCCATACACCGATCACTGTCTCTCTCTTCTCAAGGCATGGTTTCCGAATGGAGAACTGGCGTCCTCCTCGTACGGGACTCTGTCGCGCTCTCGAATCGAGCACCTGACCAAGCTCCTCGACGAGACTAAGGGGACCGTTCTTCGACGGGGGGTGGTTGATCTGGAGCGAGGAAAGATGGGGATCAGTATAGTGGCTGATGTGAGAGAGGGAGACGTTCTGATGAAGGAGGAGATCTTTGGACCGATCCTGGTGGTCGTGCCGAGCGAAGTTCGTCCCTTCACTTCTTACGCTTCTCCTCTTCGTTGGCTGACGGCTGCGGTTACCTTCACTTCGATAGGATGTCCATTCTAGCGTCAGCCTTATCAACAAGAGAGAGAGTCCACTCGGCATCTGGCTCTTCTCGAGGGACAAGGCAGCCATCGACTACGGTGCGTCTTCCTTAGCACGAGTGTCCGACGCCAGCGCCGACGTACTAACTAGCGTCTTGCCTTTCTCGTCGCCGTAGTCTATAAACATACCCTCTCTGGTGGAATCATTGTCGGAGACTGTGCGCAGACAGCCCTGGGTGCGTGGTCGTTTCCTCGGTCGCATGGTCTTCGCGGTAACTGACAACCTTGGGCCTGTAGTCGACACGGTACCTTTCTCTGGAGTCGGCGCTTCTGGTCGTAAGCATCTTTATTCTCCTCTCCTGATTAGGCAACTCACTAAGAGGCTGACTTGTTTCTGCGTGTCGACCAGATGGCTCCTACCGGGGCAAGTGGGGGTTCGACCTTTTCTCGCACGAGCGGGGCAGCATTGTCGTGCCCAACTGGGCCGAGCCGCTCTTGTCATCTCGGTACCCACCCTACAACGTTCGTCTCTTTTCGCTTCACGCTCTCTCAGGGAGCAGGACTAGACTGATGCGATTTCCTGTTTGGATGTGGGCGGGCTTTGGTCGACAGGAGGTCAAGCGCTTTTTGCTGCAAGCGTTTCTCCTTCCTCTTCCCCTCCCTTTCCCCCATCCCAGCGCAACTCCTCTTCAACGGGTCAAGTGGTGGATCCTGTTCTGGTGGAGGAAGCAGCGGGGGTGGAAAGTCGTTGGAGCAGCTTTGGTCTTAGGGGTTTTGATGCAGGGTTGGAGGAGCGGATCGATTCACGTCTAGCGAGTGTGACGGTGTCTTTGAGTCTGAGGTGGCTTCTAGCATGACGCACCTGATCATTGTGTCAAGGAGAGGAGACTGGTCTATAAGCTGAGAAGCAACATGAGTTGACGCGACGATGCGATAAGGGACATGTTGCGTACGAAGCTCGATGTGCGTCGGACAGCAACGTTCCTCTAGCTAGAGGGACGGAAGATTTGGGATTGAAGACCGAGGCGAGAGGGACGTACAGAAGGTGAGGAAACGGATTAGGTGAGGAGAATGGCAAAAGACAAAAGCCGAGAGCTTCTTAGCAGATTTGAACTACTGACCTCGACATTACTAGTGTCGCGCTCTACCGCTGAGCTAAAGAAGCTTGTGTTATCGCAAAATTTTAAATAATATTAAGACATTCACAGCAACTCTCTCGTGCAAACCACTCCTTTCCATAATCCCCAAGATACCCCTCGTAGGTGGTTTGCTTCAGAAGCGGGCATCCGCTTCGAATGTTGGTTTGCCAACTCGGCCTGCCGCCTGATTAAAGTCGTCAACGTCTGCTGCCAAAGTCCGCTGCAGCGTCTTCAGCTTGATTGCTACGTGCTGTCGACTTGCATACCCTGTCAGAAGACATCAGGAGTGCATCTGTCAGCACGTGTGCTCGGAAGCGACCAGGCCCAGAGGAAGAGCCTTCGACGTTGCTTGCGTATGCGACAGCTGCCGTTCGAGTTTCTGAAGCGACTCCTCGTAGTCATAGTCGTACTGCACCGGACTTGGGCTTTCTGCTCGTCCTCGGCGTCGACAGAGTGAAAGGAAGACTCACAGAGGGAGTCTAGGCCTCAAATTTCTGGAAGATCGAAATCAAGCTGAGAATACATCTCCTAAATGCTGTCCTGCGCAGACGACAGTGCTCGCCGGCACTTCTCATTACCGATGCTGACCGCGCTCGAATCGGTGAGCTGCTTCGAGAAAAACCTGCGAGCAGTCAAGTTCGAGTGATCAGCGTAAATAACTTCTCATCGGTTAGGCGAACTGCGAAGCAGCGCAGAAGAGGCATACTGTCATGGTTCTGGTCAAGCGAGTCTAGGAGTCCCGACTCCAAAGGGTATATAGGTCCGGTACAGTCGATTCCTTCCAGAATCGACAATATGGTCTTTTGGCCCAGTGGTATCATGTTAAGTTCCGGGCATGCTTATTACACATACAGTATGTACACCTGATCGCCTCGAAAACTCTTCCTCGACATGCGCTCGTCTATCGCTATTGGACAGACGGGCAAGATCACGTTTCTCGACGTCGGCATCGCCCCTCAGCAACACCATCTCCCTCGACCCCCTGAGGCGCACACGCACCCTTTTCCGTGGTTCTCCGTATTGAGAGAGCAGAACGAATCAGAAAAGCTACAGAGACAGACAGCGAGTCAATGACGGAACAGGGATGAGCTCTAAGGTAAGGATGGGACTGACCTCAGCCAACGAGAATTGGACTGAGGTCTCTAGCTACGAGGGGAAGAGGAGAGGGTTTTACAGAGGGGAAGAGAAAGAAACTGCGAATACGAGCCTCGCCGCTGCGGCTACCCGCCGCTCCCTCTGCGCCTCGCTCCTCGAAAGTCCATCCTCTTGCCTCGCACGATCAAGGTGCCTCCTACCTCCCCCAAAGACCCCTGGACGAGGATTGCATTCAGCGACGAGCGAGCGCACCTAGGTGCGCTGCTGGCACAACACTGTGTTGAAGTTGCGACGAGCGCGGCGCGGAGCGCAGAGGGAGCGGCGGGTGGCCGCAGCGGCGAGGCTCGCATTTGCAGTTTAGTTCTCTTCCCCTCTGTAAAATCCTCTCCTCTTCCACTTGTAGCTAGAGACCTCAGTCCACTTCTCGTTGGCTGAGGTCAGTCCCACCCTTACCTTAGAGCTCATCCCTGTTCCGTCATTGACTCGCTGTCTGTCTCTGTAGCTTTTCTGATTCGTTCTGCTCTCTCAATACGGAGAACCACGGAAAAGGGTGCGTGTGCGCCTCAGGGGGTCGAGGGAGATGGTGTTGCTGAGGGGCGATGCCGACGTCGAGAAACGTGATCTTGCCCGTCTGTCCAATAGCGATAGACGAGCGCATGTCGAGGAAGAGTTTTCGAGGCGATCAGGTGTACATACTGTATGTGTAATAAGCATGCCCGGAACTTAACATGATACCACTGGGCCAAAAGACCATATTGTCGATTCTGGAAGGAATCGACTGTACCGGACCTATATACCCTTTGGAGTCGGGACTCCTAGACTCGCTTGACCAGAACCATGACAGTATGCCTCTTCTGCGCTGCTTCGCAGTTCGCCTAACCGATGAGAAGTTATTTACGCTGATCACTCGAACTTGACTGCTCGCAGGTTTTTCTCGAAGCAGCTCACCGATTCGAGCGCGGTCAGCATCGGTAATGAGAAGTGCCGGCGAGCACTGTCGTCTGCGCAGGACAGCATTTAGGAGATGTATTCTCAGCTTGATTTCGATCTTCCAGAAATTTGAGGCCTAGACTCCCTCTGTGAGTCTTCCTTTCACTCTGTCGACGCCGAGGACGAGCAGAAAGCCCAAGTCCGGTGCAGTACGACTATGACTACGAGGAGTCGCTTCAGAAACTCGAACGGCAGCTGTCGCATACGCAAGCAACGTCGAAGGCTCTTCCTCTGGGCCTGGTCGCTTCCGAGCACACGTGCTGACAGATGCACTCCTGATGTCTTCTGACAGGGTATGCAAGTCGACAGCACGTAGCAATCAAGCTGAAGACGCTGCAGCGGACTTTGGCAGCAGACGTTGACGACTTTAATCAGGCGGCAGGCCGAGTTGGCAAACCAACATTCGAAGCGGATGCCCGCTTCTGAAGCAAACCACCTACGAGGGGTATCTTGGGGATTATGGAAAGGAGTGGTTTGCACGAGAGAGTTGCTGTGAATGTCTTAATATTATTTAAAATTTTGCGATAACACAAGCTTCTTTAGCTCAGCGGTAGAGCGCGACACTAGTAATGTCGAGGTCAGTAGTTCAAATCTGCTAAGAAGCTCTCGGCTTTTGTCTTTTGCCATTCTCCTCACCTAATCCGTTTCCTCACCTTCTGTACGTCCCTCTCGCCTCGGTCTTCAATCCCAAATCTTCCGTCCCTCTAGCTAGAGGAACGTTGCTGTCCGACGCACATCGAGCTTCGTACGCAACATGTCCCTTATCGCATCGTCGCGTCAACTCATGTTGCTTCTCAGCTTATAGACCAGTCTCCTCTCCTTGACACAATGATCAGGTGCGTCATGCTAGAAGCCACCTCAGACTCAAAGACACCGTCACACTCGCTAGACGTGAATCGATCCGCTCCTCCAACCCTGCATCAAAACCCCTAAGACCAAAGCTGCTCCAACGACTTTCCACCCCCGCTGCTTCCTCCACCAGAACAGGATCCACCACTTGACCCGTTGAAGAGGAGTTGCGCTGGGATGGGGGAAAGGGAGGGGAAGAGGAAGGAGAAACGCTTGCAGCAAAAAGCGCTTGACCTCCTGTCGACCAAAGCCCGCCCACATCCAAACAGGAAATCGCATCAGTCTAGTCCTGCTCCCTGAGAGAGCGTGAAGCGAAAAGAGACGAACGTTGTAGGGTGGGTACCGAGATGACAAGAGCGGCTCGGCCCAGTTGGGCACGACAATGCTGCCCCGCTCGTGCGAGAAAAGGTCGAACCCCCACTTGCCCCGGTAGGAGCCATCTGGTCGACACGCAGAAACAAGTCAGCCTCTTAGTGAGTTGCCTAATCAGGAGAGGAGAATAAAGATGCTTACGACCAGAAGCGCCGACTCCAGAGAAAGGTACCGTGTCGACTACAGGCCCAAGGTTGTCAGTTACCGCGAAGACCATGCGACCGAGGAAACGACCACGCACCCAGGGCTGTCTGCGCACAGTCTCCGACAATGATTCCACCAGAGAGGGTATGTTTATAGACTACGGCGACGAGAAAGGCAAGACGCTAGTTAGTACGTCGGCGCTGGCGTCGGACACTCGTGCTAAGGAAGACGCACCGTAGTCGATGGCTGCCTTGTCCCTCGAGAAGAGCCAGATGCCGAGTGGACTCTCTCTCTTGTTGATAAGGCTGACGCTAGAATGGACATCCTATCGAAGTGAAGGTAACCGCAGCCGTCAGCCAACGAAGAGGAGAAGCGTAAGAAGTGAAGGGACGAACTTCGCTCGGCACGACCACCAGGATCGGTCCAAAGATCTCCTCCTTCATCAGAACGTCTCCCTCTCTCACATCAGCCACTATACTGATCCCCATCTTTCCTCGCTCCAGATCAACCACCCCCCGTCGAAGAACGGTCCCCTTAGTCTCGTCGAGGAGCTTGGTCAGGTGCTCGATTCGAGAGCGCGACAGAGTCCCGTACGAGGAGGACGCCAGTTCTCCATTCGGAAACCATGCCTTGAGAAGAGAGAGACAGTGATCGGTGTATGGCCCTTGCAGAGCAGGAGGGACGAGGGTATAGTCGGTCGTTGTGCACGTCTGTTTCGACGGTGAAGGGTCGTCAGTCGACACCCGACCGACATGACGGGGCGAGGGACGCACCTGACTGCAGTTCATGGCCTTGTAGACTAGCGTGCGCTTGGCAGCGATGTGCAGGTCGGCGGATTCGTCGATGATGGCCGGATTCTTGCCCCCGAGCTGTGTAAAAGAGAAGCCAGAGTTGTTCAAAAAGAGCTCTTCGGGGGGCGGCTTGAGGTGGACGACGAACCTCGAGCGTGCAAGGAGTGAGCGTCCTTGCGCAAGCGACCGCAACCTCCTTTCCCACCCTAGTCGATCCCGTGAAGACGACTGCAAGCAGAGCGGAGAGGGAGTCAGCGGATCTCGGACATGTGCGCAAAGAAAGACGGGAAACGTACCTCGCCCCCACGAATTGGACGTCGCGCACTCGCCCTCGTCCTTTCCACCCACAATGACCTCGACGACTCGCTTGTCCATCTCCCCGACCACCTTCCTCAATACGGCGGCGGTCTGCGGACTGGCAGGGCTCATGATGACGAGCGTCGGACAGCCTGCGGCGATGGCTGCGCACAGCGGCTCGACGGCGAGCTTGAACGGGTAGTTGTAGGGCGAGATGATGAGCGCAGGACCTCGAGGGACGGGCTCGATCGACGTCGAATAGAGGGCAAAGGCTGGGTGTTTGGCGCTCTGGGAGGTGGCGGACGACCAGGTCGGAAGGTTGTCTGCGAGAGTGCGAAGCCCAGAAAGATCAGTCGTCTGCCCACGCCTGACCGATGGAGTGATGATCGAGACGCGACAACAGACCGACGTAGTCTGTCGCAGCCCAGATGGCAGGAGAGATCTGATCGCACAAGAGGAAGCGTTCCGTTAGAGCGTGCTGGAGGACGTCGGGGAGGAAGAGCGTCCGCACTTGGGTCAGATCCGCCTCGAGAGGATGCTGGCCAAGATCATCAAACAAGGCTTTCTGGATCTCCTCCTTATGTTCTGGGTAGCAAGAAACGACATCAAGTCAGAGAGCAGACTCTCATCAGTCGAGGAAAGTTAAGGCACGCACGGACGATGGACCAGGCGAGAGCTTGGAGCTGCGCGATCCTGTTCGTGACGGGTAGGAGAACCTGCTGATCGTGCGCTGTCTTGAGAGCCGAGTGGATCTGGAAGCAGGAATGTGGGTAGACGCAGCGTCAGTAGGAAGATCGTGTTGATCAGCCCAATGGGACGAGGGCGCTTCGGGTAGAGGCTGGAGCGTGTAGCCGGAAAGGTGGGTTCGAGGCAGACCCACCTGGTCGACGTCGACCTCGGCGGTTGCGATGGTCATGGTACCTTTTACTTGCGTGCGTGTGTGTGTGCGTGCGGGCGGGTTGTCGTGCCGTTTGAGCTGTTGGTACCCGTATGAAGGATCGTTCGGAGGGAGAGAAGGTCGATGGGTTGGGGCTGCTGAAGTCGCTCTCGTCCGAACGTCGACCCCCAGACTCGCCCTCCCGCCCGATATCGACACTCTCAGCTCAGGACCCCATGCCTCAAGAACACCTGCTCATCGCACTCGCTTCCTTCTCTTCTGTCGACCGTCGTTCGCGCGCGGGGAGGCGTTGACGGGAGGAGGACGTTCTTTACTGCGGACCTGCAGGACCTCCAGCACCGCCCAGCCGTTCGTCCTACCTTCCCTGACGTCCATCCACGTCTTTGAACGCTGTGCTGACATCAGACGACACCCTTGTTCTCTCGCAGAACGACTCAGGGGGGGGGGGACGCTTGCTCACTTGGCTCAAGAGCTGCTCAACTGCGTCTCGCCAGACGAACGGAGGACGCCAACCAGGTGCACCCAACCGCTGCTGCACTCGAGCACACGCACCACTGACGTCTTGATTCACTTTCAGCACTCTGCCCTGCCAGGACGCGTATCGGTCGGACGTTAAGAGTGTATGGGCGGCGTAGAGGACGCTGGTGCAGAGGGAAGCTGGTACGTCTGCCTTCACAAACCTCCTTCTCAACTTGAACACTTCGCTTTCAGTGTCTTTCCTGATGGCTGGCGAACCCCTTCTCACCCCTCGAACAGTTGCTGCTCGATCTCCTCCGTCATGTTGGTTGCAGCGCTGGGCGTCGGAAACGTGCGTTGGACGGGCTCGCGGCAGGTTGGGCTGAGAGGTGCGTCTCCCTCTTTCGGGTTGACCTTGCACGCCCCTCACATAATCAGTCTACAACTGACGTCCTCCTTTGTTCTTTGGGGTGGTGTCGCTGGTGCAGAATGATTCTCCTGCAGTGCTTTGCCTGGTGTCGACAAGGTCATCCTCGTTGGCCGTCAACACCACTGTCGAATTCCTCGCGCGGAGCCAAGGCCAGCGTAAAGGCAGACCTGATGGAATTGTCGCTTTTTGCCCTCACAAGCTACGTTCGCACATGAACTGTTTTGAAAGAAGACATTGGATTGGAAGGGAAGATGCGAAGCAAGGGAGAAGGGAAGGAAGGGAGAAACTCGCTTTTGTGCCTCTACTCGTGGGCGAGTGCCTTGGAAATGGCCGCTCGACCAGCAACGACGCGTACTTCGTAGTCGTTGTCCTCCTCCTCGACGGTGCTGTAGACCGACCCGGCATAGTCGGACGGAGAGAAGTCGCCCGATCCGTTGACAGGGGTAGGAGGGATGATGACGGGAGTAGCAGGAGTGGGAGTGACGTCGGCCTCAGGAGTAGGGATGGGAGGAGGGGAGAGAGGGACCTTCCACAGAGCCAAGAGCGAGTTGACGAGCAACCGACACTCGTCCGCCGTCGTGGCGTTGGCCAGTAGGGACCGCAGGGGGATGAGGTCTGACCGAGGGATCGAATCGGCGTAAGCAACGGCGCTGGCGAGCGACTTCTGGACGCGCGAAGGAGAGGCTGAACCAGCAACGGGCGGCACGGGGAAGTTGGTCGGGATGTCAGCCTTGGTGATGGTCGATGCGGGCGAGACGTCCGGCCGAGGCCCTCCGGGTCGCAAGATGTCTCGAGGAGGGGACTCGAGCATCAAGGGACTCTCGACGCTCCCGACAGGCGGCGAGTAGATGGTCGGAAGCGGCTGCTGCGAGGCAGGTGGAGAGGTGACTCGGGCGACAACCTCGGCCAATCGACTAGCCAGAGGGGCAGGAGGGGCTCCGCTGGTGGGTGAGGTCAGGGGAGAAGACGCAGGAACGACCGTTTCCTCGGTCTCGAAGGCATGAACGGGCGGGAGGTCAACGGCGTTTCTCAACTCGGGCGACACGGGCTTGCGACTGATCGACATGCTCCTGACTGGGCTCTTGAGCCGATTTAGAGCCCCCAGGTCGGTCGTGAGCCAAGGGATGACCCCCGGAGCGGGCGAAGACGAAGAAAGGTCTTGTCCGGAAGCCGATCGAGCAATTGAGGCGGGCCGGGGAGGAGGATCGTCCCTCGGCAGGTAAGACTCGCCGTTGTCGACTCTGACCGCAGGCGTGATCCGGACAAACGGCGAGATGGGCGCCTGCATCGACTCAGACCGAGTCATGGCGCTCTTTGTCCGAGGGCGTACAAAATCCTGCTGCTCCTGCTGCTTGGGCCGAGTCGGTAAGATAACGGTCTTCGTGGAGTCCTTGGGGAAGACGGGCGGCGGCGCGGACGAGACGGGGAAGTTAACCGCCGCGCTGTGGTCCTGGAGGTCGACCGTCCGCTGGTCGAGAGCGACGAAGGCCGCCCTTTGGTCGAGCCCCGTCGACTGGATCCGCTGAAGCTCAGCCGTCCCCTCGGGTGCGGGACTAGGGCTCGAGATCTTGCTCCTGTCGAAGGCGCCCGACGAAGCGGAAGGTGCGTCGTCGCCGACCGTCTTGGCCCCCATCGCCTTGGAGAAGAGGCCCTTCAGACCCTTCTTGGGCTGTTTGGGCTCGGTCTTCTCGTTGACAGTGTGCACGGACGATGCTGCGCTCGACGGCTGTTGGTCCGACATCTTGGAGTGGACTGAGGGACTCGACCGCAGGTAGGGGGATGGCGAGCCTTGGTTCCTGACTGGCGTCGGCGGCGTGCTCGGATGAGAAGACCTAGGGGCGGGCGCTGTGTCGCTGAAGAACGAGATGAGCTCGGCCGAGGGGGAAGGCTTCTTCCTCCTGGTCTTGAACGTTCCGTGAGGACCGTCGTCGCCGTCGCTGTCCAGCGTCACCTCGTCGCCACCGTCAACCTTGGGCGACCGTGCCATGGGTCTGGCGACGGGCGCGAGACCGCTCGTCGCGACGGAGGCCGGCGACACTATCGACTGGACTCGAGAAAGGGATGAGGACGAGTTGTCGTCGAACCTTCGACGCATCGACGACGAAGGAGATCGGTCGGAACCCTGAGACGTGCCCGACGCTGAGCTCGACCGAAGGCGGTCGGGGAGGACTGAGACGGAGGCAGGAGGCGAAGGAGGGGTGTCGACCATGCCAGCCTGTCTCGCTGGTGACGGGCGAGCCTTGGCAGCCACGCTCTCGCTCGCCTTCCAGGGCGGTTCGGAGTTCAACTGCGGTCAAGAAAAACGAAATGTCCGTCAGCTGTCGCTTCTTGTTCCTTGAGATGATCGAGAGCGACTCACAAGGTCGGCAAGACTCTCCCTCTTGTTCCCTGTCCTCTTGGGCGAGAACTCCGACGACGCGTCGCTGTCTCCCTCTTCTTCCTCCTCCTCCTTGAACGCCTGAGCCTTGGGGTCCCGAGCCAGCAAACGGCCATTCGAGCTGGGAAACCCTAAGCCGGGGTGACTATTCCCCACTCCCGAGGCCCTCGTGACTCCTTGAAAATCCCTCTGGGTGCCGACGCCCGCCAGACCGGCGTCGAGCGCGGGCGAGCCTCCCTGAGCAGCCAACTTGGGCTTGAAAGACCCCTCCGAGGCGGTCCGAGCCATGCTGACGGAGTCGGCGTCGCGAGAAACCTGGCGAGAGGACGACTCAGAGCTTGACGACTGGAAGGAGACGGTCCGTTTAGGCCGACCGGAGGAGCGAGGAGCGAGGGCGGGCGAGTTGGACGAGAAGAGGTCGAGCGTGAAGTCCGAGGTCGGGGAGAATGTGATTTCCGGCAGGGCGGCGGGGGAGAAGGAGGGAAGGGAAGAGTTACCGAGGGAGCGAGGAGCGTGAGAGGAAGGGATGAGGATGACGGCCGGATGTTTTCGAGCGAGGGACGACATGGAGGGGGTTGGAGGAGCAAAGGGCGGCGGAAAGGAGGTTTCGTGGTTGAGCGAGAAAAGACCGTGAAGGACCAAGCGTGGAAGGCAAAAATGGAGGTCGATCAAAAGGAGAAAAGATCAAAATGAAAAAAAGGGGCAGAGGCGAGAACCAAGCGTCAATCGTTTTGATCCCACCTCTAGAGCGCAGCTCTCTCAACTCTGAGCGATAAAGAAAGGGAGACGAACCTCGGTTCGCTTCATGACGACTGGCGTCAGACTCATCTTCTTCGTGCCCGAACCCTTGAGGAGCATCTCAAACTCGTCCATCCCCGCAGACTGCTCGTACTTTGGCTTGGCCTTGTCCATCTTGCCCATCGGGTCGAACCCAAGCATGTTCGATCTGGTGGACGACGTCGACTTGCGACCCGAAATCGAGGTGGAGATGTTGGAGAGGGTCGACTCGACCGAGATGCGGTTGTTGGCCGACGAGGGAGGGACGGTAGCGGACGGTACGCGCGAGTGAACGGGGTACGACATGGACGATCGCGATTCGTTGATGACGCCGAGACCGGCGGCAGGCTCGACGGACGTGCTGAGGACAGGTCCGTCAAAGGAAGACCTGAGACTGCTCGAGAGACTGGTCCGACCGGCCTGAGATCCTCCTCCCCCGCCGTTGGCTCCGACAAGGCTTGCCTCGCCTGCAGCGACACCGCTCGCCGAGTGCGAGTATCGGTGCTTGGAGGAGGCGACGGAGCTGAGGGACGGGACGGGCGAGCCGGACGTGGCGACCGAGGTGGACCGTCCGTGCTGGGTCGAGGACGCGTTGGAGATCTGCGAAATAATCTTGGAGGAGGTGCGCTTCGAGGTTCGAGCGTGCTGCCGTTCGACTGCCGCTTCGATCGTCTCCCGCACTGCCGAAAGGAAGCCATGTCAGTCAGTTGATGAGAAAAGGCGGTTCAGAGGAGACGAGAAGCCACGCACCTCGCATGTGTCGCACCATCCCGTACAACGCCTGATCTTCCATCAGGGCCTCCCAGAACTGTCGGACGCTTGCGTTGGTCGAGCGCTGTTCGTCGTGCACCATGACGCGCGCCAGCGCCTGGAGGATGTACTCCGCCGTGAATCTGCCCCAAAGAGAAGCGTCCGTCGAGACCACCTCGAGTCAGTCGACCTGTTCGATGGTGGAGGAGAACAAGGATAGAAGGCAGGGGTACGCACTCGAGGATGGCTGTCAGGTAGAGCGCAGACGAGTCGAGGATGCCCGGCCGGATGTCGCCTCCCTTCAATTTGAATTGGTGTACGAACGCCAGCTCCGTCTCATCGTTGGCCGCTCGATCACCAAGTGTCTGTCAATGTCGAAAAGCTCACCGTGATCAGTAACTTGACAGAATGTTGAGAGTGGAAAGCGAGCTTGGAGAAGAGAACGCACGGAGTACGTCTGCGTCATGACCCTCATCAGCCTCGCTGCATCCCTGCCAGCGCCTTCGCGGACGACCTCCTCTTCTTCGATAAAGTCACCCCACTCCCTCCCTCGTCCGAGGGGCAGCTCAGCGACACCGTGCCAGAGCAGCCCTTCCGGCGAGTCGAGCCAAGAGAGCAGTTCGAGCTCGGCCTCCGAGATGGCGTCCCGCGCGAGCGGGTTGGGTAGGAGCGAAGGGAGGGTCGCTTTGAGTTTGTCTAGTCGTCGCGTTGGAGGAAATTGACAATTGAGCACGGGTGGAATGAGCGTCAGTTCTTGACTGAGGCGGACGAGTGACCGAACGAGGGACGGGGAACGGAACGCACCAGTGCCAAGGCCACCTGAACGCAAGACCAGTTGGAGCAGCAGCTCATCCAGCAGTTCGTTGAGCAGCGCGAGTGCGACGAGGTCGAGGGTGAGAGGCTTGACGTCCGACAGGAGGGCGTCGGCTGCAAGGAACGACCATTACAGAGGACGACGAGGAGGCGACCGTCAGTACGACGTGATCCTGATTTACCACCCAGTTCCTTATCCGCTTAAGGTCTCTCGGTCGAGGAGATATCACAACCCTCTGAGAAGCGACCCAGAGACGAAGAATTTGGAGGGAGAGGCAAAGGAAGCGCAGATGGGAGCAGAGCAGGAAACGACGCACCCGATCTCGAACTGACGTAGCCGGCATCGATGCTGGGCTTCCTGGTCGAGTCCCTGAGCCCGCCCCTGGACCCGTCTCCTCCTCCTCCTCCTATCGACGTCGCTGCCGTCCCTTGCCAGCTCGCTCGGCCTCCGCCTCCCCCTCCGTTGATGCTGCCGGCCATCGGTCCAAACGAGTTCCCGTCAAAGATGATGCTGTCGCCCGTCGAGCTCGCCGTCGTCGAGCTGGCAACGCTGGCTTTCCTCGGGATCGGAACGGTCGATTGGACGGGCGGGACAAAGTGCTGGGTGTGGTTCTGGTTCTGGAACTGGGGGAGCGAGTGCTGGTCGGGCAGCAGGGACCGGGACATCCGTCTCTGGCGGCGGGTCGTGAGCGGGTGGCCGACGAGCGGGAGGAGCGGCGGAGGGATGACCTGGGGAGGAGGGATGGATAGGAGGTCGAGGGTCGTGGACCAGCCTGGATGGTGGTGCGGGGCTGAGCGGGTAGGCAGGAAGTCGACTGGAGCGAGAGCGACGACGAGGGGGCGGGAGGTGAGACCGGCCGACAGGATGCTTGACGTGCGCGAGAGAGAGAGAAAGAGAAAACCCGCCCTTGGACTTGACGGGGATGGAGGAACGGGAGGAGAGTAAGGCTGGATGTCGTGCGTGTAGGAGAGAGGGAGGGTTACACGAAGGTACTAAGGTAGGAGGGGGTCGAGGGTGGGAGGGCAAGATGAGCGGCTCGTGCCAACCCGAAAGGGGCAGCCGAAACATACACACGGGCGATTTCTTGCAGCGATCTACCCGCACACTCTTCCCAAGCACACACGACAGAAGCAGTACGAGAGCAGGAGATATAATTGCAGGGCGCGACGGTTGACGTGGCAGCTTTTCTTCAGGCTGGCCCGAGGGGAGGGTCAGTGCACGACCGCAGGCACTTCTCGGCTGAGACACTAGGCCAGCACGCCGGACCCTGTACTGGGACTTCCCTGATGACGACCCGACTTGTGCGCTCGCACCCTCTCGAGAGAACGCTGAAAAGGCAGCAGGAAGTCGTTCGTGTATTTGAGACAGTTGGGGGGTTAGGAGCAAGGCCAAAAACAAAGGTCCTAAAGCTAGCGAGAAAGGGGAGAATGCTGTTTCTGACGGAGAACGAGCGCGAGAGAAGGAACGTCTGTGTATGTGTTGTGGAAAGCGTAGAGAGAGAGAGGGAGAGAGGGAGAGAGGGAGAGAGAAAGAGAGAGAAGAGAAGTGCTGGGAGAAGGATGATACAGGGAAAGGGTCGATGAGGCTAGCTGAGCGCGCGAGAGATTAGGATGCGAGAAGGCAGAACAGACGGGGAACGGAAAGGGCGACCAACATGTGACGCTGCGAACCACAGAGGAGAGAGGAAGCAAGAGGGAGAATTACCAAAGATCCAAAAGCGAGATGACGAGGAGAGAGAACGCGGGGTCTGGCGAAGCGGGTGATTGGAAGGGAGATATCGGTTTGGATCGCGTCCGAGGAGAGGATGACGCTCAGGCTTCTCCAGCGATCCTGCTCTCCTTCCGCGTGACGACCTCGCCTCCCAACTGGCCGTTCGAGTTCGGGTCCCAGAAGGGCGTGGCAATGGTCGAAGACGACGTGTGCGAGTTGGACGGCGTGTCGTCGAGCGCAGGCACGTCCGCCTCGGTGTACGTCAGGTCCGTCGGCTGGTGGACCGACGCCGGCGCCGGACTTGTCGGTCTGGAGGCTGAAGGTGACGACGACGCTCGCACGAGAGGAGGTGGTCCAGAGACGGGCGACTTCCCATCGTCGGAGGCGTGTCGAGCCAGCGCAGGCTTGTCGACCGCATGGGTTCCCTGCGCATAGGGCGACAGGCTCGCACCGTCGAACTGCGACAAAGCAGAAACGTTGGGCGAAGGACTGGCCGGTAGAGGGCGGTTCCGGGGGCTCGTAGCGTCAGGGAGGCGCCGAGGGGACTCTTCTTTGAATTGAGTCGGCGAAGAAGGGGCGGGAGGAAGCGACCCATTCGACGCTTTCTTCGACATGCGTCTCGACGGAGAGCCAGGCAGCTTTGGTCCGTCCGAAGGTGTACCAGCCCAAGGCAGCTCAGACGCCGAATCTGACATCTCGCAGGGACCGGGGGGCTTGGGCAGCCGACGTACAGACGAAGGCGACTTTTGGAGCAACTGAGGGGCAGGCGCAGGCACCGACTGCTGCTGGTCGACAGGACCGGGCGCCGGAGACTGATTGGGGCGAGCCGACGACGAGAGGATGGGCAGAGCAGAAGCAAGGACGGCTCCCGCTTCGAGCTTGCGCGCAGGGGAGACCGAGGTGGTCCTCGGAGGAGGCGGAGGGAAGGCAAGCTGCGGAGCGTCCGTCCTCGGCGACGATAGGGGACCCTTCGCAGGTCGAGCCGAGCCGTTCTGGGGAGCTTCCACCGAAGGAGAGGGTCCGCTCTTTGCGTTGGCAGTAGAGAGCGCTGGAAGTTGAAGCTGGGTCATCGCAACTCGTCGCTCCTCGCCCACGACCTGACCCATCTCGTTCACCCGGCCTGAACTACTTCCTCCGCTGCCGAGCTTCGACGTGCCGATCGCGGCCTTGTCGATCGTCGATTTTCGACCGAACGAGCTGAACCGTCGGAAGAGGCTGCCAAAGCCGCCGCTGTTACTGCTCTTGGGTTCCTGACCGGAAGGAGGAACGCGACCGTTCATCTTGGGCGGCAGAGGCTGGGCCTTGACGGGCATGGGCGCGGACTTGTCCGTGGTGGGAGGTTTGGCTGGCACGGCTGCAGGCGCAGGAGGAGGCACCGAAGAGAAGATACTACCCGCCGACTGAGGAGGTGCAGGCGAAGGAGTCGCCCTCGATGGACTCGCGTTGGGCAACGCAGAGACCGCAGCAGGAGACGGAGCGGGTGACGGTTCTTGAGCGATACTGGCCGCCGGTTCGGACGTCGCTCGTCGACTGCGACTCGACACACCCTTGTTTGGCGGAGGGACCGACGCGACCCTGTCCCTGCCTCCCTTGCCAGCCTTGACGCCAGCCGGCATCTCCGGCAAGGGAGGGACCGTGTCCTCCCCTCCCTCCTCATCCTTCTTGCGCCAAAACGACAGTCGCCGCCGGGCCGACTTGGTCCTCCCTAGCGTGGCCGGTCGGTCGGTCGACGAAGGCGACGTGCCGGCCGGCGGCGTAGGCGGCTCGGGCGACGACGCCTGCGACAGCGGCGAGCGCGAGTACGACGAAGACGGCTGGACCGACAGGCCATTGATGTTCTTGCCTCCTGCTCCCGCGTCGGACGCCGCGCGCGCCTTGGTCCCTCCCTTGCGCTTGATCGTACCTGAGGTCGACCGGCTGCCGGACCTTACTTGGTCGCTGTCAGACGAGCTGGCGCCGCCGTGCCACATGGGCCAAGGACTGGCGTCGAGCGCAAAGGGCGTGACCGCGCTTCGTCCAGGCATCGGGTACTGGCGCAAAGAAATCGAGAAACACACAGAGAGTCAGTGGGGTCGCCCAAATCAGGCGCAAGGCAAGACGGATCAGCTGGAACTCACGGGTCCGACCATGGCAGGGGGCATGTTGGTGGTGGGATACGGCCCTGTCATGTTCATCGTCGAAGACAGGCCAGCCCAAGGCGAGACCGGGGACGAGTAGGGCGTTGCAGACGAGGACGAACCAGAGCTGTTGCACGAGAGGTGACGACAAAGCAAAAAGAGAGAATCAGCGATCGTCTTCCCAGTCGATGAGACGGCGAGTCCCAATGGCGCAGAAGAACGCACTCGTCGTCGAGACGGACTCCGTTGAACGACATGGAGGAGGCGGCGCCGTACGCCGAGTGTCGGTTGGCCTGGTAGGACAGGTCCTTGGAGTCGACCTGCCTGCTCATTCGCCGGACGGTGTCCAACGGTCGTTCGGTTTGACTTCTCCACCTGCAGAGTCAGGAACAACGATCGTCTTAGTCAGAGGAGTGCAGAAGGGCTTCTAAGGAGTGCGAGGGTAGACGTACGGATTCGAGAGGTCGGCCGGAGCCTTACCCCTTCCGCCGACAGGCGACCCAAACCCAGTCGACGTAACACTCGACGACGAGCTCAATGGCGTCCCTCCCTCGCGGTCGTTGTAGCTGCTGTCAGACGTCCGTCGCGAGCTGCCGCCGCCCCCGCTCGCTCGGCCGAGACTGTTCGCGCTGGCCAAAGGTGGTGGCCCGGCGACGGCGGCGTAGGGCGGCGTGCGGTTGGCGATCGCTGCCGGAGGGGGTTGGAAGAGAGCCACGGACGGAGGTTCGGGCGTCAAGGGCGGTGTGGGCTGCTCCAGTTGAGGGGACAGCCTCGCGACCGGAGGAGGAAGAGGAGGAGGAGAGGAGGGGGGCAAGGGCGAACTCGTCGTGGTCTCAGGAGGTGTCGGCGGGACGACCATGGCCGAGAGGACGGGCGAGGTGACCGACGACGTCTTGCTCTGCTGCGACGCCTTCCGTCCCAGCTGGGTCAACGACGACTTCTTGCCGAGGATCGAGCTCGCCTTGGACGACTTCCTGCGCAGGAGTCCGCTCGACGTGCGGGCTGGCGTCGGAGGGGGCGACGCGGGCGCGCTGCTGTCGGTCGTGCTGTCGGTGTTGGACGACTCAAAAATCGGTCGAGGCGCGTACTCTAACGACTTTGTGCGACTCGACAGGCTCTTCCTGCGGGACCCTGGAAACGGCCAAAACGGGGTGGTTCGAGAGGAGAGAGAGAGCCAGGCAAAGCGCAGGCGTTTCAGATGACCACCCTCCCCCTAACGAGAGCTTGAGAAGGAGAAGCACGCACAGGCCACCGACGTGTCGCTCGAGGTGGGCGGAAAGTACGAGTCCTTGCCGGCCGTGCCCTCTGGCGGCGACGAGGTCTGGTACTGCAGAATAGACAGAAAGGGTGACCGTGTTAGTGAAGCCGACGTCCCAGAAACGGAAGGTCAAACAGTCCCCCCCCTCTCCCTCTGCTCTCCATGCTGCTGCTGTCTCCTGCCCGCGACGCACGCGGGGTCGCAGCATGCTCATCCTGCACTCCTCGGACGACGCCCGATTGAAGGACGAGGCGAACGAGGACCGAGGGAGGGGCGATCCCCCTCGTTTCGAGCCCTACCCGTCGGTCGGAGGGAGCTGTTGATCGACGCCCAGCCCTGCCTGCGCAGAGAGAGAGAGAGATAGCTGGTAGACGTACCTCGAGGAAGGGTTCGATGCCGTCTGGCGAGTAGAGGCCGTTCATGTCGTGTTGAGGATGTTGCTGGTCTGAGAAGAAAACGAAGGTAGGTAAGGGTTTCGGGGGGAGATGTTGGACTGAAAGAGGGCGAGTTTTCCGCAGGGCCAAGCAGCAGCAGCGACGATGACACGCACTCGCCGCAATCGCCAATCTTTATTCGCACGACCGCCCTCCCTGCCCAAGTAGTCCTGTCCCGTACTGCTGCACTTCTGCCAGAGCTGCTCTGATCCCTGCGGCCAAAAGAAAGAAGAGCAGTCGTTCTGCAGGACCGTACAGAGCGAGAAGGTGCCAGCAGCAGAAAAGGCGGCGCGCAGCCGATCGCTTACAAGGGACGGTGTTTAAGAGTTGGCAGCACGAAAGGGCTGGGGAATCCTTGGAAGCGAGTGAAGAGTCCTGCTCTGTTGCAAGGGTGCTGATATCAGGATGGCTTCAGAGCTGGACGGCGTTGACTGGCAGCAGAAAGGGGACGGTCGTTTCTGCAAGTGCCCAACGGCGGATGCGTACTCAAATCTCCAGCGCAGGCTGGGCTGAACGACACTCACGACCCCCCCCCCCCAAACGACTACTCTCCAGCAAACCATGTCGGACCACCACGATCAATTAGTCTCCATGGGCTTCGAGGAATCAAGGATCGCCTGGGCCCTCAAAGCGACCCGCAGCGCTGGCCTCCAGCAGGCGATGGACCACCTGCTCGCAAACAGCGAGAAGCCCGTCCCAGAGGCCGACGACGAAGACGAGCCGATGGATCAGGCAGGAGGAGACGCAGAGGCCAAGGTCCGTTCCACTCGACTCTCTATCTGTGCTGCCAGAGGTAAAGCGCTGACTCTTTTGGGTTTGGGGTCTTTGTCGTTGGTAAGAGCATCAAGTGTGAGGAGGTCAGCCATCGCCATTTTCAACATCATCTCCCTCCAACCTCTCCCCCTTCCGACGCAACAGGCCGCTGACTCCCCCAGGAACCTGTCTTGCACAGTGCGACAAGATCTTCAAGAACACGGCGCTGGCCAATTTCCACGCCGAGAAGAGCGGCCACCAGAGCTTCTCCGAGAGCACCGAAGAGGTCCGTCGTCCCCCCTCTCCCTTCCCCTTCATGTGCGCAGTGAGCGCTTATTCTCCTCCCTGACGGGTTTTCTTCCTGCACGCAGATCAAGCCTCTGACGGAGGAGGAGAAGAGGCAGAAGCTCGACGAGTTGCGGGCCAACATGGCGGCCAAGCGGGCGGTCAAGCAGAAGCAGGAGGCCGAGGAGAACAAGGCCAACGAGGCTCTCAGGCGAAAGAGCGGAAAGGTGCATCTTGCTCGTCCCTTTTCTTAGAGTCCTCTGAGAAGCGAGTGGACGGAGGATGCGGTTGATGGGGGTCTCGGTCGAGGTCTTGCGAGGACTTGACCAGGCGTCCCCCTCGGAGATCTGCGCGGTTCCTCTACGACGAACTCCACTTCGACCACCGACGAGGTACTCGGTTGCTGACCCCCTCCCCCAACTTGTCCTTCGCTTTGGATCGGCAGGAATCGAACGAGATCCGAGAGCAGATGAAGCTCAAGGAGGCTAACAAGGAGGCCCTGGCGCGCAAGAAGGGTTTGTTGCAGCCACTTACCACTTTGATTTGATCGCGACCTGACAAAAGGGTTGCACATCTTCCTTCGATCTCTGCTTTGCTCCTACCGTCGGCCCTTTCAGAGAAGGAGGACGACGCCCGAGCGCGGGCAGCGATCAAGGCCCAGATTGAACTCGACAAGAAGGCCCGGGCCGAGCGCACGGCGAGGGAGAAGGCGATCCGCGACGGCGGCGTCGTCGACGTCGGAACCGGGGCGAGCGCGTCCGTCGCCAAGCCTGTGGGCGCGATTGGAGGGGCAGGAAAGGACTACCCGGAGACGAGGCTGCAGGTGCATCTTTCACTTTCCTCCTATCCCATCCAGCTCATCTGTCCTCGAACAGCGCAACTGACGGCTGTCGCTGCTCTCCGATCCTTGATGCCCGTTCTCAGGCTCGACTACCAGGCGGCGCTCCTCCCATCACCAAGACTCTCCCCTCATCGTCGACCCTCCAGGACGTGGCCGAATGGCTCGCGTCCGAGTCGCTCGCCGTGACGGTCGACAGCGTCGCCATCTCGACCCGGTTCCCGAACCGATCATACAGCCGCGCAGAGTTTGGGCAGTCGTTGAAGGAGCTGGGGTTGACGCCGAGCGCAGTAAGTCTGTCTCGTCGACAGGAAGTCCCTGCACTTCGAGCCAAAGCGCTGACCAGCCCGCTGTCTTGCCTTCCCTTCGCCTCCTCCAGGTTCTGTTCATCGCCTAGACTCCACTCTCACTACACGTCGACTGTTGTACCCTCTTCATACCCGCAACCTCTCAGCCCAGTTCTACTCATGATCCGTGCAACATCTCGGAGGGAGAGGTTCGACAGGGTGGCGACCGCGAGCGACCGCCATCGACACGTAAAGACAGTCTCACCCAAGCGGGACGTCGGCAGCAGGGGCAGAGGTGGCCTCGACGGGCTTCTCTACGGTCTCCTGGGGTGCAGACATGACTGAGAGAAAAAGATGGAAGAGTGGGGGAGGATGTCGTTTGGGAAGGAGACGCTCGACCTGACTCGTCGTCCCTGAACGAGTCCTTCGCCTCGCACGACGATGCACTCCAAAGCTGACCCTCAATACTTTTTTTTACTGATCCTCTGCAGCGTAGCTGTCCAGCATCTCGTCGTTGACCTCTGCGACTGAATAGAGTTCGGTTGGGTCCAACTCGTCCCGTCGGCGGAGGGCTGGGCGTCCTTTCCGCCTGCTCTTGCCGTCGTCCTCAGAGACCAGCCCACATCCTCCGCTTCCCAAGTCCCTTCTCTTCTAATGGTCTCTCTCCTTTCTGATCCGTCGCCGTCCTCAACACCTCCCGAATGAGGTTCTGCTTGAGATCGTCCGCGTCGCCGCTTCGCCTCTAGGCGGATCTGGCGCTCTGCTCGAGACGCCCTCCTGGGCACACGCGCCGTCTGTCCTGGAATGTCGCGACAGCCTCATCACCCTGGCTCTCGTGAGCCCTGTCTGCGCGGTATGACTCTCCCTCATCTCTCGCACCCGTCCTGGACGGCCACATGAGCCTGGGCTGACGCTGCTCCTTTGCCTTGATTACCAGTCTGACGCGACGCGACTGTTTTGTGAGCAGAAAAAGGCGATCCTGTTGACCCAGGCGTTCATGAAGGTCTCAAGCCTTGCGCATACGCGACGTTGTGGCGAGGAGATCAATCGCCGTCGTCTGGGACAAGCTCGGCTCGCCGGTGAGTCTGTCTGATCTGAACGAACGGCGCAACACGCGTCAGATGAGACTGACCCGCCTTTCGCTGTTCCTCCTCAGTCGCCCGCATTGCTGCCGACGGTCAAGAAAGGGCGCTGAGCGCTTGCTTGTAGGATTGGCTGCTCTCCTGCTGTGCTGCCAGGATGGATCCGGAGAGACTATCCAAGCACGGCCTGTCCATCGACCGATCTTCATTTTTCTTTGACCGGGAGCGTACGCGAAGCTGATAGATCTCGCACTACAACCTCGGTCACCCTTTGGCAGGCGTCTCTTGGGGAAGGCTGGCTTCCTTCTTACGGCCCTGAGTGAGGAGGCGGAGGAGTTCGACATGTGACTTGGGCTACGTCTCGTCGTCTTCGTCGACCACTACCTCCTTTTTCTCTCGCCTCTCCTCTGCGATGGCTTCGTGTCTCTCGCTTGGCTGGCGGAGTCGCACACGTTAACCAAAGGACATCTCTAAACACTCAGCCCACCCCTTCCTTTGCTCGTCGTCGCCCTATCGAAAGACTCCCACCTGCTTTCGTCTCTTCCCCCATACGATGACATGATTTCCTCCTCTTTCCTTCACGCCTCCGCTCCTGAATAGCGCGAAGCCGAGAGACCAGTCACGAGCAAGCCCTTCCTCCCTCCACTTTCCAGGGCCGAGCGTTGCGACGCTGAGCGCTCATGCTCTCCGTGCCTGCTTCCTCGCGCGCAACAGCATGACGCCCGTGAGATAGTACAACGGAGAAATCATATACGGGAACAAGCAAAGAAGGCGGAAGTGCAGCGATCGCTCTCTAGGGTAGGAAGTCCGAATCAATCCTCCTCCTCCTCGACGGGCTCGTAGTCCGTCCCGTGCCTCGATCGTCGCTTCTGCCAGAGCCACCACCCGCCGAGCGTAAGGAGCGAGAGCAGCGCACACCCTCCGACGACGGCCGCCGCGACCGTCCAGCCCCAGACTTGCGCGAACGTCGGATGAAAGGGCACGAGCACGGAGCTGGAGGGATGCAGCAGAGGCAAGAGGATCAGTGCTTCGCTCGAAGGGCAAGACGGTAGGCAGGACGCACTCGATGACAAAGACGCCCCCACCCAACGTGACTCCGTTGACGAGTTCCCGATTCTTGACAGCAGGGATAGGAGCAGCAACCTTAACCTCGTCGTCGTCGTTCCACACCGGAGTCGCTCGCCCGCTCTGGCCAACGTCGGCCCAGTCGTTGAGCTCAATCCCTCGCGCACCCTTGATACCAACTACAAAGGTGTCGGACGACCTGATCTCCCTGAAGGCGAGGTCGCCAAAGCGCGAGGTCGCCGACAGGAGCGTCAGGTAGGACACGTCGTCCTCGATTGCGAGGGGACGCGAGTCGGCCTTTGGTGGGAACATCCTCGTTGCGGCCGACCGAGTGGCAACCTTGGGATCCGTCGGGATGGGCGTTCGCGAGGGGAGGATGTGCAGCTTGAGGAGGTCGAGGAGCGCCGCATTGGATGTCGTGTGGTTGAGGTACGACGAGATGTTGGCGGCGGCGAAGGCCTCGTCCGTCGGTGCGAGCACGGTGAAGCTGAGAGGCAGGGAGGCCTCGTCGGACTCGAGCTTGATATCGGAGACAGGCGAGTCGCTCGAGGTCCAGCCGTCCTGTGGGTTGAGAGAGTCAGAGGGGAGAGTCAGCGACAGGTACCGAGACCGTTGATGGGATCAGAAGACTTACGATGCCCAAGCGCGCAAGGTCGTCTTTCGACGGCCCCTTCCCATCGAGCACCCAACCGAGGTTGGCTCGAACAAGCAGGTCCGCCATTACGCTAGCCTTGGCTCCTCGCAGGAGGGATCCGACGGTGATGTTGACGGATGGAGGAAGGATGACCTGGTCGACAACGTGCAAGGCACTGCAAGAGACGTTTCAGCGTCAGTGACACGAAACTCTAGAAGACGGTCTCTGCAAGAGGAAGAAAACGCACCCGTTGGACGTGATCGCGTTCCCTCGCTGCAACCTGCCATCCCGACTCTCGCCGTTCCATTTCCTTCCGTCCGCTCGAACCTCGCCGCCGACCCTTGCGCTGCCGTTCTTTCCACCCTCGATCTCCAGCCGGCTCCCCTCGAGAGTCAAGTGGCCTTTCCTTCGGCCGGCGCTCGACTTCATGTCCTCCAGGTATAACACTTCGTCCACGACGTGGTACTGCAGCACGTCCCTCAGCGTCGACCGTGCTTCCGGTAGGAGGATGAAATCCCTGACCAAGCCGAGCTTCGAGAACGCCTTGTTGTCGGGCGCAAAGATCGTTACGCCAGGCGCCGACCGGAGGTACTGGTCGAGCCGGGCCGAAAAGGTCGAGGCGAGGAACGTCGACAGGTCGAGGCTTGCGACGGCCTCCTCGACAAAGTCGCGCGGCGGCTCGAGGAAGGTCTCGACGAGGTAGATGATCGCCCGCCCGACCTCGACGGGCTCGCCGACGACACTGACGCCGGCAAACTTGACCTCGGCGTAGCTGTCCTCGCCGCCGTCCTTGCCGACGACGATGGCCTTGTCGCTGAGTTCGCCGAGGACCGACGGGCGGACTTGGAGAGGGACCACTTGGCGACCGTTCTTGAGGAGGGGGGACTTGAGTTCGGACGAGAGAAGGTCGCCGTTCTGCAGGTCGGCTGGTCGCAGTCGGTAGGGCAGGATGTGGTAGCGGAGGGTGTCGGCGACGATGCGGGCTCGGTCTCCGTCGCTGGGCGGGAAGGACGAGACGTCGGCCAGGTCGACGGGCGCGAGGATGGTGTACTCCTCCGAGTCGGTTGAATTGACGTAGTGCGCCAGATTGCTCCCCCGAAGGAGCTGGACGAAGCGTGTCGCGTTGAGGCCAATGAGGATCTTCTCGGTTGTGACGTTGAAGGAGGGGACGAGCAGGTCGTCGACGATGTGGACGACACCTAGTGCAGCGGAAACGCCAGGTTAGCCTCCCAAGCGTTCGTGCAGTAAGAAGAGGTCACGCACCGTTCTCGCAGTAGATGTCTGCGTCAGTCACCTTCACACCCCGGCGGTCCAACGCATCTCCAGTGTCCGCCTCCTCCATCCCGACCATCATTTTCTCCCCCCGAAGCTCGACCCACGCCCTTCCTCCGCCGGACACCTCCACCGTGCCCGTTCCCTTCCTCTCAAACCACTCGCGCCACGCAACTCTCTCCTGCGTACTCGCGTGCATCCCAACGAGCGCTTGGACGTCCTCCTGCGCGAACCCGCTCTCAAGATATGTGCGCTCGACCTGCGGCAGCCGAGCAAAGGCCGCGTTGGAGGGCGCAAAGACAGTCAGGGTCGCGTGCGACTGGAGGAGGGCGAGGTAGCTAGCCGGAGGGATAGGCAGGGGCGGGGGGAGGGTCGGTGTGAGCAGAGAGGTGAGGTACGTTAGGTCAGGGTGACCGAGGATCGTCGAGCCTTTCGAGAGAAACAAAACCCAGTGTCAGCTTTCCCATGGAGACGCTCAAATGAAGGCACGGAACGCGACGCACCTACGTCGGTGGGTACCTCCAGTACCCCGTCCACTCGAACGACGACGCCGTTGCCGGCCAGCATGGGCTGTCCCAAGACCCTCACCCCCCTCTGTCCCTTGCCATCCACCCCAATCCAGTCGTCCCCCTTCCTCTTGATCCCCCTCTCCTCGGGCACGTCCGACTCGCCACCCTCGTCCTCAACCCTGGCCCGCCAGAAGCCGCGCACACGTTGACCTTCGGACCCGAGCTGACCCTTTGGCGTAGGCAGCCACGGCCCAGGCTTCGACGGCCGGTCCTGCGTGGGCGGTGCGGGGAAGAGAAGTGTCTCGAAAGGGTGCGGGAAGTCGACGGAAAAGATTGGGGGTCGGTTCGAGGT
Organism: Cystofilobasidium capitatum; assembly: GCA_014825545.1. Lineage (NCBI taxonomy): Eukaryota > Fungi > Basidiomycota > Tremellomycetes > Cystofilobasidiales > Cystofilobasidiaceae > Cystofilobasidium > Cystofilobasidium capitatum. Next base: position 57,477 of record MVAJ01000044.1, on the reverse strand, counting down.
CGAAGAAAGGTTCGTCGGTAGGGGGTCGTCAGACGGCGGCGAGGGGTCCGGGAGAGGCAGCGAGTTGTTGAGCAGGTGGTAAAGAAGCAACCCCCTTGTTCGGTGCAGGATGTTGTCCTGCATGGCCAGAGAGATATCATCCTGCTCGTCGCCATCTTCGAGAGCCCAGGCTGCGAGCGATCCGCCCTCCTGGCGGGCTCGCGCGAAGGCGTCGTTGGTGGGCGCGAAGAGGGTGCCGTTGCCGAGCGAGTTGATGGCCGGGACGAGCTTCGTCCGCTGGAGCAGTCGCAGGAGGGTCGAGAAGTCCTCCGAGCTCGACAGAACGTCGATGATGGTGCTCGTCGAGGGCTCTATCGGCGGGGGCACGTCGGGTGGGGAAGCGAGCTGCGGGGGGAGGACGAGGAGGGCCTGCTGGAGGTCCGGCGTGGCTGCTGCGACACCTGTGACGAGCAGCGGAGCGAGTGCCCATCTGAGCGGACGCATGGGCGAGCGAGGAGGAGTGCGAGTAGCTGTCGTTCGAGGGAGGGAGGAGTCGGATGGGTAGACAGGGTGGCCGTTCGTGGACGGGTCGGGCAGAATGACGAGCCCTCTCGCTTGGGCAGCACGCCGGGCTGCAGGCAGGATATCTCCCCCTCCTCACCTCGTACCTCGTACGTTCCAGCCTGGCGGACAGCGCAGACCGACAGCCTTGCTCCGCCTCCCGTCCAGCTCTGCGATACCTCGTCGAGGCGGACTTGAAAGTGTATCTGGACGATGGGGTCGGAGTTTGGGCCCTGATGCAATTACATTCACGATGCAGGACGGAAGGGAACACCTTCTGCCCAGCGCGCAGACCCGCCCGCTCTGCAGCAGCAGGACGACGACGACGATCCACGCTTGACTGACCCTCCCTACCTGCCTTCGTCCTGAGCATGCTGACGACGATGCTGATCTCACCTTTGCTGGTCACTGGGCTTGGACGAAGTTCGATTGGATCCGGCCGTTCCTTCCGCTCGCTTAACCATGCCCAACGCTTACGCCCGTCGCCCTCAAGGATCAACCCCACCCCCCCTTTGCCCCTCAAGTCTGTCCTCTTTCGACGGTTCCTTTCCTTGTGGATCCCTCGCCGTTCGCAGCTGCTCCCGAACGAGCTTCTGCTCAAGATCGTTTGGACTGCAGCCGTCCCTCTGGACTGGCTATCGCGCCCTGTACGACTTGCCCTCCTGGACGCACGCCCATTCGGTCCTCGACTGTCGAGATTCTCTGCTCGCTCTGGCTCTCGTGTGCCCCATCTGCGCGGTGGGTTCCTCCAGAGGCTCTTGCACCATCTCTCGCTAGCAGCACCGGGACGCTGGGCTGATGCGCTTGCCTTCCTTCCTTTGGTCAGTCCCTCGCAACACGCCTGCTTCGCGAGCAAGAGTGAGCGATCGCGGGACTCTGGTGGAGGACTGGTTCATCGCCTAGCTCCTCTCCTGCTACAGGGTCGGACTCCGACAGTCTGGACGCCGGTTCTTCAAGGTGGGGCAGGTGACGCGAGGTTCGTTCGGTCGGGAAATGTTCGTCAACCCATCAACACTCGAAGCGCTGACGTCTCTTCCCTCTTGCGCTCCGTTCTTCTCGCGCAGACCTTTCCCGGGACGTATGGCTACCTCCTTCTAGACAGAAGGATCCTCTTCTGTTTCCCGTGGCCTCCTGGCTCACCATGACCTTCTCCTTGGCCTCCTTTTCCATCGCTATCCATCTCGACTTATCGAAACAGAAGCGTCGTGCGAGGCGTCTCACGTAGTTTTCACTCCCTTTGTTCCCCTGCTGCTGCTCTCGATGGGTGGCAGGACATTCGTCAACCGGACTCCCCGTCCCAGCACACCTCCGAGATGGAGGTCGAGCAGGTCCACGTGAAGATGCTTCGCGGGCAAGGCAGGCAGGCAGACCAGGTCCTGCAACGGGGAGCGGCGCGTCGGGCAACAATGAAGACGATTCAGCAAGTCCCCCTCCCAGCGAGATCGAGTGAGGACCGTCCTCATTCATCCACTTGGCTCCGTGTTCTATCATTTATTTATTTTCCTCTGCTTGCCATTTCGTTGGCTCTTGCATCCCTGCTCGTGAACTGCGAAGTGGAGAAGGAATGAAAAGTGCAAGTGCGAGCTGGTCTTGTGTCGGATCGGGCCGGCACGCGCGAGAACTCCGTTAAGAGAGCTCCTCTCTAAAGGAAACCTGTAAAGAGAGTTCCTCTTCTTCCCTAACCCTCTCACCCTCTCCTCCCTCTCTTCTTCCTTCACTTCCCTACGCATCAGCACCCCTCACTCTGCACCATGTCTTCCAGCTCACTCCCCAAGGTCCTCGTCGTCGGTACGTCCTCTTCCTCACTTGCCCTGGCCCGTCGCCATCGCTTCCTCACGTTCCTCTCTCTCTCTCTCTCTCTCACACACAAGCTGTCGCTGATCTCTGAGCCCTTTTTAGGCGAGAACGTCTGGGCAAAAAAAGAGATGTCCGACTCTCTTGGCTCGCTCGCCCAGGTCATCGTGCGTCGTCTCTCTTCAGGCAGCAGCAGACGACCTGTCAACCCCGTTCTGACGCGCGCCACTCGGTTCTTTTTCCCCCTCTCCTTCCCTCACTCTTTTGCTTCCTTCCCCCATCAGTACACCGAGGAGAAGTCCAAGGACGAGTTCCTCAAGAAGTGTGCCCCTGGAGGCGAGTACGACGGCGCGATTGGCATTTGGCGTTCAAACCATTCGCTCGCAACTGTCGGACCTGTACGTCCTGCCCGTTCCTCGCCCAACGACTCTGGACTGGACTGACTTACGGCTGCCTGCTTCCCCAGTTCAACAAAGCGTTCCTTGAGGGTCTCCCCAAGTCGGTCAAGTGGATCGCTCACAGTGCGTGCTGCTCTTGCTCTGCGCCGAGACAAGCCTGTCCTGACAACTGTTCTGCTCTTCTTCCTCAGACGGAGCTGGCTACGACCCCATCGACGTCCTCGCCGCCAAGGAGTTCGGTATCCAGGTCTCGCACACCCCGGGGTCGGTCGACAACGCCACGGCCACGACGGCCTGCTACCTCATCCTCGCCGCCCTCCGACAGTACTGGAAGGCCGAGACCAATGTTCGAGCTGGTGCGGTCTCATCTGTCTTTTCCAAGTGATCCAGTTCTTTGGGGTTGACCTTCGTCTCTGGTCGTCTCTGGGCAACCTTTGCAGGTAAGTTCAAGCAGGGACTCGCGCCCGCGCTCGACCCCGAGGGCAAGACGCTCGGCATCGTCGGCATGGGCGGAATCGGCTCGGTCGTGGCCCACCGGATGGCAGCTGGGTGGGGCATGAAGGTCCTTTACCACAACCGAAACCCCATCAAGGCCGGAGAGAAGGGTGCCGAGTTCGAGTACGTTAGCAGCCTGGAGGAGATGCTCGGCCGATCCGACGTCGTCTCGCTCAACCTGCCTGTTCGTCCTTTCCTTTCTTCAAACCTCCCCCTCCACTTTGACTGACCCCTCACCCTCTCCCACCCTCAGTTGAACAAGAACACCGAGAAGAGCTTTGGCGAGAAGCAGTTCGGGTGGATGAAGGACGGGTCGGTTCTAGTCAACACCGCTCGGTGAGTCGTCCCCCTTCATCCCTCGTCGTTGGTCTCCGAGCTGACCCCTCCTTCCACCCACAGAGGAGGAGTCGTCGACGAGCCCGCGCTCCTGGCCGCCCTCAAGTCCGGCAAGCTCTACTCTGCCGGCCTCGACGTCTTCCCGGACGAGCCCAACGTCAACCCCGAGTTCTTTTCGATGGACAACGTCATCCTCCTCCCCCACATGGGTACCGAGACTAAGGACACGCAGAAGATCATGGAGGAGCAGGTCATCAAGAACGCCGAGAGTGCCCTCAAGACGGGCAAGGTCATCAACCTGGTTGCAGAGCACAAGTAGACATGCCAACGGTCTCCTTCGTCTCCCCCTTCCCTTTCTTCTGTCTAGACGGACAGCAGCGTGCCTTCGTCGCCCGAGAGCCATTGCTCCCTCCCTCGACCTCTGCCGTCTCAGCCACTCTTGTAGTCTTCCCTTCGGGTTTACTTGTATCGCAATGAAATCGCTTCGCTGTCCACTCCTCACCCTCGCGCAAGCATTCTCGGGGACACGTCGATGTCCCCCCTCAGCTGAACAGCACTCGCCCGTCCGTGCCTCGCAGCATCCGCCTGATCTGCGCCGACTTGGCCTTGTAGATGTATCGTTGGTTGGGCGCGCCGTCGACACGGTGCTCGGCCTAAAGAGAAGGAGAATGACAGCACGACCAGTCAGAACAAGACGACCGCCCGAGGAAGACATCAAAAGGGAGATGCACTACGAGATCCTTCAGCAGATGGTTCATCTGCTCGTCCGTCCCGCCCTTGCGCTCCAAGCACGTCTCCATGCACGTCATACTCCTCCATCAGCGCTCGGAACGTGCCGTACTCCTCAGTCACCGCGATCGCCATGACGGGCGTGACTCCCTTGACGGTTCCGAGCATCTTGCCGAAGATGTCGACCGGTGTGATGCCCTTGGAGACGGTGTTGTCGGGGCAGAACGGCATGTGCGAGTACTCGATCAGCCTAAAAGAAAGGGGAGTGCTCGACGAGGTCAGCTCGACTACTGACAGATCTGGGGTGCAGAGACGCACTTGTAGGGACAACGCGCCACGTCTCCGGCGAACGACACGATGAAATCGACCGTGTCCTTGTCCGCTTCGACTGTCAGCAGCGAGGAAGGTGGAGGTGTGCTGAGGGAGGGACGACGAACTTCGAGGAGGAGATAGCAGAAGGGGGAGGGTGTGCGTCGGAGTTGTCCTGGCTGGCAACCCCTGGCTGAGGTTCTGTTGGGGGTTTTGTCTGGGGTTCTCGTCTGGGTTGCCACACACTCCGCCCTCTCTCTCCCAACCCTTTGCCCTCCAGACCCCATCATCTATCTTATCTTTGGGATGGCACGCTACCCTTCGGATCTGGCCGGCGTCCTCCAGCGGCCGCTCAACGTCCACGCCCTCCCGCAAGAAATCCTCGACGGCCTCACCGTCAGAACGTCCTCGGTCGCACCCCCCCACACTCAGGACGACAACGACGACGACAGCAGCTCCGGCTCGTCGAGCTCGGACATCGACGAAGAGGGTGAGGACGACAACAGGAAGGCACCCTCTTCGGATGACGACGACGGCTCGGCAGCCTTCTACGCAGCCAAGTTTGCCCTCCGCACGCCGCTCATCCAGTTCACCCCTCCCCCCTCCCTCTCGCCCGACACCCAGCTCTCGGTCTACCGCGCCCTTTTCCCCGCGACGCTCGACCGACCAGAAGCCTTCCTCCCTTACCTGCGCGAACTCCAGCTCACGCCCGAAGACCTCCAGGCAGGCGACAGGGAGCGACGGTGGGTGCTGCTCATGCTCGCCGGAGGGCACTTTGCAGGGTGCGTCATCGCCCTCGGTGGTAAAAGGGAGGGCAAGAAGGCCGTCAAGGGCCAGGACGGCGAGATCAGGGTCTTGAAGCACAAGACGTTTCACCGATACACGAGTGAGTTCGTCGGTTTCCATCAAGCGACACCTCCCTCCGCTGCCGCTGACAACCGTACTTCTCTGTGTCTCTCCGTCCGCGCGACAGCCCGTCGCAAGCAGGGAGGCAGTCAGTCCAAGAACGACAACGCCAACGGCGCGGCCAATTCGATCGGAGCGCAGATGCGCCGGGCGGGCGAGGCAAAGCTCAACGACGAGGTGCGCGAGCTGCTCGAGAGCTGGCAGGACGACTTTAACGCTGCCGAACGCGTCTTCATCCGCGGGAGCGTCAGCGCAAAGAAGACGTTTTGGGGCTACGACCGGGCCGTCATTGCAAAGAGTGGGTTTCTCTTCTGCTTTGCTTTTTGCGCTCTTGCGCTCAACGGGGTCTGACGTTGTTTTCCTCTGCCCTTCTCGCAGACGACGAGCGCATCAAGACGTTTCCCTTCCCGACCCGCCGGCCGGCGCTCAACGAACTCATCCGGTGCTACCACGAACTGACACGCGTCAAGCTGTCCTTCCACACCGCCCAGGAGCTGGCCGACATGGAGGCGGCCTACATGGCGTCCATCGCCCCCCGACCGACACCCGCCGCCGCACCCGTCGCGCCGACACCCGCCCCGCCGCCGAAGCCGAAGCTTTCGGAGGAGGAGGAGCGTCTGCGCGAGCGCTGGCGGCGGTTGCTCGAGATGGTCCGCAAGGGCCGGCTGGACGCGCTCGGGGCGTTCTGGGACAAGTGGGACGGCTCGGCCGGCATGACCTTGGGCGGTCGGGGCGAGTGGCCTGCCTGGCTCATCGACGAGGAGGGCTTGAGAAAGGAGGCGACGGTGCTGATGTCGGCTGTCGTTGCGGGGCAGGAGGCGCTCGTCAAGTGGCTTCTAGAGGAAAAGAGGGTCGACCCGACCGTGCCCGTCCCTGCGTCGACCACGCGCACGGTCGAGGAGGACAAGGACGATCCAGTAGTCCAGCAGGCGTCCGATGCAGAGGAGGTCGACTCGACACTCCCTCCGTCGACCTTTCGAACGGCGTACGACCTCGCGTCGACCAAGCATGTTCGGTCGGCCTTTCGGCGGGCGGCGTTCGACCACCCGGACTGGTGGGCCTGGACGTCGACCGCCCCCGGAGGAGCGCGCGTACCGAGCGGTCTGTCGGCTGAGCAGGAGGAGGAGCAGAAGAAGAAGGGCGGCGAGCGGCGCAAGGGGCTCAAGGACAAGATGAAGGCTCGTCGGGCGGCGGCACCCTCTCCGACACCCGCGGCACCCGTCGTCGAACTGACACCGGAACCCGTCAAGGAGGCCCTCCTCAAGGGCCCGCAGCGACTCGGCGGACAGGGCACGGCCGTTGATGTCGGGCAGAGTCTACAGGGTTTGACGGTGGAGATGCGGCAGAGGATCGAGCGCGAGCGGAGGGCACGGGCGGCAGAGGCGAGGATGGCCGGTCGCTGAGCGCCTCACGCCATACCAGACAACTGTATCCATGCAACATCCTAGACTCGCCCGTCGTGTTCTTTTGCGTTGAAAAAGAGAGAGAGTAGTAGGTTCAAGTGCATCTGGTGGATGTCTGGCTACGGCGTGCCGACCAAATGCGACGGAAAACCGCCAGCGCCCGTGCCCATCGACCCGTCACCCCGACTCCCTCTCCTCGCCATGCTTTCCCTCACCCGTCCCGCTTTCGTACGCATCTCCAGCTCGCCATGTCCTCTCTCACACCTGTCTGCCGATGTTCCGTAGGTTTCTGAAGCTGACGGTCTCCTTTCGACAGTCCCCCGCGCTTTGTCGCCCCCTCAACGGCCTCAGGGTCGCTTCGCCCTTGAAGGTCAACTTCCGACGGGCAATGGCCACTGAGGCCAACGGCGAGTACGACCTCGTCGTCATCGGAGGAGGTACGTCTCTACGTCCGTTTCTCAGACGGGGAAGTTGGCGAGGAGGGAGGGACGGAGGAGCTGTGGTGGTTTGCGCGCCGTTTGGTTGGGGCAGCGACGGATGACGGAGAACGATGCACCCAGACATCCCGAGAGCTCAGCCGCAACGCTGAGCGCAGGGTCGGAACGTGGTAGAGTTACGTGGATCGATCCGTCTGCTTCTGTAGAAGGCTTGCTGTCTTGCGAAGGGACGGTGGAGGTGGAAATCGGTCGCCCTTGATCTCCAGCTCGAGAAGGAACGACCTGACTGATCATCCTGCATCCCTCCTTCTGTTTCTTTCAGGACCTGGAGGATACGTCGCCGCCGTCAAGGCTTCGCAGCTCGGCTTCAAGACCATGTGCATTGACGCTCGAGGACCTCCTGGAGGAACCTGCCTCAATGTCGGCTGCATCCCCTCCAAGGCTCTGTACGTTCGCCTGCCCTTGTTCAAAGCCGTCCAAGTGCAGTCTTCTGACGAAACTCGTATGCCTCGCTCTCCAGCCTCGACTCGAGTCACAAGTACCACGAGGCCCAGCACTCGTTCGCCAAGAAGGGAATTGAGTTCGACAACGTCAAGGTCAACCTCAAGCAGATGCTCGCCAACAAGGACGCCGCCGTCAACGGCCTCACCGGCGGTGTCGAGAAGTACCTCTTCACTAAGTACCCCGTCACGTACAAGAAGGGTTTTGCCTCGTTCAACTCTGCGACCGAGATCAAGATCGCCATGAACGAGGGTCCCGAGGAGGTCGTCAAGGCCAAGAACATCATCATCGCCACGGGTTCCGAGGTCACCCCCTTCCCTGGTATGGAGATTGACGAGAAGGTCATTGTCAGCTCGACTGGTGCTCTTGACCTTCAGGAGGTTCCCAAGAAGGTGCGTTTTGCGCAAAGCATCTCCGCGCGTCGGGTCGCCTGGCAGCCACTGACTCCTTTGCACCTCCCGCTTCTTCTAGATGATCGTCATTGGAGGAGGAGTTATCGGTCTCGAGTTGGGTTCCGTCTGGTCGCGACTCGGTTCGGAGGTTACCGTTGTTGAGTACCTCGGTGCCATTGGAGCTGGTATGGACGGCGAGGTCGGCAAGACCTTCCAGAAGATCCTCGCTAAGCAGGGCTTCAAGTTCAAGCTCAACACCAAGGTCATGAGCGCAAAGAAGGAGGAGGGCAAGGTTGTTCTTGAGGTCGAGGGAGCCAAGGACGGCAAGGCCGAGTCGGTACGTTTGCCACACGACTCTTGAGACAACCCGCACGCACGCTGATCCCGACTTCTTCCTTTCCCCCTCCTCAGCTCGAGGCCGACGTAGTTCTCGTCGCCATTGGTCGGCGACCCGTCACCAAGGGTCTCAACCTTGAGGCCATCGGTGTCGAGGTCGACGGCAAGGGCCGAATCGTTATCGACGACCAGTACAACACGTCAGTCAAGGGCATCAAGTGCATCGGAGACGTCACCTTCGGACCCATGTTGGCCCACAAGGCTGAGGAGGAGGGTATCGCCGCCGTCGAGTACCTCAAGCATGGCCACGGACACGTCAACTACGACGCCATCCCGTCCGTTGTCTACACCCACCCTGAGGTGCGTCGCAACCCTCCTGCTCTACTGCATCATTGAGTGCCGTAACACTGATTCTCTCGCTCTGGACTTTTGCTCTGCTAGGTCGCATGGGTTGGAAAGACCGAGGAGGAGCTCAAGGCTGCCAAGGTCGCGTACAAGATTGGAAAGTTCCCCTTCGCCGCCAACTCGCGAGCAAAGACCGTTGGTGACACCGAGGGTTTCGTCAAGATGATCGTTGAGAAGGAGACCGACCAGGTCCTGTGCGTCGTCTATGCTACTTGCACGTCGTCTCTTGTGGGACTGCGACTGACTCACGCTCTTGATCTTTTTCTCCCGCAGTGGTGTCCACATTATCGGACCCAACGCTGGAGAGATGATCTCGGAGGCCGTTCTCGCCATCGAGTACAAGGCTTCTGCAGAGGACATCGCCCGAACGTCGCACGCTCACCCCACGCTTTCCGAGGGTACGTCCTGGCTCGACGAGACACTGTTTGTCGAGCTTGTAGCTAACTCGCCGTTCTTTCTCTGTTTCTCCCTCACTCAGCCTTCAAGGAGGCTGCCCTTGCCTCGTACGACAAGCGTGAGTTCTGCTAGTCGACTCGCTTGCCAACGTCTCACGCACTGACCCCCAAACCTTTGTCCTTCGCCAGCCGTCAACTTCTAGAGAGCCGGTGCAGCGCAGGTGGAGGAGGGAGAGTGGATCTATACACATGCCGAAAGAGAAACATTTGCCTAAATTCTCTCCTCTTGTCGCAGCCTTCGGGCGAAGGAGACGACTGTCCGATGTGGGCGGACTCGAGAAACGAGATTTCGAGCGAGAGCCCTCTCCGAACCAAACCACCATCTGACTTCCCCCGCTGCATGCTCAGAACGCTCCAGCGTACCCTCCAGACCACTCGCTCAACGTCCTCTGCTCGCTACCCGTCCCTACTCGCCTTCCGAACCATGTCGTCCACACCACCCAGCTCAACGCCTGCAAATGTCCGACCCACCGCCACCCCGGCCGCTGCCAACGACGAGCCCGCACCAGGCCCGTCTCAGTTCAGCGCGTTTGGTAACGGCATCAAGGAGATCCACAACGGTTCGTTCCTCTTTTCTGCAGGCCGCTTGAAGGGCCAGCTTGAGCTGATCGTCGGGGCGTGTCGGGGTCGAGCTCAGTGCCCATGTCGGTCATCACCCGCCCGCTGCCGTCCCAGCTCGACGAGGACAAGGTCAAGCGCTTCATCGAGGAGGTCGACGTACGTTCACCACCCTTTCTCCTCCTTTCCACTCGGCTGGAACTGCGAGGGGCTGACCTTCTTGTTCGCTTGATTCTTTGGGCGCAGCGGGGCGACGAGTTCACGCCCATCGAAGTCCTCCGAGTTCGGTCGCCGACCGACCCCAGTCAGTCGTACTACTTCAGCCTCGGAGGCTGCCACAGGTGCGTTCCCTAGTCTGCTCTGTCTCGAACTTGCTTGGCTGACGGGGGGCTCACTTGGTCGTTGCGCAGGTACGAGGCTCACAAGCGCCTGAACAAGGAGACGATCCGGGGCAAGATCATCGAGGTGCCGGCCAGCGTGATGAAGCAGTACCTGGGAGGGAGTGCGCCGTTCTAGAAGGGTCAACCGACGAGACGTAGATGTAGATGGGCTTCCGATTAACAAAGGACGACGGTCGAGAGGGTGGGGATGACGCAGGGAGCTCGACGACTGCTGCGAGATCGTCCTTGCCTCTTGCAAGAGTTTCTCCTGGAAGCCCTCCGACAGCGCGCAAGGACCAGCATGTCATGTGAGAGACTCCTGATACGCATGTGGAGTTGCTCGTGGTGCGATGTGGTCTCTGCAGGACTTGAGGCCAGCTGCAGCGCAAGGGCGGAGTCCTGTTCGACTGTCGCCCCCATCACGCCCACCTGACCGATATTCAAGCCATGTCTGATCCAGTCCCGTCCTTCCTCTTCGTCTGCCTCGGGTGAGTGCCTGAGACTCATCTCCTCTTTCCTGCTCGTCTGCTGACGCGAAGGATTGGCTTTCAACAGCAACATCTGCCGGTCTCGTACGCCCGCGACCTTCGTTGACAGCTTCCTCCAGCTCCCATGTCCATGCTGAACCCCTTCTGCTTGCTCTCGCTAACTCCCTCTCAGCTATGGCCGAAGCCGTCTTCCTTCACGAAGCCAAGCAGCGTGGGATGGAGGTCAAAGTCGACTCTGCCGGTGCGTTCGCTTCTCTGAGAGCTCGATACGTCACGACAGCGACAGGGAACGAGTGCTGACCCTCTGAACCCTATGTTCGCAGGTACGGGTGCCTATCACGCCGGAGACGACCCGGACGAGCGGTACGCTCTCCCCCGACTTCTCCTTGCTGGACCATTGTCTGATCTCGTTTGCTGCTGAATGCTTGCAGGACGCTGGAGGTGCTCAAGCAGAACAAGGTGCCGGTCGACTGCAGGGCACGTCAAGTCCGAGCGAACGACTACGCCCAGTTCGACTACATCTTTGCCATGGTGCGTCCTCTTGCGCGTCATCTTCTGGTACGGGTTGACCCTTGACTGATCCAGTGTGCGCTTGGACGGAACGGCAGGACAAGAACAACCTGAGCACGCTCGAACGACAACAGGCCGAGGGCAGCAAGGCACAAGGTCCGACTTTTGATCTACGTACTAACTGCACTCGTTCTTTCTCCAAAGGACTGACTCCCTTTCTGGCTTGATCCAGTCCTGCTCTACTCGCACTTTGACGACGGCCAGGCGATCAAGGACCCGTACTATGGCGGCGGCAAGGGCTTCCAGACGTGCTTTGACCAGTGCACGCGCTACTCGCGGGCGATCCTCGACCACCTCTCCGCTCAGGAATGAAGGGGTCTGCGGGGTTGTTCGGTTTCTCGGCTCAAGGAGCGACTCGACGCTCGGCCTGAGAGAGTGGTAGGAGGGAGGGCTCGCTCGTGGCTGGTCTATCGGCCTCGCACTTCTTTAGAGGGAAGGCGTGGAGGACCAGGAAGTGAAGAAAGAGCCATGCCATCGGAAGGCAGAAAAGACGGAATTGAGTGTGAGGTCGTCGACAGGGCGACGAACAACGGAGCGAGGCAGGGTGTGCAGAGCGCTAGATGATGAGATGTCCTTCGCTTGACGTGCATGGTCCCACGGCCTAAACAAGAGACAGGAGTGCAGTGCAAGTACATTGAGAGCAAGAGAGGAGGTAGTGCGCGAAGGAGATGATGAGAGGTAGCCCGAACCGCTTCACGGCCTCGGCCTTGGGGATGATCTTGCGCCCTTACGAGCGCAGCTGCCAGTCGTCGGGAGGAAGCCATCTTTACCAGTCAAGGTCCGATAGGGACAGGCCTAGACAAGGGGCAGGACGTCAGGTTTCTGATGCGCTATGCCAGGAGCGAAGGTTTTGGTCGAGGATACATACCTCGAACCATGTGGCGCGCACGATAGACCCCTGCAGGATAGTTTAAAGAAAGCCAGGCTGACAGCCAGATCTGTAGCAACATCCCTGATTTGTGACTGCCGCCGAAGCTTGCGACTGGAAAGGGAGATAGGAAATGACGGAAAAGGGGTGAGCGCCTGACGTTCCTCTTCTAGCCAAGCCCCATAGGCCGCAGACTCACCCTCGATCCTAGCGCGCCTCAACTCATGTTCGGTGGAATCCTCACCGCAGCAATGGCCTGACCGCGTGCTCTGTGATGAGCATGAGCAACCTGGCCAAGTTGATGGCGCATTTCGTGCTCGCGGAGCAACCTGCAGGCGAGGGACTGACCGGAGAGCAAGAAAGCGTTCTGGTAATCATTTGCATACTCTTTCCAGTAGGAATCGAGAGAAGGATGAGGCGTACCGCGCAGAGTGGGTTGGCAAGAGCGAGGTCGAGTAAGGTGTCCCGGCTGTCGAGGATTGACCGGGTGTGCGTCCACGAGGGCGAGTCGAGCAGAGGGCGTTGTTCCACCAGCGGCTCGGCTGCAAAGGGGACGATGTCGAGGAGAAGCTCTTTCGGCAGAAGCTGTGGGCCGGTCGTCCTGCAAAATGCGGGGGAAGGTAAAAGGATGGTGAGCACGAACGGACATCGTTGGCTGGGATAGGCTCACGTTGCGATTGGATGGCGCTGTCGCCAGAGACCGTCCAACCGGAGGAGAAGAAGCATGAGCGTAAAGGATGACTGCGAGTGTGGCAGGGAGTCAGAGAGGCGTGGGGGCGGTTGTGAGGAAAGGTAGGTCGATAGAAGGAGGGAGGGAGCGGAAGGGACGCCCAGCCCTCCGCCGACGGGACGAGTTGGACCCAACCGAACTCTATTCAGCCGCAGAGGTCAACGACGAGATGCTGGACAGCTACGCTGCAGAGGATCAGTAAGAAAAAGTGTTGAGGGTCAGTTTTGGAGTGCATCGTCGTGCGAGGCGAAGAACTCGTTCAGGGACGACGAGTCAGGTCGAGCGTCTCCTTCCCAAACGACATCCTCCCCCACTCTTCCATCTTTTTCTCTCAGTCATGTCTGCACCCCAGGAGACCGTAGAGAAGCCCGTCGAGGCCACCTCTGCACCTGCTGCCGACGTCCCGCTTGGGTGAGACTGTCTTTACGTCGTCGAAGGCGGTCGCTCGCGGTCGCCACCCTGTCGAACCTCTCCCTCCGAGATGAGGCTGACCTCCCCTTTGCATCTTTTGCCGACGTGTCCAGCCCGGATGGCGTGCCCCTCACCAAGAACGAGATCAAGAAGCGAGCCAAGGACGCAGAGAAGGCCAAGAAGGCTGCCGACCGAGCTGCTCGCGAGGCGGAGGAGGCCCGGCTCAAGGCGCTCAAGGACTCGCAGGACTCGGCCAGCCAGAACTACGGACGACTGCCCCTGCACCAGTCGCAGGAGCGCGACACCCGGGAGCGAACGCTGCTCAAGGACATCAGCGCAAAGAACCACGGAGAGACCATTTTCTTCCGAGCGCGAGTGACCAACACGAGGGCCCAGGGTGCGTCCAGGCCGTCGCTGCTTGCTCCAATCCCTCTCGCAAGGTGGGCTGACTGCCTGCCTTCGGTATATCCTCTGCCTCACAGGATCCAAGATGGTCTTCCTCGTCCTCCGACAGCAGAACCACTCGATCCAGGCGCTCATGGAGCTCACCAAGGACGAGTCGAACCCTCACCAGGTCTCCAAGCAGATGCTCAAGTTCGCCGCCTCCATCCCCTCCGAGTCTATCGTCCTCGTCGAGGGTACGCTCAAGGCTCCCTTCGAGGCCGTCAAGTCTGCCTCGGTCGCCGACGCCGAGGTCGTTATCCAGAAGATCCACACGCTCGTCGAGCCGACCGTCACCCTGCCCATCTCGTACGCCGACGCCTCGCGACCGGCCGACGACTTCGCAAAGGAGGACGCCCAGTTTGCGACCGTCTCGCTACAGACCCGCCTCAACAATCGAGTCGTCGACCTCCGAACCGACACCAACCTCGCCATCTTCAAGATCCAGAGCGCCGTCGGCAGTGTCTTCCGCAAGTTCCTCGAGAGCAAGCAGTTCACCGAGATCCACACGCCCAAGCTCCAGGGTGCCGCCACCGAGAGCGGAGCGAGCGTCTTCAAGGTCTCTTACTTCAAGGGTGGGTCCCAAAGTCCTCAGACATGCGGGGGAAAGGAGCTCTCTGATTCTCGATGGACTGACCGGCCGTCCTTCTCCTTTTGCAGAGACCGCCTTCCTCGCTCAGTCTCCCCAGCTCGCCAAGCAGATGTGCATCGCTGGTGACATGGAGCGAGTCTACGAGATTGCGCCTGGTACGTTGCTCTTGACCATCTCGTCCGCACACCCAGCAATTTTGATCATTCCTCATCTTCGTCGACAGTCTTCCGAGCCGAGAACTCCAACACCCACCGACACCTGACCGAGTTCATGGGTCTCGATCTCGAGATGGCGTTCGACTCGCACTACCACGAGGTCATCGACATCCTCGACCAGCTCCTGCTGACGCTGTTCAATGAGCTCAAGACGACGTACCGGGCCGAGGTTGAGACCGTCCGAAAGCAGTTCCCCACCGAGGAGTTCCTCATTCCCGAGAAGACGGTCCGACTGCAGTTCCACGAGGCCATCACCCTCCTGCGAGAGGCGGGTGCGACTGACGAGGAGGGCAACGCGCTCGGAGACTTTGACGACCTTTCGTACGTTGCCTGATCGCACCCGTCGTTCTTTCGCCACAGTCGCTCACGTTTTTCTTTATTTTTCTCTTTCAATCGCAGCACGGCCAACGAGAAGTTCCTCGGCAAGCTCGTTCGGGACAAGTACCAGACCGACTACTTCATCCTCGACAAGTTCCCCCTGGCCGTCCGACCCTTCTACACCATGCCCGACCCCAAGAACCCCGTGCGTCCCACGCTTCCTTCGCTCGCTCGACCCTGCCCTAGGCTGACACGAACGTCCGACCTTGGCTTTCCCAGAACTACTCAAACTCGTACGACTTCTTCATGCGGGGAGAGGAGATCCTGTCGGGTGCGCAGCGAATCCACGACGCCGCGTTCCTCGAGACCAAGATGCGCGAGAAGGGTGTCGAGCCCGACAGCATGAAGGCCTACGTCGACGCGTTCCGATGGGGATGCCCTCCTCACGCCGGTGCTGGTTTCGGGTGCGTGCAAGGAAACCTTCTCGTCGTTTTGACACCCACTTGCGGCTGGCTGACTCGCCGTCGCTTCCTCCCTTTTCTTTGCGCTCGCACACAGACTCGAGCGAATCGTCCAGTTCTACCTCAACCTCGGCAACATCAGACGGGCGAGCTTGTTCCCCCGAGACCCCACTCGACTTGAGCCTTAGTTCGAAGCAGAGCGAACCAAAGACCAGAACTGGAAAGTTAATGAGATCATACAATGCCATTCTGACCCCAAATCAAGCGCACTTGTCATCGGACTGCCGCGAGACGGATCAGGCAAGCTGAAGCAAACGGTTCGAATTTGTGCCACATGCTCTGTCAGATGGGAGAACGCCAAAAATGAAACTTTAGCCCCATGGGGGGGTCGAACCCCCAGCCTTCAGATGAAACCCTGCTTTGCAGCTCGTGTTAAGAGTCTGACGCTCTACCGATTGAGCTAACAGGGCATTGGTGAATATTGAATCTCCAAAGTGAAGCGTATCTGTCCTGTTTGGTTGCGACGCGTCGCCTTAGCCTGCCCGCGTTTCGACCACCGACACCGCCAACGCCCACGACCAATCTCCTGCCTTACCCTTCCGTCTTGAGCCATGGAACGCCGTCGGGAGAGCGACAGCGCCAGCAACGACTCGCTCGACAGCGGCACCGAGGAGGCCTGCAGATCGGCCCTGCTTCGGGATGGGAGGAGTGCGTCCTGGGGCTGGTCTGCCCCTTCGCTGCCGTCGGATCCCGTCCTCGATCCCGTACAAGCGGGCCCGTCCTCGCCCTCACCTCCTCCTCCCCCCGAGCCTAAGCGTCGGATGTCGCGCCCACGGCCACATCGTCAGCCAGCTCCTCCCACCATGACACCTCACGCCGGTCCGTCGACGCTACCGCCGCCAGTCGATCGTCCGGCTCGCAAGGCATCCCTCGCACCAAGCCAAGCTCCCTCAACCTCAACCACTGTCCGTCCGCTGTCGAGACGCTCGTCCACCTCGTCCTTCGGTCGACCACCATCAACGCCGATCTCATCCAAGAAACCTCCGCTGGGTTCCGAACACGCCGCCCTCCTCCAGTCGCCCAGGCTCACTCGCATGGTCCAACTCTCGCGCGCGCCGTACAAGAATCACTTCGTCTCCCTCTCGGACGTCGGCTCCCCGTCAGGCCACCCCGTCGTCGTCTACCTCGGTCTCGGAGGCGTGCGCTACCTCACAGCGCTCTTCGACGATCTGGCCAGCTCGATGAACCTCCGCCTGATCTGCATCGACCGCTTTGGTCTGGGGCGGTCAGACGACGTGCCGAGCGAGAAGCGCGGTTTCCTGCAGTGGGCGAGCGTGGTGGAGGAGGTGGCCGACCAGCTAGGGCTGGGCAAGTTTAGCATCCTGGCGCACTCGGCAGGGACGCCGTTTGCGATGGCGACGTGCTTGCGGTTGGGAGAGCGGGTCGTGGGGAGCGTGAACCTGCTGGCGCCTTGGGTCGGACTGGAGGTGGACGGCGGTGAGTGCTCGCTTTCTGTCCTTGTCGTCATGAGATATCACACCCGTCTGACCTTTTTCGCTCTGCCCTTCGTCGATTGTAGGCTACAAGTGGCTTCGCTACGTGCCGACGGGAGTCATCAAGACGGCGCAGGCGGCCGAATGGAAAATGCAGGGCTGGATGCTGGGCAAGGCGCCTTCAGCGTTGTCGACAGAACCTAAGGGTCCTCCAACCGTCAACTCATCCGCAGCTTCCCTCGACACAAGCTCAGCAACATCGACATTGTCGTCTTACGATCTGCCGGAGGGTCAACCGCTGCCGGAAGAAACTCTGGCCTACATCGACTACACCGATCGCATCTCCCCTCCTCTTCCCGGATCAGAACCGTCTGACTACCCGCTCTCGCGTCGAGCCGTCTCGCCCTTGCCCAACCTGGCAGACAGCGCAGGCTCCACCCGAACCCCGCCCTCCACGCCCGGCCGGGTCGACCTGGGGACGGCGCTCCTTCGGGCGTGTCACGCCGAGAGTCAAGGAGGGGCGGCGGACCTGCTCGCCATCATGAAGAAGACGAACGAGTGGGGGTTCTCGTACACGGACGTCAAGCTGCCGGTCAAGGTCTGGTACGGCGATCGAGACGAGAAGATCAACGAGAAGAGTGCGTCCCTACCCCTCAGTACTCAAGTGCGCCTGACTGGTCAACTGACTTTCCGAGGTTGCCTCGTCCTTGCAGGTGTGCGCTGGCTGGAGAAGGAGCTCGACCGATGCACGCTCGTCATAAAGAAGAACGAAGGCCACAACCTGCTCTCGAGCACGCGCGTCGTCATCGAGGTGCTCGAGTCGATATCGGCCGAGGTCGACAACCAGTTCATACCCTAATCATCGTGCTCGCTCGGCAAGAGGACACCATCTGTCTTGGTCATGGGAGATGGGGGGGGGGCGCTACTTAGCTTCTAGTATCGAGATGTTGTATATCGACGTTCACTCCCTGAGACGAGCGCAGACGCATGCAGCATCGACAGCAAAGAACAAGAAAGAGCACATCTCATCCTCGACGGGCCGTCCTAGACTGTGTACAAACCCTCCTGCTTTATGAAGGCTGCGACTCGCTCCCCCGTCATGGAGCACCACAACCCATCTCCCCTCGCCACTCCCTTCCTGACCTCGGTCGAACTGACCCGTCCCCAGTCCTCGTCTCCTCGGGTTCTACCGACCCTTACACTCCTTGACGGCAGACCAAGAGACGCGATGGTCGATTCGTACAAGGGTGTCCGAGTGGACGTGGACGGAGGGGTGGGGGTGGAAGTTGGGCGGGGGAAGTGGATGAGTTCCGAAGGTGCTTGAGATGGATCTCTAGGAGAGAAGAAAGGCGGAAGACAGGTGTCGAGAGGCTCAGAATAGTCTGATGCGAGAAGTTGAGCACCTGGTCAGCGCAGGTCGCTGCGGAAGGATTGTAGGCAGGACACGCACATTTTTGGTCAAAGAATCGCTCGACCGTATCCGTTCCCACCAACCAACATAGCTTGAACGACACTTCTTCTCCTCTTGCAGACCGCTGCTGCTCCGAGAGATACCGACGGATGACCTTGTCCTTGTTGATGAAGGCAGGTTCGGACAAAAGACCGATGGCGACGTTCTTCCAAGAGGCGGGAGCGCCGGCTGCGGTCGCCATGGAGCTGGTGAGGTCCTGGATATCTTGAGCGATTAGATGGATCATCTGCAGTCGTTGTCTATCCTTGAGCGTCAGCGAGTGTGCAGAGTCACTCGCGATCAAGAGGTCGAGGACTCACTCGTACGTCGCGTCCCCCGTCTGCAGCACCTTGTCGACGTTCTTGACGCTGAGCAGCAAGAGATGTCCGTCGTACTCTCCACCAGCTTCCGCTTCTCCATAACCGGTCTCCGAGCTTGGGTTGGGTGCGGTGGCAAGGGCGAGGTGAGCCCTGGTCGGAGGATTGAAGCTCGAGTCCAAGCAGGAGATCTTGAGCTCCGTCGGTCGTGCTGACCCCGGACGAGGCGAGGAGGTGGGCTTGCTCGGAAAGGGCCAAGATGAGGTGGAGCGGAAGACAAGCTCAAAGGGAGAAGGCGAGCTGGATTGCAGGACGGCAGAGAGGGCGGACCGGAGGAGGCTCATCGGAAGGAGGTCGAGGCGGGCGTCGGACGTGGGCGAAGGGTCGAGGGCAGGGTCGCTGGCGGCCATGCTACCGACGAGAAGGTGCGAGGAGAAGCAGGAAGTGGCCTTGTCGTGTCGGCTGGACCGTCGAGTGTCCTGGAGCGTCCCGGACGTGCGGGTGTCGATTGGAGTCAGAAGGAAGCCCTGTCGAGACGACAGGTCAGGCCCGTCGTCGATCAGTAAATGCGGCGCCCTCGCCTAGCACTTTGTTCCAACACCATTCGCACAGATTCTCGCAGAAATGCAGAGGGGATCAGAGGCTTGAAGGGCATGAGAGCGTCGGTCGTGGTCGAAGGCACGGTCTCGGGGACTCCTCCGCCGGCTCAACAGTCGGGTCACAGCGCACTTGAAATCGGACGGTCACTTTTACTTTCGTTTCGCACACGATGAATGAGATATAGAAGGAGTCATACATAGAGGGAGGGTGGGACAGTCTTCAAGAGCCGTGAAGCACGACTCGAAGGAAAGCGTCTCACATCCTTTTCTGTGATCTACAAGGAGCGGGGTCGGAAAATACATGGGGAACGGCGAAGGACAGGACGGACAGCGAGAGATGAGAAGACGCAAGAGGGACAAAGATCTTGTCCGAGAGAAAGTGGGTCGGCTTGGCGGAGCGCACTCCCAGGACGTTGAGATGAGCAAGTACAAAACTGGGATGGCAAGGGTAGAGGAGACGTCTGTCAGCTTGCAGTTCCGGCTTACGGAGACACGGTACAGCGACGAAAGGCTACTGAAGTTCACTCACACGATATGTCAGACTCGGTAGCGATGGGGTTGTTGCTAGATCTCGAGGAGAGAGGGCTGGCCAAGTCGGCGCATCCACCAGGCGAGGATCTCTTGACACTCTGGCCGATCCGAAGTAAACCCGCGAGTCAGTGATCTCGGCGACGGAAACAGCATGCTCATCAGTAGTAAAGGACTCACCGAGTGTCTCGTCGACTCGCTTGGCCTTGAACATCCTCACGTCCGCCCCAACGCCGATGGCCACGCCCAGCGTCTCGCGCTCGAACGCCCTCTCGCACACCCTCATGTCGCCCTCAAACGCCCTCCCGAGCACGCGGTCGTCGGCAAACTCGCGCGCGTGCGTCATGTGGAAGAGGCAGGTCTTGATCTTTCGTATGAGGAGTTCGTCGGCCTGCAGTCGGACGGCGGCGTGCGCGCATGAGAGGTAGTCGAGCGCCGTCGAAGCCTGGAGGTAGAGGCTCGACCGATCTTCGGGAGCGAGGGCGTCTTCTCCGATATCTGTGTCGGTCTCGTCTGAGATTGAAGGTAGGGAGGAAGGAGGAGGGGGCAGACTGGCAAGGGCGAGCTTGAAGGGTTCCAGAGAGTCGCCCTCGAGGACGTCGAGCGTACCGATCGGCATGGCTGAGGCATCAACTGGCAGAGAAAAGGGTAGCCTGTTGTATACGACCGTCGCAGGCTGCAGTACGTCGAGAAGGACCGCCGTGCCCTTCGCGAACATGTCGTCCGTCCCGTCAGAGAGGGGGTCGACAAACGAGAGGACGGCGGCGGGTGTCGACGGACGACGAGCGGCGAGCTTGGCCAGAGAGGCGACCGTGACGGAAGAAAGGACCGAAGGAGGCAGGTAGAGTTGGCGCAGGTGGGAAAAGGAGAGGGCGAGAGCGATCTCCGAGTAAAAGGCAGAGGTGAAGGGAGGGTCGACCTGTATATCGGAGTGGCCACACGTCGTCAGCCCTTCGCCCCCCAAATGCGCCTCAATAGAGCACGCACCTGATCTGGCCCACCCAGGCACCTTTGCCAGTTTCCGAGACCGAGTCGAACGTCCTCGTAGAGCAAGGGGCCGGCAACCTCGAGCATGGCCAGACTGACGAGGCACCACGTCGCAAGTGCGCTGGGGTCCGCAGCAGCCTGACCGACAATGAGGTTCAGAATCTCGGGCGGGACGTGGACATGAACGGGAAGAAGCGGAGGAGGTGTCGATGTTACACAGAGCTGCGCGGGAGATGACGATGGGGGAGGAGGGGGAGTCGGAGGTGAGGGAGGGGTCATCTTGGCCGAAGAGGAGGTGAGCTGGTGGGAGGGCGAACAGCAAAGGAAAGACGGTCAGCCGCAAGCTCTCTCCCTCTCATCGAAGTGTCCATCGCCAGCTCACCAGACTCTGGACAGAGCGGGTCGACGTTTGGACCGGGGGCGAGGGCCGGCGTCACTCCTCGGAAGTGGGTCGAGAGATCGGAGTGTCAATCGACAAGTCTGGCCTCTGTCGAGCGACGGGGTTGCGACGGGTTGGCTCCGAGGGTCGAGAGTTCCGCAGTCCAGAGGAAGGGAGAGAAGCACCTGCGAAGTCTGTATCCGTAGTGACCACGAGCTGTAAGAAGGGAGGGAGGGAGAGTAAAAGGAGCTGGAGGGCAGGCGGAGCTGGCCCTGGCGGAGCGAGCCGAAGGGGGGAGGACGCGATCGAAACCCCGACTGTGATTCGATCTTGATTTCAATGAGAAATGAGATGATTACGTCAGGACTTGTTTAGGGCTGACTTCGGCAGCGCGACTCTCAAGCTCGCGCTGTCAGAGAGTCTCCTTCCAACCACAACTCGCTTTACTATGGGCATCTTCAACCTCGTCTGGCAGCCCCTCAAGTACGCCTTTGGCGCCTCGCTCATCTCGGCAGGCATCGAGGCTCAGACCGGCTTGCGGTCAGTCCAAACCCCCATACCGGCTGCCTCCGTCGTTCCTGCTCGTCCTCCAAGCTAAACCTGTCTTCGACTCCCTTCTCGGGCTCGTCTACAGCCCGGCGACCCACCTCCTCGGCGACCAGTACTCGCAGGCCACCGTGGCCGAAACCATCCTCGACGCCGGCCGGATCACGCTCAGGTTCGGGAGCGAGGTCGCCGTCCACAGTGGCTACTGGGACAAGACCGGCGGAGGAGGCGCCAAGGGCCTTCCGTCAAAGTAGACTGGCTCGAGGCGAGTAGACGAGGAACCGGAGGTGCTCGAGGCTTTCTTGAGGGGGACGAAGGATATGGAGAGAGGGGACATCGTCGAGGAGCGGACGACTGAGGACGCGCACACGAGCATCGATGGAGCGCGACACAAGCCCACTCCTCTCGGGGCCGACAACGACAACTACAACTCGCGGATCACGAACAGGACCACACGGCGGGAGGGAAGATGCGCAGAGACTGGCGTTGTACGATGGCTTTTCCGACTTGGCTTGCCTTCCTGCGCGTGACGTCGTTGCGCCGCTCGTGCACACGACACAGCAGCCTGCCAGCGAGCGACTGTCCGACTTCGAGCAAATTGAGTGTCATGTCTTCTGCAGCGCTGTCCTTCAAGCCGACAAAAGTCTTGTGCGAGTGAGTGTGCAAGAAAGTGAAGTTGGGTCGGATCGTACGTGGGGTCCGGCTACGACGATTCCCGTCTTGCCTCCTTCCCTCACCTCTCTTCCTCCCCATCTTTCTTACCCAAACAGAGATACACACATCCACCATGTCGCACGTACCTCTCATTTCGCTAGGCAGGAGGGCCGGTGCCTGGACAGGCTGACACGCTCGCTCGCCCTCGACAGAGCTCTCGCCCTCTACCCCGCCCACCTGCTCCTGCACCCCGCCGTCTCTCGCTCGCTCGCCGTCCTCTCAAAGACGGTTGGCCGAGACAAGGTCCGTCTCTCCCTCCCTCGCGCTGCTTACGCCGACGAGATGGGTCGTGCTGACGAGGGCCTCTTCTCATCTATGGTCGGACCACCCAGCTCTACCGCCTGATCCAGTACGCCAGCCGGGTCGTCGCCTGGTACCAGCTCCGAGCGGGCAAGAAGGACGACGCCGCCCGATGGTTGGCCCTCAAGGGCGGTCTCGCGATGGGAAGGAAGCGTACGGACATCAAGCCTTCGCTTGTCGTTCCTTGTTGTTGGACTGACCTGATCGCTTGACATGTGCGCAGTCATGAGGATCGGAAAGCCCGTCGAGCATGTGCAGACGGCCGTCAAGCTCGCCACGGTTGGCCCGTGAGTTCATTCCTGCACCAATAAGCCTCTATCCTTCAGCAACTGACTCTGCGTGAATCCTTATTGGTGCCTTGCGGGAAGCAGGAAGGACCTCTCGTCTTCGGTTGGCCGATCGGTCGAGTTCGAACGCATCACCCAGATTGCTCGACAGCTGGCCTACTTGTCAGTGTCCCCTTCCCTCCTGAAGTTTTCTCCGACGAAGACTGACAAACTTCCTCGTCGACTTCTTAGTGGCTACCTATCGACCGACACGGTTCTCTGGCTCCAGCATGTCCGCTTCCTCCGCCTCAACCCCAAGACGCTAGCGGACACAACCACGCTCTCGAACCGCTTCTGGATCGCCGGGATCGCGCTCTCGGTCGCCAGCAGTCTGTCGGGCTTGGTAAGGGTGCGAAGGGAGGCGAAGCGGGCTGGGTTGATCGCAGGGGAGAAGAATGGACTGACTCAGTCGCTGGTCGCGTTCGTCCCTTTCCTTTCGACTCCCTTTCTCGTCTGCTGAGTTGTCTGACATCCTCTCTCCCTCTTGCGTTGTGTTTCAACGACCCAGGCAAAGAACTCAGCTCGGCAACCAGCTGCTGATTGACTCGCTCGACTGGGTCATCCCGGCGACCAACCTCGGCCTGCTCGCGATGGAGGACAACAAGGTCGGCCTGGTCGGGGTCGTCACCAGCTGGCTCTCGCTCAAGCAGGTCTGGGCCAAGAGCTGAGTCCTCGCAGGGATCTGCACCCCTTTGCTTGCGCTCGTTCGAGACGACTACTCGCTCTGAACAATCACCTCCGCCTCGATCCTTTGTCTTCTGTTAAAACCTCTACTGTGCGACCTACTGTATCATGTCCTTGCCCTCTCAAACCTCCAGAAGACCGACGTGTAAACCATCGGAGCAAAAGGCGGCATTCGTCTCGATTGTAAACTGATAGTTGATGCTAGGGCGAGTTCGAGGAAGAGAGGGTCTGCTATTGAAGTAGCTGAGCATGAGCGAACTGGAAGATGAGAAGATGAAAAGGGGGGAGGGGGAGGGGGTGAAGGATTCTTTAGACGCCAGGGTTCTTGCTCTTGCCAGCGATGCTGTACAGGAGGATCGAGTGGGGTTGTCAGTCTCGAGTAGCACGTCCTGCCAGAACTGGCAAGGAGGATGTATACGCACAGGTCGGCAAAGAGCTTCCAGAGGATCGAGAAAAGCAATCCCTGGAGACCGTTGGTACTGTGGGAGCAGAGGACTCGTCAGTGTTGGGTCACAGGAACGGAGGGAGGGTCGATGTTGGGAACGCACAGAATGCGGGTTCGGAGTCCTCGTCCAAAGAGACCGAGGACACCGTCGTTGGCGATAATCTCCTTTGCGGCGGCGACTGACAAGATGAGAAGGTGTTCTCGGCGTCAGCGAGCACTCTCGAAGAAAGAAGGGGGGGGGGGGGGCGCACCATAGCCGATGTCGCCCTCGTGCGTCTGCCTATACGTCTTGAGGACGCGCAGTGAGTTTGAGATCGTGTCCGAGACGACCGAGGCGCAGAAGCCGATGAACGCCTGTCTGAGCAGCTTGAGGACCAAGCCGTGCGGGGGAGGGAGGTTGGCGGACAGGATGTTATACGTTGCGAACCAGGGGTAAAAGCCGACGAACGTCGCAGCGGCCGTGCCCAGAGCGCCGTACCAGAGAGAAGCGATACCTTGCTCTCGGACTCGGTCTCGGAGCAGCTTGAGTCCGTTGGCGCCTCCCTGGGTCTGCTGGGTCGTCTTGAGGGCGTCGATGGGGGTGAGCGTCATCCGGAACGTCGCGCTGGCCAGACTGGCGAAGATGGTCTTGACCGCAACCGGCCAGTTGACGCTCTCGAGCAGGGCGAGGATTCCAGCGTTGGCGGCCGTATCGCCGAACCTCGAGAGGGGTCCCTGGAAGAGGGCGGCCGAGAGTCCGGCGTAGAAGCGAGGAAGCTTGCCCTCGGCCCACAGCCTCTTGGCCACCTCGCGCGTGCCTCCTCCACTGCGGTACTGGACGTTCATGAGCGTTCGGAGCGGCATGAGCGCAAAGACCTGGATAACCATGGCCATGGCACCGGCGATGCCGCCGCCCGCGGCGCTCTTGAGGGCCTTCTTGAGGTCGATGTCGTTGTGGAAGATGACGCCGTCGCCCAGGACTGCGAGAGCGGCCGCGAGAGCAAAGGGCACGAGGAAGGGGGTGAGGATGTAGATGCTGAGGTGGGTGACGGTTTCGTAGGTGGTAGTCGCGTCCAGGATGGTTAAGAGGGGAGGCGTGGTGAGGACCAAAGCAAGTGCGAAGCCCTGTTGGCACGCCAGTATCATCAAGCGTGAGAAACAGCAGCACGGTTGAAAGTGCAGCAATCTTGTCAACGTACGAGCACAGGGTCCTGAAGGTACGCCGAGGCGGGCAGGTGGGCGAGGCCCCAGAGTGCAGTGATGCCGATGGCAGGACTGGCCGCAAACCGCCAGAGGACGATGCTGAGAACGGCTCCGAGAGTCTTCTCCTGCTGGCTGTTTTTGTCCCTGAAGCGAAGCTCTCCTCCGGCGCCGAGCAACTCAATGATGGCGTACGAACCGCCGAGCCAGGCGAGGACAGTGCCGAGCGTCGCTCCCACCCAGCCGGCGTTTCGCGTCGTCCCTGTGAGAGAGCCAAAGAGGAAGTCCTGGATAGCAGGGATGAGGGCGATGGCGAGCGAGATTAGGCCGGCGAGGATGAGAGGGTTCAGGTGGTGCGTCCAGTGCGACCGCTTCGGGTGAGCGACCGGTGTGTTGAAAGCAGTCAGAAGGGGTGTCCGCTCATCCGACGAAGACGATGCTGCGTTGTGGAAAGATCCGGGTACGATGTCGTCGGTCTCCGCGACATGAGTAGAGACGCCCTCTTCGCCGTCGAGCTTGATGACGGCAGGCTTTTTGACGGCTCGCCCGACGATTGGCTTTAATATAGCTCTGCAAGGATCGGGAGAGGGTCTGTCAGCAGGAAGCTTAAGCATCCTCATGGCATGATGGAGAGCTCACCGAAGGGTGTCAGAGATCACGGCGAAGACGAGGATGTAGGTTGTGCCTCGCTTAACAACGTCGGCGGTGAGGTCGATCTCGCTCAGGGCGAGGTGGTCCAGGATGTCGGGAACGAGTCCCAGGGCAGCAAAGACCAGGAGCGGAAAAGAAGTAACCCTGAAATGTTGAGGAGAAAGACTGTCAGCCTTCCGAGGGGACGCAACAGGCGACAAGAGGAGAACGCACGAGTTGAAGGACATGGCGCCGACGATCCACCCGGGCAGCCCAAAGAGCCGGTGGAAGACGACATACGAGACGAGGATGCTCGTCAGGTGCGAGACGACCGAGACGAGGAGGATGGGCCAGTCTGTCCGGGCATCAGAGGAAGCGATGGGGTCAGTTGGACTGGGCCGATCGGGATGTAACGCAAAGTATGCTCAGCGGACGTACAAAGGTGAAGGGTCGATATGGCAAGGGTAGAGCCCAGGGTGGCGACCGTGAGAGAGGGTAGCAGGGTGGACCTGGCAAGTCTCCTCAGGCCCTGTCGATGGCGCACGTCGACGGTGGTCAGTCCGATGCGCGCGCCCAAGGATCGGATCGGGCGAGATGCCGAGGGAAAGAAAGACGTACGACGGCGGTCTCTGGTCCAAAGAGGGACGTACCCGAGACGACATAGCCGACCAGAACGACCAGAGTGGCGGCCAGGACTCCCTGTACGACAAGCAGACGGGATGCAGGCAAAGGAAGGAGGCAGGTCACGATGATGCGTGAGCTCTTGGCTGGGCGGTGGGCGGTGGGAGACCCCGGTGAAGCTGAAGGCTGGACGCACCTGTCCTGTTGCGTAGACTGCCTGAAGATAGCTTGTCTCTTCGTAATCCATCTTGATGTTGCTTCGAGAGCAGACGCGGTCGGGAGGGTTGAGGGGCAGCAGGCGAGTTCAGCCCACACGCTGCAGGGCGGAGGAGGCCGATCCAAGTGTCGGACCCAGATTCTTCGGACTCAAATTCCAATCTTCTGAACGACCGCTCCCTCTTCCCGTCTCGCAAGCCGTCAGCCAATATCTCTACGCTCCCAGAAGCAGCAAAGACAGTCCCTTGCAACCAACAGGTCCGTCCTCTTCGTGTTTCGAAAAGAAGGCGTAGATAGGGCAGAGAAACGGTCGAAGACTGACCCTCCGACGATGGACGCGTCCGTTCGGCCCATCTCTTCTGTCGTCCTCTTCCAACAGCCATCCTGCCTTCGACAGCCCCAGCACCCTCGCCTGCTCGTATCCATCCCGTCCGAAGCACGCGCCCCATCGAGCTCGACAGCCTGCCCGCGCCAGCCTCGTCCGCCACTCAGCCCGCACCCCGCCCCATGTCGACCCTTTCGGCCTTCCTCCCTCGCTTTTACCGACGGCACTCAGACAGCGGAGCACACGAGCACCACAAGTTTTCGTTCAAGGACGTGATCACCTCGTACGGGCCAGACTGGGCCCTCGCCGTCTTCCTGTGGTTCTTCCTCAGCTGGCTCAACAGGGTCGAGGGCTACAAGCGAGAGTTCTCGCTCGAGCACGATATCAGGTCCGTGCCCGTTCCTCCGCTTGCGAGCCATCTGGCGCTGACACTTACTTCTCTCCTGTCAAACAGCATCCAGCACACGTTCGCTGTCCAGTGAGTTGAGAGGGTCGTATTTGCTGCTCATCCGCGTCCTGAACTGACGGACTGCTCGCCATCTCGTCCCTAGGGAACGAGTCCCCGTGCGCCCTCCCTCTGCGTCCTCAGTCTGCAGTACTCCTCGCTGACCTCCTGTCCTCTTTGCATTAGTCGCACCTTTTGCTCCTCATCTCCTTCGTCGTGCCTCTCGTCTCGGTCCTCCTGATCAGCTCGGTCATTGTCCGAAACGCGTGGGACATCCACAACTCGGTCCTGTCGGTCCTCATGAGCTACACCGTCGCCGGCTTCGTGACGCAGATCATCAAGATCACAGTCGGTCGACCTCGACCGGATCTCATTGACCGTGCGTCCTTCTCTTCTGTCTCTTCTTGGACTGAGTCTTCCGGGCCTCGCGCTAAAGACGCTGTGCCACCTTTGATTTTGATCCTTTCTTCAGGATGCATCCCCGCTCCTGGCTCGCACGATCACGTTCCCGGACTGTCCAACTACACGATCTGCACCCAGACCAACCTCTTCAAGCTCAACGACGGCTTCAAGTCCTTCCCTTCGGGCCACTGTGCGTCATACCACGACTTCCTCGCCGAGATGAGATTCTCGACGGACAGCGCGAAAGCTCACTGCCCTTTCATACTTTCCGCCTCTAGCGTCGCTTTCGTTCGCTGGTCTCACCATCCTGTCACTCTACCTGGCCGGAAAACTTCGGTTGTTCTCTACTCGGGGTCACAAGTCGCGAGCTTGGATCGCAGGAGCACCCCTCCTTGCCGGTATCCTTGTCGGTGCGTCCCCATTCTCAATTTTTGCGTCCCTCGTTGCCGTCTTGCGAGCTGAACTTATCTTCCTGGTCGTTTGCAGCTGTGAGTCGCACGATGGACAACCGGCACCACTGGCAGGATGTGCTCGTCGGCTCGCTCCTGGGCATGGTCGTCGCCCTCGTCACCTACCGAGGCTACTACCCCCCCTTGTCGCATTCACACGCCCATTTGCCGTACGCCCCGCGCGAGGTGATCGAGGACGAGCACGGCGACGAGGGGATCGACCGGGCGAACGGGTACGAGCCTGTTCACACGGGCGACCCGGAGGGCCACAGCGTCGTCGCTCGGCCGAGTTCGGAGGAGTAGAGCGCCCCTAGAGGTCAGGAGGAGAGTTCTAGCGCTGGTGTGGAAGGAGACGTGAGAATGGAGAGGCTGGCGGAAGGCTTGGAAGGTAGATGAAGAACGTCGGATGTGATGGCAGATGGATCTGAGCTGCGATTCGGTCGAGTCAGGCGAACGAGATGTTGCGAGGCAGAAGGCATCATTAGGATCGACGGAGAGACGTCAGGACTCAAGGCAAAGGCATGAAGCTCCTCCTGGCCGCCTCCCGGTCCTTCTCTGCCTTCCTCTCGCGCTCGGCTTCCTCCTCGGCCTGTTCGGCGGCGGGGTCGAACCAGGTGATGCTTTCCCTCAGCACGCCTGGCAGGTGCGCGGCCGTTTGGTGCGCGGAGAGACGAGCGGCGGAGGGGTAGAGCGTGTTGCAGTCTGACGGTGACAAGATGGACGGGTTCTGGAGAGCGTTAGAGGGGTCGTTGGAGGAAGAAAGTCTGGAGGAAGGGCGCACCTGAGACGCTGCAGATGAAGATCTGGGTGCTGTCGACGGCAACAAAGAAACTTCGGCAGTCAGAGTCCAGCCCTTCCACTACGGGACAACGAAACAGAAGCTCACTCTGCCGGACTGGCGACCCATGCGATCTTGTCGCTCGTTGCGAGATGGTGCGGAGTCGTGCGGGCTGCATAGGAAGGAAACGCAAGGTCGATCAGCTCGACAAGTCTTCAAGGTCATACCTGCAGCCAGACACGTACCGTCAGGCTGGACAGTCTTGCCTCGCATGAAGGCAGGCAAGGCAAAGGGCGTGGGTGCGTCCGAGGAGCTGGCGTCGTCGTTCGGGTGCGCTTCAGGGACGGACGCTGGAGGTTGGTTTGCTGCAGCTGCTGCCACGAGAATTTCAATAGTGTCAGTTTAAGGCCCCAGAACCACTAGGCGACAGCTGGCTGCGACTCACAGAGGTTGGCCATCGTCTGAGGCGGCGAGGACGAGGAAGGGTAGGGCAGGGGCGCAGTCGGTTCACGAGGGACGACAGCCCATGGACAATATCCGTCTGCGAGTTGTGGTGTCGTTCCGAGGGCTGTAGGCAGAGAAAGGGAGATCTGTCTACACGAGGAGTATGGCGATACCGGACGCTGTCGAGAGACCAGGAGGTAGCGTCGAGGGTAGCAGACCAGGAACGAAGCAGGCGGGCTGCTTGGGAGGGACGGACGAGAAAGCAGGACCGAGGGCGTCAGTCCACCGATCTCGTTCGTTTGACCTGGAGTACGAAGGCTTGACCTCAGAGATACGTAAGAGACGACGAGACAGGACGTGTTGCAGGCGATGCGGGTAGCGTCTAATGCTGCTGTCGAGGGTCGGTCGTTGCGGGCGGACGCGACCCGTCTCTTCTTCCGAGCAACATGAGCTTTGTTTGTTGATCCCCAACGGCAACTCCCTTCCCTTTCTACTATTCTTCTTCGCTTTGGACGAAACTGCGTGCTCGTCTCTGGAGACGCGTCCAGGAGCAAGCTGACAGGCAGAGGGAGAGAGATGGAAGAGGAGCTCTTCCGTTTCCGGATGCTAACCCTTTCGTTTCCTTTCATCCCTACTGACGCCAACCCTCGACAGGACGACAGCACCAACCAGCTTCTTATCCAGCCCGATGGAGGAATACACGACCAGACTGGAAGACCGTCTCCGTGAGTTTGACTTCGTTGTTCTTTCCTGCCCTGGCGACGCCTCGCGTGGCTGACACCTCGAACTCCGCGCTCCTGCTTCCTCTCCAGCCGCAGGTCAGCCCAGGCCGTCAATTAATCAGCTCAATCTCGCTCTTTGCGGCGTGCCGAACGACGAGCTGTTGCTGGAGTCGAAGTTGCTCGCATCCCTGCTGCCCAGCCCAGCCCAGGAGCCTTCTATCCGCTGTGAGTCCTTCCTCGCGCGCCCGCCGCATAGACCGTCGTCTGTGGGGTCGGTTGCTTCCACTCGCCCTTCACATACTTTCTCGGCGATCTGCGTAGGAGTCTACCAAAGTAGACTGCCGCCTCGACTTCCAGTACTTCAGGTCCTATCGTTGCGCAACTCACGGACCCCCCTCGTCTCCAAACCCCGGCCGACCACTACAGATCTCGCTCAAACCCGCTTGACGATCTCGTCGAGTCCATCCTCAGCGACTGGAAGGCGTCGCTTCGACGCGTTCCTGGTCGTTTGGGTTCTCGATTCGGCCCAGCCACCCCGTCGCAGCCGTCCTCGCCGGCCGATTTCCCCTCTGGCCTCCAACCTTGGTACCCTTTGCCAAAGCGCACCCGGACTCGCCCCAACATTTCGCCTGCCGAATCCTCCGCCTCTTCCCTCTCTCTCAACAACCGCCTCGCATCGTCCAATCGCTCTCAACCAGCTCTTCGCTTCGACGCATCCGCCCCTCGCACACCTAGCCTCACCGCTCTTACAATTACTGCTCCTAAGCAACCCCTCGTACCGACCAACCGTACGCAACCAACCAGTGAGCGCCCCTCTTCTCTTAACAGTCCCTATCCGCCCCTAATCACTCAACATCCACCCTCCTGCCTTCCTGCTTGTTCCTCGCTCCCGTCCACTCCTCTCTCAGCCCAAACAAGTGAGCCCCTTCCTCGCTTTCCCACTTCCCTGCCTCCCCAGCTCTCTAGCCTTCTCTGCCCGCTTTGCGCTCCCGTCTTGCATTCGCCAGACTAAGACTGACTCTTGACCGCCTCTTCTTTCCCCCCTTGCAGCCCATCAACCCAAGCCCTCCATCCCCGCTCTCAACCTCACGAGCACCATGTCCGCCGACAACGCGTTCAAGGTGCGTCTCTTGTTTGAACCTTTCCTCTACATCGTCTTGTGCTTGAACTGAGCCTTCCTCCCCTCTTCCGTCTGTCAGCGATGGTGCAACCGAGTTGCCCAGAAGGTCGTCAAGCCCTTCAAGAAGGCCGTCAATGCCACCGAGTCTGCCGCCGTCATGGCCGCCCCTGTCGACGTCCCCGCCCCGGTCTTCGCCTCCGTCTCGTCTTTGTCTTCGTCTATCACCTCGTCCGCCTCGTCGTCGTCCGCTGGTTCGTCCAACAAGGTTCCTTCGGCCTGGTCCTCGCGCAAGTTGTCCTCCTCAACGCTCAAGTACACGGTCAAGAAGGCCACCTCGACTACGAAGACTAAGGACCTCTACGGCGACACCCCCAGCTCGCTGGCGGCTCAAGACAAGGAGGGGTTCGAGAAGGTAGTCCGGTCCTTCGCTCGCGACGTCCTCGACCCGTTTCCGGTCTTCCCTGGCACGTACATGGCCCAGGTGCACCAGACCGAGCCTGCCGTCCCCGTCGTCTTCGTCCCCGGCAACAACGCCGGTCGAAGGGTCGCGCCTCACGCCGTACTCGTTCGAAGGGATTCGACTCAGCGACGACTCGCTCACCGCCCCCAGCAGAGGTCGAGGGACTACCGAAGGATGGTTCCCAGCACGCTTATTCCCAACCTCGTCGTCTCTGCTCGTGCTCCTCACCCTTCACTTTCTGTCGCTATCTTTGTCTACAACCGACCGTCCATGCCTGGTTCTCCCTTGGCGATGAGCGAGAGGAGGACCGTCTAGACACGATCCAGCCCTGCTCCTAGTTGTACCCAAAGTCCAAACGTTCGTTGTCCGCCTACCCACCCTCTATCGATGACTCCTCCATACTTCATTTCATCTCGTGCGAAAAGAAAGATTGAAAGTGACCGTCCGATCTCAAGTGCGCCACGACTCGATTGTCGAGCCGGGGTGGTCCATTCGACTACTGGTCGCTCGCTGAGTCGTTCGGTTTCAACGCCTCGCTCCGAGAGGCTACCGGAGGACAGGCCTTCCCCCAGGCCGTCTTCGACCACTGGTCGCTCATGAACGGACTAACTCTTCGACCTCAACCTACAGCCCTCGACGATGCCCTAGAGTACACCATCAGGATGTCGCAAAAGACCATGTTTCCTCCTCCTTCGGAAAGCTGACCTCTGATCTAGGCGACAAACAGAGAAGGGGTCCTTCAACTTGAGCACCATTCAGCACCCCAACACTCAATCAAGCAAACCGTTGAAGCGGACATTCTATCCGCGACACACTCTCAGGCGTCTACAAACCCAGGGCAGCGCTATACTTCTCCCTCGCGCCGTTCTCGACCTGGCCCCGCAGGAGAGACCCCGGCAGCCAGTAGAGCAGGTGCGCCCATCGGTAGGGCTTTTGCGGCAGCCACACCTGCCTCAGCCTGAGCGTCTCATTCCGCGTTCCGTCGCCGAGTCCCTTGTCGACCGTCTTGATCACCTTGGCCGCGACCGTTGACGGAGCGAGACTCCACTTAGACTCGGGCTCGGTTGGACCGGAGGACGAGGCGTCGACCGCTCGCGTTCGGAGAGACGTGTTGACCGAGCCAGCCAGGACTTCGATGAACTCGACTCCGAGTCCGAGAATGTCGCTTTCCAGGGCGAGAGACGCGAGGAGCGAGTGGGTTGCGCCCTTGGACGCGCTGTAGAGCGTTCGCGTCGGAGTTGGCAGGACGGCAGCGACGGTTGAGAGGAGGACGATGGTCGGATGGGCTGAGCTTGACGACAGGAAAGGCAAGAACGTAGCGTAAGAAGCCAAGGCACCGATGTAATTGGTCTCGAGGGCCTTCCTGGCCAGGTCGACGACGTTTTGAACTCCCTGCTTGTCGGACGCGCCAAAGGTAGACCGAGCGCGCTTGTTGACAGAGTCAGCCGCAGTCTCGCGCGTGTGGACAGTCGCACTTGATCCGGACAGAGCAGCGAATGTCTTGGTCGAGAGCACGCCAGCGACGATGTGGATTGTGTCGAGTCCACCCCAGGCTTCGAGACGGGGAGATGAGAGCGCGCGCAAAGACCGTCCAAACGAGAGGGCAGCTGGGTCAGTCGAGAGTGTTGCAAGTTCGAACCGACCGACAGCTGGACGACGCACCTTGTTCAGCCTTCTCTCTGACCTCGAGCAGGGCATCGACGTCTGCGATATCGGCCGTGAGGACGAGCACCTTGAGCTCGACATCTTGCTTCGACCGGAACGTCGCCTTGCGCCTGCCATCGAACGACGCCTCGCGCAGCGGAGACGCCAGCAGGAGTTCCTTGCACTGGTCGGCGACGGCTTGGAGTTTCGAGGACGTCCGAGCGACCAGGCAGCTGCGAAAGAGGGCAAAGGGGAGGACTCGTAGGTCAGAGATGGGCGGCTTGGGCTTCGGAGGGAGGCGATAAGGAAGGCGAGCTTACACTGATGCTCCTCTTTGAGCGTACTGTAACGCCAGCTCCTTCCCGATACCGTCTACGGGGTGAAACGAGGTTCCGTAGAGATTCAGCGTGCCAGTCAATGGGCGGAGGGACAGGGACGGACTGACCGCCCGCTCCGAGGACGAGGACCCGTTCCATCTTGGGCGACAGGGCCTGCTTGCGCGTCTTGCGGCCCTCGAGACTGAGCAGCTGGGCGATGGAGAAGATGAAAATGGTCGGGACGAACAGGATGGCGAGGAACCACCAGCCCGTGATCGCGGGCAGCATCTTGCCGGTGTAGGGCATCGTTCGAGGACTTGTTGGAGGGAATGATGGTCAGAGTCGGACTTCCGCCGCCTGCCCCCCCGTCGCGTTCGCCCCCAGGCGATAACGCTCGGCTCTTTGTGAACTTAAAGCTTGCTCTCACGACTCACGACAAAGACTTGATGGGCGCAGAAGACGGGCAGATGAGGTGCAGGAGGTATGAAATGCAGAAGGCACGGATGGGAGCTTGCCTTGGTGGGGCGCACATGGTTGACCCCTTCCCCCACTTCCTCTGTCTCCTCTGGTCGAACAAAATGGCAAAGGAAACGACAATTTCACAAAGCCTGCGAGTCTTGCATGTCACCTTATTCTGCGCGCGAACTGGCGTTTGCAGGTCAGGGGGTTTGAGGGGATAGAGGAATGAAATCGGCAGAGACACGACGACTGCTTAGAGCTGCAAAGACACCAAAACAACACCGAAGAGTCAGTACAAAGTCGTCCCAAACACCCAGAGAGCGTGATGTTTACCTTGTCGTAGTACTGGTCCAGGAGAGGAACGTCGGGCTTGAGTCCCTTTCGGGTTCGGATGTCCCTGGCGAGGGCCTCGAGCTTGGAGCCCTTCTCGAGGGGCGATCCGTTCATGAGCGACCAGTGGTCGAAGACGGCCTGGGGGAAGGCCTGTCCTCCGGTAGCCTCTCGGAGCGAGGCGTTGAAACCGAACGACTCGGCGACGGGGAGGTACGCCTTCATGGTGTACATGGGCGTACCGGGTCGCTGCTCAGCAGAGTAGACCTGTCCTCGTCGGACGTTGAGGCACGAGTAGACACCTCCCTGGGCGTTGTCGGGGCACTGGATCTCAACGGAGTACATGGGCTCCTGAAGTCCGGGGTTGGCGAGCAGGGCGGCGGCGTAGCAGACTCGTCGGCAGACGGGGATGATCTGTCCTCCTCCTCGGTGGATGGCGTCGGTGTGGAGGGTGACATCAAGGATGTTGAATCGGATACCTCGCATGTTCTCCTCGGTCATGACTCCCTCCTTGGTGGCCCACTGGAAGGCGGCGACACACGAGTCCTTGATCTCGTTGAGGTACTGGACTCCCTTGGCGGCATCGACCAAAAGGTTGGGTCCCGAACCCTCGGGTCCGAAGCACCAGATCTTTCGGGCGTCGGTGACGTCCCAACCGTGCTCGTCGGCGAGGAATCGAGCTCGGATCTTGAAGTCGTCTCGGGGGTTGATCTTGCCGGACTCGATGTCTCGGGTGACCTCCTCGGAGAGGGGCTCGGCCTTGACGTAAAGTCGGTTGTGCTTGTTCTGCGACTTGGAAAGGGCGACCATGGACGACTCGGCCTGGACGGTCTCTCGGTAACCGACGACGGGGTCGGACTTCTTGAGGGGGACACCGGCGTGGTCCTCCTCGAGGTCCTTAAGGCAGATCTCGAGGTGGAGCTCTCCGGCACCGGCAATGATGTGCTGTCCGTCGTCAGAGATCCAGGTCTGGACACAGGGGTCAGACTTGGAGAGTCGCTTGAGACCCTCAACGAGCTTGGGGAGATCGTTGGCGTTCTTGACCTCGACGGCGACCTGAACGACGGGCGAGACCGAGAACTTCATGACCTTGAGGTTGTGGGCGGTCTCGGAGGTGGTGAGGGTTCCGGACTTGAGAAGGAACTGGTCGACACCGACAAGACCGATGATGTTACCGGCAGGGCAGTCCTCGATGGCCTCGACGGATCGACCCATCATGAGGACGGTTCGCTGAATCGACTTGACGAAGAGGTCGGTCTTGGATCCGGGAACGTAGTTGGGTCCCTGGATTCGGACCTTGGGTCCAGATCGAACGGTTCCGGAGAAGACTCGTCCGAAGGCGTAGAATCGTCCCTTGTCGGAGGTAGGAACCATCTTGGAGACGTAGAGCATGAGGGGTCCGGCAGGGTCACAGTCTCGGATGGCGATGGCGCACTCGTCGTCCATGGGTCCCTCGTAGAGAGACTCGACTCGGTATCGCTGAGCGGTGGCGGGCGAGGGGAGGTTGAGGACAACCATCTCGAGGAGGCAGTCACCGGCGGGGAGGAACTTCCTCATGATGACCTTGAGGAGGGCCTTGCCGTCGAGGTCCTTCTCGTCGGAGGTGAGCTTGACCTCAAGCTTCTCGAGCATGGGCTGTGGGAGGGAG
Organism: Cystofilobasidium capitatum; assembly: GCA_014825545.1. NCBI lineage: Eukaryota > Fungi > Basidiomycota > Tremellomycetes > Cystofilobasidiales > Cystofilobasidiaceae > Cystofilobasidium > Cystofilobasidium capitatum. The sequence continues at coordinate 21,052 of MVAJ01000044.1, read as the reverse complement.
GAAAGACAAGGATGTCAGAAGACTGAGATCGAAAACGAGCGAAAGTGGCGAAGAAACGCACGGCAATGGTGTCCTTCTTGAAGTCCATGACGGCCGAGAAAATCTTGTAGATGGGGTCAAGGATGAACATGTTGAAGGCTCGCTCGAGCTCAGTTCCGTCCTCGGCGGTCGACTTGGTGGTCCACTTCTTCGTCTTGGGGTTGAAGTAGTTGTCTCCCCAAAGTCGGGCCATGAGGGCCTCCTTCTTGACTCCGAACTTCTTGGCGTATCGACCAGCGAACTGGTTGATGGTGAAGGCCCATCCGTGGAGACCGGAAGCGAAGGCGACGGTACCCTTCTCGGCGTAGACCTGGACGTCTCCGAGGACGGGGTCCATGTAGGTCGAGATGATGACGTTGACCGACTCGATGGTTCGGGAGAAGGTCTGGTAGAGCTCCTCCTTGCCGACCTGAAGCTCGAGGAGAGCTCGGTCAACCTTGTTGATGCAGACAACGGGCTTGATTCGCTCGGTAAGAGCCTGTCGGAGGACGGTCTCGGTCTGGACGCAGACACCGTCAATGGTGTCGACGACGACGAGGGCTCTGAAAAGACACAAAAAAAAACGATCAGCACCTGTTCCGAGAAGCAGTCTCAAAGAGCTAAACCCACCCGTCGGTGACTCGAAGAGCGGCGGTGACCTCGGACGAGAAGTCGACGTGACCGGGGGAGTCGATCAAGTTGATGAGGAAAGTGTTTCCAACGGTCTTCTGGGAGACCATAGCGACGTCCTCCTCGGGAAGCTCGAAGTAGAGGGAGATGGCGGTCGACTTGATGGTGATACCTCGCTCCTTCTCGTCGTCTCTGAAGAGGAGAAAGTCGAGAAAACGGTAAGACTCGATTTTTCCATGGCAAAAAAGAGAAGGCTGCAGACGCACCGGGTGTCCATGAATCGGGTGTCTCCAGCCTTAGCAGAGGCAATGATACCGGCCTTGGCGACAAGGGAGTCGGAAAGGGTGGACTTTCCGTGGTCGACTGGTGCAGCAAAGGTGGATAAACAGGTCAGGGACGGCGCGATGGGTCGCGGTGAAAAAAGTGGAGGGCAGAAAACGCACCGTGGGCAATGACCGACATGTTTCTAAAGATGGGCAAGGAAGGACGGTCAGTACAGCTCGGATGAGCTCGTCAGCGAACGGTGGAAGGCGACGAACCGGATCTGTGAAGACATGGGCAAAGAGATGGTCAGCTGCTGGGCAAAAGATAGGGCTGTCTGAGCTGAAGGGACGTACGTTGGTGGGCTTGTCTGAAAGCCGTAGTAAAACGAGAAAACCAATCAGCCCTGGCGTCCCTCATAACTGCTCGTCCTCCGACGCTCGATCTCGACGCACCCATAAGCCCACGCATCTCTGGAAGGAAGGGCAGGAAGGAAATGAGATTGATCAGCACATGGTCGCCCTGTCCATCGAGGTCTGCTTGCCCGAGAGCGATGAAGAAAAAAAAGGAGGCCAACTCACGGTCGATGGTGAAGTTAACCCTGCATTCGTCGTCGTCCCAAGCAACGTCCGAGAGGGCCAGCGTAGCGAGAGTGAGGAGGGAGGAGGTAGGTTAAAAGGAGGGAAGCACAAGGTCAGCCCACCGAGCTTTTCAGGACAATCTCAGACCATTTGCCACTGCGAGCCGAGCTTCCTCCAAACCTCGCAGTGACTCCGAACTATGAACGAATCACGCACATCTTGAACCGTTACTAGAATGCGGGTAAGGGGGAAGGGGAGGGGGAGAAGGGCGAGAGGGGGTGACGAAGGGGAAAGAAGCAAAGGCAGTCCCGGTGGTGGTCTTCCAAAAGCCAGGCCAAAATTCCTTGCTGCCAACGCCCCGCCCAAGCGAAAGTTTCAGCGCCAGGCACCAGCCAACCGCCTGGCCCCAAATCAATCCGCCGGACTAAATATATGCTGCTACTCTCCAGAATTCATCTTCCCTTTCGGAGAGCACTTGGAACGACTAAGGAACAAGTTTGTCGCTTTGCGCGCGCGCTTGGGGCTGCAGAGGACGCCGAGAAAGGAAAACAAAAACAAAAACAAAAAAGGATACTCATCTATCGAACCCGTCGTCGGCGAAAACCTGGCCGGTCGTCTGATAGTGCTGTCGTTGGCGCTCTGCGCAAGTCAAAAGAAAGAGGGAACGAGAGTCAGTGGTCAGACTCTGTCCCTGTGATCAGTGCAGACTCAAGCAGAGGAAATCACGGACCCGTCTCGAGAACGTCAAACGCAAGGTTGATCTGCTGCGACCGTTCGGTGTCGCCCCGGGCAGCGTCCGGGTGCCAGATCCTGAGCTGCTGCAGCCAGCCTTCCTTGACCTCGACGTCCGACGGCAGTTCGTCCCGCGCGGCCAGGTCGAGCCCGAGGACGGCGTACAGGCTGAGCGGGTCGTTCGGCACGAAGCGCGGCGTGTCAACTGGTCGGGGTTGGGCTTGAGGGCGTAGAGGTGCCTTGGCCTCCGCTTGTGATCGCCTCCGGGCCTCGAGTCGAGCGGCGCGATCCCTCGCTTTGGCGAGGGAGTCTACCTGTGGAGGATGTAGGAATTGATGGAGTGGAGCGCGAGGTCAGCGAGCGTTAGGGATGGGACGAACGCGTGAGCGATTGGTAGGCAAACCAACCTCTGCTCTTCCTGCCTTTCGCTGTAGACACGGAGATGCAAGTCAGTTGGTGAGTCTCAGAAGCGACGGAAGAGGAAGATGCGAAACGCACAGCTTCCTCCCGCGTCTCGTCCTTGGGTTCCTTCTTAGGTTGGGCTGCCTGTGGAGAGCGAGGGCCGAGTGTCAGAACACACACGCGCAGAGAGTTGACCAGTGGGAAGACAAACCTGTCGAGCTTGCTTCTCCAACCGCGCCTTCTCCGCCTGCTCAAGTCTCGCAGCCATCCTCTGCGATCTGACCAGTTCCCTGTCTCTTTCCAACTGCTCCAGATACGCCGAATGACCATCCTGAACAGAGAGGACCGCAAATGCATTCGTCAGCGTCAGCGTACACTAGTGCGCGAGAGTAGAAGAAACTGACCCTCTTCTCCTGTACGAGTGCTTGCAGTTCTTCCGTCATCTCTTGGAGACTCAGAGCTAAAGTAGCGGGACCGTACTCGGATGCAGTCTGCATGAGATGGGTGGTCACAGTGTCGAAGGCGTCAGGCGACAAGCGAGCAGGCAGAAGGGGGTGGAAGGGACGAACACAGATGATGTCGCTTTCCCAGTTGCGCTCATCCCGGTCCGTTGCATCAAAAGACTGGAGTACCTTCTCAGGACACCTTTGGATGGTCGAGGGGGTGAAGTTGATTGCTTCGAGGAAGGAGGGGGCCTTCTTGTTGGCAATGTGTTCCCACTTTGTGGCGAAAGGGCGTCGGATGGCCGACCGTACGTCCGACTCCGTGTTGACCGCGTAGTCCACGTCCCACCACCTGCTCGGCCTGAGCGACGCCGTCGACAGGATCATGTGTCTGTAGACTGGAAACGCCCATCGACGTACCAGAACGAGATCGGAACCGTTGGGTGGCAGGCCCGTTCGAGGCGGTCCCAAGGAGAAAGGTACGACGTTCTGATCGGGTTTCTTCTTGAAGTAGGACTCCATCAGCTTGAACGGGAAGGTGGGCAAGTCACTTTCGAAGAAGCGACCTTGCAGGAAGTCGGGCAGAGGGTGAGAGGGCATGCCGAGGACGAGTTCGATCGGGTTGGCGGGAATTTGGAGCGCACTAAGATAAGGATGCAAGGAACGTCAGACATCCACGCACCCTGATAAAAGGAACAAGGTGTACTCACGCAAAGTATTGTGACAAGTTTTCGCCGAGGGTTCCTGCGCAGGCGTCCGCAGTATAGAGGGTCATCTTGAAGTCTTGAGAAGGATTCTGCAGTTCAAAGGCCAAATGGAGGTCAGTACGGAAGAACCTCGGAAAGAGGGAGAAGAGGCAACTGACACTCGGTTCGTAAAGGTAGACCATCTTCCAGAAAGGCATGGCGTACTCGTGGGCCGTTTTCTTGTGCTGAAAAGAAAAGGCATGCGCGTCAATCTCTCGGGTTTGAGCGAGCGAGAAAGCAAAGGCTCTTACCGAATGACCTCCCATCTCGAAGGCTCTGTCGTTGAACCGTTGCATACTCGCTTTGTACGTTGGGTGGTTGAGCATCGGACCGGCGATGAGATAAGACGCGTCCGAAGGCTCTGCTGGCAGTCCAGCAAGTTCAGCCCGACTCGGCCGTTTTCGCAGGGGGTGCGGATCTGGTCGATCTGGATGTGGCTCGGGCTCTTCCAATGAGTCGATCTGCGGATACTCTGCCGGTTCCGAGGACTCTGGAGGCGAAGATTTGAGGAAGTTGAGGAACGTCCGTCGAGACCAGGAGGAGGGAGAAGGGCGCGACGAGGACGGTGCGCGCAGGCGGGCTGAACCCAGAGGCGGCTTCTGGTCACAAAGTGAGGGTCAGCTAGAACGCCCAGGGCGGCGATATACCTACGGACTACGCACCACGAGGGAAGAACTCTGAAGAGCAGGCGCGCGGTTGGCCGATAGGTGCTCGAGCGGGGTCGAGTTGACCTGCTGCGAACAAAGAAGTAGGCATGTGAGGTCAGACACGTTCCTACCTCCTCTACAGAGACCCGATGGGACGAACAGGAGGACTCGGGACCTGTATTTTGCTCTGTTTGTGAGTCTGGACTGCAGAGGAACGGCGAATTGGCGAAGAGGGCTTGGGCTGTCCTCGGACGACGGAGAGGAGGGTCGGACGAGCTGCTGCTGCCGCCGCCGAGCTTGCTGAGCTACTTGACCAGACGGTCCTGGCTGACATCCGTACTCGATCCTGCGTGCCTGCAAACTTGCTGTCGAAGGGAAGTGCGTCCTAGGAGTCTGGAGTTCACGTTTGGGGTCGACTTGGCCGCTCGTCCAGAGGTCCGACGACGAAGACGGCGGGCGACAAGTCCTGCACAGTCCACTTCAAACGTCCCAAACACTCGGAAAGGAACTCACTTGCTCGCCTGAGACAGAAGGAAAGGAAAGCAAGCATGCTAGATCAACATCCCCAGATGCAGCCCGTCGCCACCGTCGTCTACTCCATCTCCTCGTCGTCGCCCTCGTCCGCCCCCGCGCTCTGGCCCTGGACGAACGCAATCGCCTTGGCCTTGACCATCTCGGGCCCGCTGTCGTCGCCCGGCGCGGCCAGTCGTCGCTCGATCTCCATCCACTTCTTGAAGAGCGACTTTGCCTTCTTTTGCGACTGCTTGCGTGCAAGCGCTCGAGTGAACAGATTTCTGCAAGACGAAACAGCAAGACAACGGTCAGCGGCGAACGAGCCACGGCAGGCAGGAGGTTGTGGACTGACCGGACGCTTTGAATGTCTCCCTGCTTGGTCTCGAGGTCGATGTAGACGTTCCACAAGTCGAGTCGTTTGGGATAGCTGTCGACGACACCCTCAAAGATGGTCCTTCCTCGCTCCGCATCCCCCAAACGGTACTCGAGCTGGGCGAACTTAGTGATGGTCTTGACGTCTGTAGGCGAAACGAGGACGATCGTCAGTGGTCTGACTTTGACAACCAATGAAGGAAAGCAGGAGGGCTTACGCTTTCGCTTCGGCAGACTCTTCAAACTTCGAGGTAAGAGGGCTCGAGCGGCCTCGGCGTCGCCTCGGTTAAAGTGGTACTCTCCGTAGATCGTCCAAACTTTGCTCGACTGCGAAAACTTCTTGGCCGCTCGCTTGAGGATGTCCTCGGCTCGCTGAAGGAAGCATGAGTCGACAGGGTCAGTCAGGACGTCGCACACACAAGTGAGCGAGCGAAGACTCACCTCGAACTTCTCAGTCTGCTCAAAGATGCCGGCCATGCGAAGATGGACCGTCTTGGGCTCGTTGAATTGGATGGCCTCCTTGAAGGTGGCCTCAGCCTCCTCCTCGGTCCCGTACGAGTTCTCGAGGTTGAGCAGCGCGAGCCAGACGTTGAGCTTCTCGGTCTCCTCCCGAAACGATATGGCCTTGAGCGCCCGCCGGGCGACCTCTCGGGCCTTCTGGACCTCGGACATCGAGAGCTGGAAGGACATGTACTGGATCCAGAGGAACGACGAGTCGGGCGACGACAGGAGCAGCCGCTCGTAGTCGGACGTCGACTCGGGCGTCTTGGTCGCCAGGTCGCCAGTGAAGTCCTGCTGGATGCCCTTGGTGGCCTTCTGCTTCTTGACCGGAGCCTGGGTTGAGGGTCCAGCGACGTTCTCGTCGTCCGATTCGTTGTCGGACGATCCCTCGTCGTCGTCCTCACCGGTAGCGTTCCACTGGAATCCTCCCGAAAGGTTGAGTGCGGGTCCGGAAGCGGCCTCCTTAGCAGGGGCCTTGTTTTTCTTCGACTTGGGTGCGGCAGCCTCGTCCTCGAGCATGATGACCTAGTTTAGAGAACAAGGCGAACAGGGCAAGGTGTCAGTCGCGGCGAGTTAGGATAGAGAGCATCAGATTCAAGGACGTACATCAGCCTCATCCTCGTCCTCCTCGTCATCGTCCTCCTCCATCTCCTCATCGGATCCCTCACCCTCTTCAGCGTCGTCGTGGTCTTCAGAGTCCTTCTCGGAGCCGATCATCTGCAAGATCTTATCCTGCAGGTCGTCGTCGTCGTCGTCGTCCTCCTCCTCGGATCCCTCCTCGCTCTCGTCATCATCGCTGCCGGCAAAGTCCTCGTCGGCAAAGTGCGAGGGCTTGATGCTGAACGCAATCTTGCGGGCGGCAGGGTCGAGCGTGAGGATGACGGCCTTGACCTTGTCACCCTCTCGAAATCCCTTGAGCGCCTTGCCGACGTCGCCCTTGGTCTCATCCGAGATCTAGCATGAGCAAGAAAAAAGCAAGACTGTCAGGATCACACTCCAAGACAGCCAGGCGAAGATGGTTCATGAGGGAGCACGTACCTGCGACTTGTGGCACAGTCCACTGATGTTTGAGTCGTCGATTCGGAGGAAGATGCCGTACTCCTCGGTCTTCTTGACGATGGCGTCGACCTTCTGGCCTACGGCAAAGTCGCCGTACCCGAGCGCCTTGGCCTCGCGGGCGACGTCGTCCTTCTTCTTGAGAGTGAGCTCGACCTGGTTGCGCATCGGGTTGATCTCGAGGATCTTTCCTTCGACGACCTGGCCGAGCGAGAACCGAGGCTTCCACTCCTTGACGAACTGGATGCGAGAAAGAGTGATGTGGTCAGATGCAGCCATTCTAGTAGGAAGTGAAGGAAGGGAGGAAACTAGACGCACCTCGTCGAAAAGGTTTCGGATCATGACCCTGGCGGTGACGTCCCTGCTGAGGGTCACGTACAGCCCTCCGTCCGAGATGTTCTTGACGAATCCACGGACGACCTGGCCCTTCTCGAGGTCCTCGATGGACGCGATCTCCTTGTCGACGACCTTGGCCTGGCGGTCAGGGTTGGTCCTCGACGGCCTGAGTGAGAGGTCGATGATGTGCGAGCTCGGGTCGACCTTGAGGACGGCGACGCGGACAACCTTGCCAACGTCGGGGAACGTCGACTGGGCCGCAAAGTCGTCCGACAGGTCGGTCGGGTTGACGCGCCCCTTGAGCGACTTTCCGACGAGCACGATCGCGCCCTGGTGCGAGTGCGACAGTACCCGACCGGGCAGGATCTCGCCGACGGGGAGCGAGTCGTAGTCGAGCGCCTCGAGCGCGAGCTTCTCGCGCTTCTCCTTCTTCTCCTTGACGGCCTGCTTGGGCTTATTGCTGACGAATGCAAGTCCCTTTGCCTCGTCCTTGGCGACGACGACGAGGTTGTCGAGCGTCGACCCGAGCTTGACGGCCTTCTTGGCCTCGTCGACAGAGATCGACTGGCTGTTAGCAAGGTTGGCGACCGACAGGAGCGCCTTGGCCTGCGAAGGGATGAGCGTGAGGAGGACGTGCTGGGCGTGGATGGCGGTGACGGTTCCAGAGAGGACGTTGCCGACCTCAACGTCGGCGAGGTTGCTGGCGACGGGCGCGGCCGCGGGCGTGTCGTCGTCGCCCTCCATGGGCTCGTCCGTGCTGGGCTGCGAAGCCTGTCGGATCGAGGCGCCAATCTTGCGCAGAGGAGGGTCAACTGAGGTGATCTTGATTTTGACGGGCTTGCCGATATGGTGGGTATCAGCGAGGTTCTGGATGTAAGAGTCGCTACGAGTGCAAACAAAGGGAGGACGACGGTCAGACGAGCACAGCGACGGTAACGGTAGAAGTGGGACGAACCTAGCTTCCGAGATGGGGACGAACGCCCTCAGGCCACCGTACAAGTCAACGATAGCGCCCTTCTCGACAATTTTGCTGATGACTCCGTCCGTGATGACGCCGACCTTGGCTTGTTCCCAGTCGGCAACGACCGGGAGCTCAGAGTCGAGCAACGACTTCTTGAGCGTCAACGCGACCCTGTTCTTCTCGGGCTCCGTAGCAAGAACCTGCAAAGAGCACGCAGTAGAAAACGATCAGAACTCCTGCGGATGGGTCGATTAAGAGATGGAGGAAGGCAACGTACTCGGCATTTGACGGCAGACCCAACCTTAAACCTCCGCTCGGCCTTTCGGAGCATGACGTCGGCCCAGTGCAATGGCCACGCAACTCCATCGACGCTACCTCCGACATCGACAAACAGCGCCTTGGGCGTGAGCCGCTTGACGGTTCCCTTGAGGACGTCTCCGACCTTGACGTCGTCGACCTTGAGGAACGTCTGCTCGAGCACCGACGGCTTGAGCGCGAGGTTGACGAGCCCGTCCAGGAGCGACGTGCCAACCACCCGGGCCTTGTGCGATGTGCCGGGAGCGTAGGCGCCCGACGTAGCCGACAGCGTCGGCGTGTGCGTGTCCGACACCTGAGAGATGTGAACGAACCCTTGCGGCCCTCCCTTGGAGATGGAGACGACGAGACCCCAGTCACCCTCGACGCGAACCACTCGGACGCTCTCGATCATCTGGCCGACCTCGTACTTCTCGACGTGGTCGGTGGCGAGGTCGACGACGGCCTCCTTGAGAGAGAGACCGAACCGGACCTCCTGGTCGGCAGCGTTCGTCGTTCGGTAGACGACTCGAGCCTTGACCTTGGTTCCAAGCTTGATCTTCTCGAGACCTGCAGGCGATGAGGCCGACAGGGGCAGGTGGAAGAGGTCGGCAGAACCGGTGAAGAAACCGAGGAGAGAAAGGTTGAGACCTCGGTTGGGAATGACGGCGGTGACGAGGGCCGAGACGAGAGCTCCAGGAAGAATGGAGGAGATGTTGGAAACCGAGGTGAGCTGTGTGAAAAGTTAGGTCAGAGGTCGGAGACAGTCTCAGCGTTGCAGCGGCAGAAGCAACTCACGCAGGCCTCCCTGACAGCCTTGGGCTCGACCGACAACTTGCAGTTCCTGCCGTGCTCAGGCACATCCTCGACCACGCCCTTGACGAGCGACCCAACCTCGAGCTTGTCGTTGCCGCCGACCGACTTGAACTCGAGGAAACCGTCGAACGAGTCGAGTCCAAGGTCGACGGTGTACCCGTGGTCTTCGACGGACTTGATCGCTCCAGTGATGGCCTGCGCAGACAAACGAGAAACACTTTTGAGCTTGGTGCGGGAGATTCGGCACTGGGGGAGAACTCACGAAACCCTTCTCGAGGTCGACCCTGACAAGACCCTCGTTGACGACCTTGGGGTCCAACGAGCACTCGACCCTCCTCGACTCCCTCTCGGCCAGATCTCTCGGCTTCCACCCCTCGAGCGTCTCGGGGTTCGATTCACCCTGCGTGTAGACCTTGGTGACGCGCGCGCCGTACCAGTCGCCGACGGTGAAGAGCTCGTCGAGCGACGGGACGTCAGCCTCGCCCTCGTCATCGTCGTCGTCAGAGGCTGAGTCCTCGGCGGAGGCGGACAGGCGGGCGGTGAGGAGGGAGGAGATGGAGGTGAGGGGGACGTGGGCGTAGAGTTGCGAAGGAAGGGAGAGAACAATGTGCAGAGGGTGAATCGAGTGGATCCGCGTGAGGAGAGGAGTGCCAGGCGAGAGTCGCTGCGCGGAACAAAGATAAACGGATGAGAAAGTCAGCTCTGGAACGCAGACCAACCCCGCGTTTGCAAGCAGATGCGAGATGCGAATAGAGACACGCACCTTGTAGTTGAGGTGCTCGACACCTGAGGCAGCGCAACCCGTCGGAGTACGAAGGAAGCGGTCAGTCCAAGCGCTCAAACAAATTGTCAAAGGAAACACTCACGGAAGTGGTCGCCGTCCTCCTCCTTCTTCTTGACCTCCTTGCCCTTCTTCTTGTCGTCCCTCCTCTTCTTGCTCTTCTTGGCGTCCTGCAACAATTCGAACGCGAATCGATCAAGCCCTCCAAAGGGTCAGCTTTGGAACTCGGAGGGAGCGAGAGAACAGAGTAGGAGACGCACGGCAACACCCTCCCTTGCAACGTCTGCATCAGCCTCCTTCCTGGCCTCTCCGAGAACCTCCTTGTACTCGAGCGGGGTCAAGCCGGACCCTCCTCCTCTGGGAAAGTCGACCTCCTCCGAGACGAGTGCCGACCGGAAGGCGGTCGGGTCCTTGGAGGAGCTGTCGGCCGGCTTGGCCTTTTTGGCGGGCGCTGAGCGCGAGGGCGAGGCGGCTCTCTTCTTGCCCTTGGAGGCGGACGAGGGCTGGACCATCGTGAGAGTGTTGAAGGGTTGAAAGGGTAGGGGTAGCTGGGTTGGGCTGAAATCTGGCAGCCCAGGGGTCGGACTCTCTTGCCAGGATCTGAATTTGTGTGTAACATCCGCGTGATTTGGTTCGTAACATTTGCGTAACTCGCAGCCAAAGGCCCAGAGCGCCAGCGCCAGCGCAGCCGAACCATCTCCTCCTCCTCCTGCCCTTGCCTTCCTCATTCTACCTACAACTCCACAAAACTCATCCAGATGGACGTCCAGGACCGCATCAAGGAAGTCATCGACATCCCCCAGTCGTTCGTCAAGGAGGGCTCCCAGGTGCGCTCTTCGCTTTCGGTCGTCTTCTCAGGCCAGAGCGCGCTTCGGCCCCAAACTAAACCCTCCTCCTTCCTTGGGCTCTCTCCTCCGCCTTCGAACAGTTCCTCAACCGGTGTGCCAAGCCCACAGAGAAGGGTGCGCTTCTTCTCTTCAGGAAAGGCGCAGGGGTGGAGATGGCGATCTGTCGCGAAGAGTCGAAGGGAGGCAGGCTGCATTTGAGACACCTGCCAATGGACCCCCGCTCTTCCTACCCTCCTCTCAAGCTTCCTCTCAGCGACATGAACCAGGTCGTGTACTGACCCTGCTCTTCTCTCTCATATCCTCGTCCGCCTCGCAACTGCAGAGTTCTTCCAGATCTGCCGGGCCGTCGCCGTCGGGTTCGCCCTTATGGGCTTCATCGGCTACTTTGTCAAGCTCATTCACATTCCCATCAACAACATCCTCGTGTGCGTCTTCTCTCCTTTCTATCCCCTCTCGGACGTCTGCCTTCTTCGCAGAGACGACGTTGGTGGCTTAGATTAGAAGACTGACCTTGCTCGGGGGTCTGATGTTGCGTCTGGGTTCTTCAGCGGAGGAGCATGAGTCTCCCAACTTCTCAAAAACTCAACGACCCCTCACCCAACCCAAAATCCCCTTTCCTTTCCTCTTCCTCTGAACTTGAGGGAAGCGCTCGAAGAGGGGAGACGAGCACGTGTAATATCTAAGAGGAGGAGAAGGAGAAGGAACCGACTGCGCTGGGCGCAGAACCACTACCACAACGAGCAACACCGCGCGCGCTTGATACCCCCCCCCTTCCTCTCTACAAATGAGCTTAACGACCACTAATGGAGGAGGTATTCGTGTGAGAGTCCAATGGAGGAGAAGGGGGGGGGGTATCCACATTAATCGACCTCAGCCATGCAAACTCTCGTACACCTGGGGGTATCTCCCTCGCAACGCGACCCGCCTTCCCTACCGTAGCAAATCCCAAAAACGTCCTCCTAGACTGCGCTAGCCCCACGCTTGAGTCGTGCTGCAACAATTGCAAGGGGAAGAAAAAGAGATGCGGTCAGTCAGAGAGGGGGTCGGTGCGCAGATTTCGAAGGCAGGGTTGGACGCACCTGTAGTTGACGATCAGCTGGTTCCCCGACTTGAAGCACTGCAGTCCCCGTTGTCCAGCAAGTCGTCAGTCTCCCTCTCGACTAGAACGCAGGACGTCTTCCTGCAAAGACGCGAGAGGAAGGTGTGGGAGGGGGGAGGGGACGGACCTTGAAGAGGTTGATGATCGTGTCGTCCGGAGCGGGCGAGAACGAGTTGTTTATGTACAGAAACTGCAATCAGAGAACCAGGTCAAGCTCATATCAGCCTCTCGGTCGAAGGATAGAGATGGATTAAGGGAAGAAAGAGGGGGGGGGTTACGGACGAGCGGTTCGGTCGACTTGGTCCCCAACGTCTTCCTCACGTGCTGGACGACAAACTAACCCCCCCCCGAAGCCCACCACAGCAAGATAGCGTGTTAGTTGTTCTGCAGACTCCCGAAAGCGAGCGAGAAGGGAAGGGTAGGCGTACTTGGAAGGGCAGGGAGCCGGTCACCTTGAACTGTGTCTGCCTCATGAGTGGTGCGCTCCCGATCGCCTTGAACAGGATGATGACTGCGTTTCCCCATCCCAAGCGATCACACAAGCGTCAGCTGTCGACCCTCCTACGCGACAGCGAGTTGAATCGTCGCGTTACCTTTGCCAGTGTCTCTCCGACGGAACTCGTCGAGTGCGACCCGGGCGGGCGAGCCCTCCGCAGCTGCGCCCGATCTCGCGCCCGGGAGGGCAGGCGGCGGGTTGCCTGTCGACGCCGGAGGGCCTGGCGAGGGCGAGGGTGCGTACGGGGTCGGTGAGGGCGAGAGGAGGGACCGCTGGGAGACGTTTGGGAGGTTACTCGACATGGCCGTTCGTCGGCAGGAGAGATGATGGCCTGAACTCGTTCAAGACTCGTCCCAGCAACAGCCATACCCTTCAGCACCCTACTCTCCTCCTTTTCCTCTTCTACCTACCTAGACAGGCATGCTCGTGCTCGTCATCGGAGACCTCCACATCCCGAACAGGGCCGCAGACTTGCCGGCAAAGTTCAAGCGGTTGCTCGTGCGTCCGATTGGGGCGAGAGCCCATCTCTCGAGGTGCAGAGGCGCTGACCAGGCCCCCTTTCCTCTTTGACTTTGACACGCGTATCGTGCTCCGACCTACACTTGCGCGCTCTCTGTCTCGTCCGATATCTGTGTCTTGATCCGACGTTTAGGTACCAGGTCCGTCTTCTTGGTCCTCTCAAACGAAGACTACGTCGAAGGCTGGGCTGACAACCCCGGCCTCGTGCGATCTTCCCTCCCGGCAGGCAAGATCCAGTCGATCCTCTGCACAGGCAACGTCTGCGACGCCGAGACACACGAGTACCTGCAGTCGATCGCGCCCGAGGTGCACGTCGTCAAGGGCGACTCGGACGAGGTGCGTTCGCTTTGCCCCCAGACCTTGCCCGCCTAGAAGTCCGTGCGCTGAACACCCATCTTCTCTGGTCAACCTCAACCGTCCCTTCCTCGTCGTGGACAGTCCAACTACCCTCTTTCTCAGATTCTCCCGTTCCCTCCGTCACTCCGCATAGGTCTCCTCCCGTCGGCGTCGATTCCGTCTCACCCGCCAGCATCACGTCCGGCGCTCGAGGCGCTCGCGCGCCAGATGGACGTCGACGTGCTCGTCAGCGGCGGGACGGGCAAGTTTGGCTCGTGGGAGGCTGGAGGACGGTTCTTTGTCGACCCGGGGAGTGCGACGGGCGCGTGGGACGGCGGCTTGTTGGGGTGCGCTTTCCTGCTGTTCCCCCTTTGGGCCTCTCTCGCTGTCCAGTCTGACCAACGCCCTCTATCTCGCTTCACTCATTGCACAGAGAGACGCCCGTACCAAGTTTCGCGCTGATGGACATTCAGGGCCCTCAAGTGGTGACTTACGTCTACTCGCTCGTCAACGGCGAGGTGCGTTCCCCCCCCCCCCCTCCCCCTCCCCTCCTAAGAGACCCGTAGACAAAAGAACCTGACCCTCTTCCAAACGTCCCCCTCTCGTACTGACACGCGAAGGTCAAGGTCGAAAAGCTCGAGTACCGAAAGTCGATCGAGACGGCGCCTGCGGCCTCGGGCGCAGCGGGCGTCAGTGCGGGCGTGGCTGGGATGGGCATCAAGACGAGTGCTGGCGGCGGAGGAGGAGAGGGATGGTGATGATCCCCGCCTGTTCGTCCCTGGGATCAGGTTTCTTGCATGAGGGTTTCGGACTGTTGTCTTGGAAGAAGGTCATACAAGAGGGTTGGGTGGCAACAAGCAGTGGGTGAGTTCATAGACGAGTGAGTAGTGAGTAGTACAAGAGCTAAGACGGGAGACCAGAGGGAGAGCGAACAAGACACGAGACTGAGATGTGGAGCAAGGGCATTGAGGAGGTGTGCGGGAAGGACGACCGGTTAGAGGGGAAGAAGAGGGGTGGGTTGAGAAAGAAGGGCAGAAAGACAACAGACGATTGGCAGAGACAGATATGAAGGTGAGCAGGAGACTCGCGCAAAGGAAAAGGAGGTAAGGGAGAGAAGGGACCTCAACGACGACCAAACGCAAGAGGGGGCAACCACCGGTACGCGTGCAACTCGAACAAGCCCCCAACGCCTCCCTCTCCCCTCCCACCTTGCCCTCCCGCCCCGCCACCAGCGACCGTCCCGAGAGGCAGCTTCTCGCTCGAAGACGCGGTGGAGGACGAAGGCATGTGGTCGAGCGTCGACCTCGTCGTCGACAGGAGCGTGTTGAAGTCGAGCGTCTTGAGGACCTCTGGCAGACCGTTGGCCTGTCCGTCCGCGAGGCCCGAGGTCGACAGTTGGGCGTACGGCAGGCCCGAGGCGGACGGCGGCAGGTAGGCACTCGGGATTGCCAGCGTCGGGTAGGCCGCCGACGGTCCGGCGGGGAGGGACGTTGCCGTTGGGTATGGCGGCGTGAGGGGGTGTCGCTGCGCGTAAGGGTAGACGATGAAGGGCGTCTCGACCGCGTACGACGTCGACGTCGACGAGTACGAGTTCCTGAGGAGAAGGAATCGGTCGAATGAATCGTCGGTGGTCGAAGAAGGAGAGCACGGTGGAGGGGGGGAATCACTCACTGTCGACTGGCAGATTCCTTCGTCTCCACGCCAGGCTCTACGATCTCCGGACTCTCCAGACCCTCCCATTCATCCTCTGCTGGCCTTCTTGGTCGTCCAACTGCCGCTCGATGGATGGGTGTGGCGGGCGGCGATGGCGGGGCCGACTCGTACTCGAACGTCTGCCCCAAGTGCGACTTGGCTTCCGTCGTCGATGTCGGTCGTCGAGTCACTTCCGACGTCAGAGCAGGAAGAGGCTGTCGAGTCGGAGCGGATGGGAAGTCGGCGCCAGCCGACGAAGGGAGTGATTTTCGCCGTTTGGCAACCTGCTCGCCTGTCTTGAGCGCCGAGGGCCGTTTGAGCAGCTTGACCGAGTCCGCGATCGACGGCCTCCCTCCGCCAAACCTGTCTTGCAGCCTCTCCATCTCCTCCCTCTCCCTCCTCTCCTGATTCGACCTGTCCTGCTCTCGCTCGTCGTCGGCGTCGCCGTTGTCGTCCCCGGACGTCGACGCATGCGAGCCCTCGTCCTCGTCGTTGCCCTCCCCCGCAAAAGCTTCTTCCTCGACAAACTTGACCCCGACCCGCTTGCGCTGGACCTGCCCGAACGTCGCCGGCGCGCGCGTGTAGTTCTTGCGGTTCTGGGCGTTGTACGTGCACGCCTGGCCCTTGGCTTGGCAGCGCGAGCACGGGGGGAGGCCGTCGCACTGCGGTTCCGGGCAAGAGCGGGTCGGAGGAGGAAGTAGAATTGCCAAAGGGAGAGAGAGCAAGTCGAGACGAGGAGGCAGAAGGTCGACGAGCGGCGAGTGGGTGGTCGAGAGACAGTAAGAGGAAAGGTGGGGTTGGGTTCCGGAGTCGAGCGAGGAAAGCGGAGTTGGGGGGGGGGGAGAGCGAGTCGGACACGGAGCGAACAGAGTCCACGTCGAGAGATGAAAAACACGATACACAGTCAGCGTCGACGTTCCCAAAGAGAGGGCAGGTTCGAAGGACGAGCAAGAGGAACGCACCTTCTGCTTTGTCGCTCTGCATCCGTCGCAGGCCTTCTGGACGGCGTCCCTCCTTGGCGGTTCGTCCTTGTAGATGGCGACGAGCATGTCGTCCTGCTGGTGCTTGATGTCGGGCGAGGGTCTGGAGCGGCGAGTCTGCATCGTAGGCAAGAGTAAAGAGGGAGATGGGTATGATGTGTTGAGGGGGGGGTCGTCGTCAGCAAGAGAAGAGGATGCGAAAGGTCTCCCTCCGAACGAAGCCTCGTCAGAGAAGAGAAGCTACTAACCCTCTGCAACAAAGGTTGAGTCGTCTAGGTATCTGGCAGAGTGGAATCGACGGACAGGCAGGCCAGACCCCGTCCTCTTATGTATCCATCTGCCCTGGTCTGGGCTCGCTTACCCATCCCCGACGCTGCCCTCGCTGGCCGACATCATCCGTCGGACGCGCGCGACGACAGGAGGCAGAGCGACAGCACTCGGCCGGACGAACAACCTCCACCCGATCAAGGATGGCACTGGAGGGAGAGCCGATTTCGGACACCCTCGTTCCTATTCGCTCGCATCCGAGAGTAGAGGTCCTTCATAACCTGTACTGAACGAGAGGGCGGTGTGTAGGATCCGGCCGCTTCGGAGGGACGGCTGACAGAGAGACTCTGCCTCCAACCACCCAGCTTGCTTCTTGAGCACAGTTTCCTCGTCCTGTCCGACACGCTGCGAGAGTCAGAGAGGGAGAGAAAACGTCCTCGAGTTGGGTATCCATCCTTCCTCCCGAGTGGGGCGCGGGTCGCTGTCAGCCCTCGTCGCCAGAAGTCAGCCCACTCCTGCTCTCAGACAGGACAGCAAACAGGCGAACACGACCTCTCCCTTGTATCACCTGCACTCCTCTCTCTCGAGCCTCGAAGCTCATGGACGTTGGCAGGAAGGACTGCACAGAAAATGTCGAAAGTGTCGCACCAGTTGACGCCCAACACCGACCTCCCTCTCCTCCTTGGACCCGTACCCTGCCTCGATCTTCTCCAGCCCCTCCTCCCCTACTTAGATCGATCCTCATCTCAGTACGATAGCGTCCATGTCCAGCCCAAGAATCTACCTGCCCGGCCAACCGCTCGGCCTGTCTGCTCCGCTGCCGTCCGCAGGGTGCGTCGTACCTCCCAGCTCAAGCCCACCGTCCGCCCCTGCGTCTCGGACAGGGCTGACATCTTCCACTCCCGTTGACTTTTTCAACCTGTGTCCAGACCTGGGACGTACGAGCGTGAAGGCCAGGTGGTGAGCTCGCTGGTGGGAAGGATGGAGAAGGACGGTTCGGTGCGTTTGTCCAGCTCCCTCGTCTCCGACCTGTCGCTCTCCGACACGACGCTCAGGACTGAACCTGACCCCGATCCTCTCTCCCCGATGGACCTTGCTCGTACTGCAGACGGTTAGCGTGCGATCTCACCACCCGACCAGTCTCATCCCGCAACCCAACTCGCTCGTACGTCCCAGCCGTCCACCGACCCTCCAAACGATCTGACCCGGACCCGTCCTGCACCTTGCGCACCCTCCAGATCATCGGCACCATTACCCGTCTGACGCCCAAGGAGGCGACGGTCAGCATAACGGTCGTCGACGGCGTGCCGACGGGCGAGGAGTTCCAGGGTGTCGTTCGAGTGCAGGACATTCGGTGCGTCTGCTGCCCTCCGCTCTTCCCCTTGCTCCACTCTCTACGCGCGCCTTGTTGGCCGTTCGAGCAGCGGCCCGGCAAAGTACTGACGTTCGTGTCCACTGGCCTGCGTTGCGTAAAGGCTGACGGAGAAGGACAAGATCAAGATGATCGAGTCGTTCAGGCTAGGAGACGTCGTCAAGGCGCTTGTTGTGAGTCCCTCACCTTCACGCCTGTTGTGTCCCGCCCTGATGCTCCCCAGACTCAGACGCTTACGTGCTCCTTTGGTCGATGGTGGACTTAGATCTCGCTGGGAGACGCCAGGAGCTACTACTTGTCGACGGCGAGGAACGACCTCGGCGTCATCTTTGGAAACTCGGAAGCGGGTGCGTCCCCACATCCACTCTCGTTCCCCCCTTTCTCTCTCTATATATCTCGCTCGCCCTGCGATGAAGACTGACTTGCTTGCGATCTCCTTAAGGTGCGCCGCTCAAGCCGGTCTCGTGGCAAGGTCCGTTCCTCCCCTTTCTACCCTTCTTGCCCTTGTGTGGCCTGCTGCGGCAGCCAGCGAGGTCATTTGCCCTGACCCTTTGCAACCCGCTTTTCTCTCCCTTCCCCTCGCTCGCAGAGATGGCCTGTTCCGTCACTGGCAAGCGCGAACGCAGAAAGGTGCGTTACCTTTCTCTCACACGTGAACGCCGGTGGCCAACGCTGACCTTTCACCCCTTCCCCCCTCCTCCCTCTACCCTTCGATTTCCTCTCTCGCTCAGGTTGCCAAGCCGGACGGGATATAAATGGACAGCATTACTCATGCTTGCACTCTGTCCCGTGGCGCAAGTGCTTCGGTAGAAGGAGTCACCCTTTTGCTGCGTCTCCAGCGCATCGTGTGCCTCCTTTCCCTACTCGCCGCGTCTAAGGCTCTTCCCGCCCCAGCTTTCCGGTGCCCAGTCGTCGTCTTTGGGTCGTTTGGGCAGGGGGTTGCTTTCGGGATGGGACGACGGTGACGTTGGATCGTGGCCTGCTGGAGGTGAGGGAGAGGAGGAAAAGGCGAGGGCTGGTGGCGTTGAAAGAGTGGCAGGAGATGCACGAGGCTCTTGCCCGACGGGAAGTGGTCGGTTCGAAGGTGACGGTCCCGCAGGGTCGACGGGCGACGTCGCAGATGGAGGAGTGGGTGTGGAGGAAGGCGGCGCCAGTCGACTCTGCCGGACGTCCTCGATCTGCCTGGCTCTCTCCTCCCGATCCCGAGCGTCAATCAAACCCACCCTGTCCCGCAGAATTGCGCGTCGCTGGACGTCTTGTTGGAGTTCCTTGAGAAGGGTTGGCACGGGTCAGTGATGTGCGCAGCACCCGGCCCGGAGGATCGCAGGTAAGGAGAGGACGTACCTCGATCGTCGGTGGATTGTTACGCGTAAACGACAGCCAGGAGGCCCACTGGACTGGAGAGTGGGCGGAGGTCCAGACACGGACGTCAGTCGTCAAGTTCCACGCGAGCCGGGGCCGATGGAGACGCACCAGGCACTTTGCGGCCGTCGGTGTAGTCGGAGATGTGGACGTCTCGACCCTCGAGCTCCTCCCTGTACTCCATCACCCTCTTGGGCCGCTCGCCCGCTCCCGACGCGGCCTTCTCGAGGTATTGGTTCCCTTGGAGGTCGTAGCCGACGACTTTATGGCCCTGGAGAGCGGAAAGGCCAAAGAAGGTCAGCCTTTGGGGCGAGCGGGGTTGGAGGGCAGCGAGAGGGACACACCCTGCGAGACAGGAACTTTCCGAAGCTCGAGAGTAGGCCTTCACGGACGACAGAGGACTTCATGGCTACCGGTATCGTTTGCGGAAAGAAGGGAGGGAGGGAGTACGTTTGGAGGGCACAATGCCATCTGCAGCAAGCTCGAAGGTCCGCCGTCGCGTCGCCCGCAACCACGACCTTCGACTTCACCAAAACTCTTCAAGTCTGCTTTCAAGATGGCCTCAGTACGTAGTCTCAGCAGTTCATAGACAGTCTCGGAACCCTGACTGATGCCTTCTTTACTTTGTGTTCGTGCAGCTCGGTGTCGGACGCCCAGGAGGACGAACAGCGTGCGTTTGTCGCTCAACTGGCAGTTTGCAGACGGCGGGTTCACAGTCGCCCCTGGTCTCACTTGGCTACTCTTCCCGCGCCTGCTCTCTGCAAGGCTGCATGCTGATGATCTCCTTGTCTTGCTCCTCTGGTCTGCTTGCGTCTTCGCCGTTGCCCGCGCTCGTCCCTCGGACTCGTTCGCCCGCGCAGTCATCCTCGCCAGCCCTCGACGCCGCTCTACACACTCTTCTCGCCCTCGCAGATCAAGCAGTTCCAGGAGGCCTTCAATCTGCTCGACGCCGACCGAGACGGGTTCCTGACGGCCTCGGACCTGTCGTCCGCCGTCGCCAACGTCGGCCTGCCCTTGACCGCGTCCGACCTCCTCGCGAGCGCTGGGCCCTCGGGTGCGCAGGGAAAGGTTTCGTTCACGGCATTCCTGACCATGATGGGCGACCATCTGCTCCAGTTCGACAAGGGCCAGGTCCTGCAGGAGGCGTTTGCGAGCTTTGACCCGACGGACGAGGGTGTTGTGAGCGTCGCCGAGCTGAGGGAGGTGTTGGCAGGGTCAGGCGACAGGATGTCGAATGACGAGGTCCGTCTCCCTATGCTCTGTTCCCTCCTTCCCGCACATCATACTGACTGGGTAACTCTTGATCGGTCGTGCACCTCCAGGTCGACGCGCTATTGTCGTCGTGCTTCGTTGACGAGCGCAAGGGGACGTTCGATTACCGCGAGTTTGTCAAGTCGCTCAAGGTCAACGAACCTGAACCTGACGAGGACGGCACCGCCTAGATGACAACGCTCTCCTCATGCAACGGTCGCATCCCTCCTGCATTTCTGTTCGTGTCGGGGATGGTCTTTCCTCTCGGTCGAGCACCTCTGCAGCGGCTCGTCGTCCACCTGCTTCACCTGTCAACGAACCCCTCCCAGCTTAGACTCTTCCCTCATTTCGCACTTCTCAGGAAACGCCCCGCAACACCTCAACGATACCTCATGACCCCTCTTCATCTGTCCATCCGCTTGCGCTGTCAAGATCGTCCCGAGGTGAAAGTTGCTCTCCGAGTGAAGATCGTCCGGAAGATCGTACGAGCAAGCCTGCCCCTCTATCCGCAAGCACCTGCAGCCCCTCTCCGAGTGCCTCGCCGACGAGCTCGTCAACGCCGCCAAGGGATCGTCCATCTCGTACGCCATCAAGAAGAAGGTCAGTTCGAGCGTCCCCCCCTACTCCCCTTCCCTTCCCCCCCCCCCCTTCCCCTCTGCTCTCCACCCTTCCCACCACGTTATCCTGCTCTTCCACTCTCGTTGGGCGCTGCAGAGCGTCCAAAGGGGCCGCTGGAAGTT
>MVAJ01000043.1:0-166285 GCA_014825545.1 Cystofilobasidium capitatum | reverse complement strand
TACTTCTTCACCTGCTCCGGTCCTCATCCCCATCTCGTCCCCTCCTTCCTCTCCCCTCGCCAAGCCCACCATGCACAAGGACGACACCTGCTCCGACGCCGGATCCGACGTCTCGAGTCTCGCATCTCCCCTTCACACTTCTACGGAACTCAAGGAAGACGACGACGCCAAGAGCGTCAGCAGCTCGACTTCATCTCGGCGAGGACGGAAGGCGACGGTGTGGATGCACCTGACGAGGACGGCTTCCAGATGATCTAGACTCCATCTCTCACTTTCCTTCTTCCCCTGTTTGCTCTCCTCATCCTTGCTTGTACCCATTCTTTAGATCCGTAGTAATCACATGAAACCCAGGAACATATAAAAAGACGGTCTGCAAGTCGTCCATTCGCGCTCAGCGACCTCTCCCCATCGCAAACACGGACTTCTTCTTCCCGCCCTCCGACCCAACTGACGTCGTCCCATACCTCGGACTTGGCGTTTGGGGGAACGAGCCGTCTATCGAGGACGTGCTCGACGTCGTGTGGGCCGAGCCGCGCGAGATGAGACCTGACGAGTTGCGGGACGAGGTCTTGCTGGATCTCGGGGCAGGGACGAGTGATCGTGCTGGACCTCCTGTTCGGTTCACTGAGGCAAGCAAGGAGGCGAGGCGACGCGAGTGTCGAATCATTTCAGTTCATACTGAGAGAGAGGAGAAAGAGGGTGAGGACTGACTCATGTTGACGTCGGCCAAACGACTCGCACTGCTGGCCTTCTGAAAGTTTGCCCGGATGACTCTCATCTCCTCCCTGACCTCCATAGACTTCAACCTCCTCTTCCCCTCCTGAACCCACATGCGCTCCATCAACGACCACAGCTTGTCGTCCAGCCCTCTGACGGCGTACTTCTTGGACGGTCGGTTGGGTCGTTGGCCCGTTTGGATGGCTTTGTTTACCAAGACATCCGAGTGGAGCTCGGGCGCGTACGGCGGAAGGTCGGTCATCAACTACAAGGGAAAACGTCCGTTACAGGTCAGTCTTTCGAGGCCCGCTTTGAAAGGCTGAGATGCAGAGAGAAACGACGAACCTCGAGCATGGTCATGGCCCAAGCGAAGACGTCCGTGCGCTCTGTAGACGGTCCACCTCGAAGTCGTTCAGGAGCCGTCCACCGCACGCATCCCATGAATGTTGTTCCTGCAGGCTCAAGGTTGAGGACGTCTATCGGATGAGAAAGCGCGTTAGTCGAGCGTAAAGCCCTGTTGAGGCGAACATTGGGTGGAACGGACCTTCGAGAACGCAGCACTGGCCAAAGTCAGCCAGGAAGGCAGTCGAAGAGCCATCGATCATGATGTTGTCCTGTCAGACGATCCTTCCTCGTCAGCACTTCCCGGGTGATGAAAACGAGGGGTGGGGGTACAGAGGGACGTACACCCTTTAGGTCTCCGTGTACGACTCCAGCCTGGTGAAGGTACGAGATCGCTGACGAGATCTCTTCGATCTGGGTCCACAAGAAGAGCCTTGATGAGCCTTGAATCTCAGAGGCGCAAGCGAGAGAAGAGGACGCACGATCTTGATCCGGTTGGCGTCGGGGTTTGCCTACGATCGAAGGTACATCTCGTCAGCAGTCAAGATACGCAAAGAAAACTTCATCAACAAGACCAACCTTGAGGTACGAGCAAGCGTTTCCGTTCTCCATCCTGATCGCCGCAGACAAGAACCCAGAAGCCCGTCTCAGTACCGTCGATAAAAAGACATCTCCGAACGAAGAGACTGACCAAGGCATGACCAAGAACGGGCGCTTTTGCTCCTCTCCCTCTTCCTCCCATCCTTCAAGGTTGTACCCCCACAAGGGCAACACATGCCGATGGTCAAACTGCCTCATCACCCCCACCTCCTTTCTCAAGTCCTTCAGCTCATCCTTGCCCCAAGGAACTCTCAACTTCTTGACAGCGACTTTCCCACCCCCCAACCATGTCCCACGGTAGACGAGCGACGTTCCGCCCTGAGCAAGAGGGGCTTTGGAGAGGGAGAATAATTCGGAGGTGGTGACTTCGAGAGGAAGGATGGTGTGCGTTTCGGCCTGGAGGGAGATCATGTGGTGCTGGAGGATGGTGAGGACGTGGGGTTGGATGTAGGGGTCCCGACAGACCTGTTTCACGTTACCGGGGTCTCAAAGGTGTCAGTGTGCGTCGATTGAATGCAGGAGAGCAAGGGAAGGAGAAGCGCACCGTCTGACATCTCCTGAAGAATTTGCGCAAGTCGGGCGGGGAGAGATCTCGAACGACGCGCATGTCCTCCTTGCTCGCAAAGACGTCGCTCAAGATGGCCGCATAGTCGAGTTTGGGATGCGTTTGGACCTACGAATTGAAGGAGATCCCGACTCAGTTTGAAGTAAGCCAGCTGGCCTGGAGGGGTGGAAAACGGACGCGCAGCAGGGAAGGACTCACCTTGAGCAAGGCATCGAGCTTGTCCCTGGTCGCGACGACCATCGTCGCCAACGAGTTGGCAATTCCGTTGATGGACGCGTTGTCGCTCGTCGTGTCCGAGGCGAAGGAAGCGGTCGAGGGTCCTATTCCTCGGTTGGCAGAGTAGGGTGCGGTGGCCATCCTGGTTGTCGTCGAACGGGCAGGCGGAAGGAGGAAAGGGAGACGGACGGTGGATGTCGAGGCGAACGAAGCGTCGAGCTGGTGAGCGAGAACGATGGGCATGTCGAATAGTCGATCTGAAAGTTGAGCGGAAGCAAGCTGGTGTGAGGACCAAGCAGAAGGGAAGAGGGAGGCTTGAAGAGGCCTTTGACAGCGTCCGAGCGCTGCCGGATCAGCAGGTCCGAGAAAGGGGATGCAGCGCCTGCGCCGCCAGAGTTGGTCCATCGAGGTGGGTCCGCTTCGAAGAGCCGACCAAGCGAAGAGGAGAGGGATCAGGGAAGGGGGTGAAGGCAATCAGGGCTGAGCTGGAGAGGGGGAGGGAAGGCAAGCCACAGGACTCAGGAGCGGTCCGTTCGAGGGTGGCGACATGGGGACGCGGCCAACGACCAGCCCAGAGGTGGTAAACGCTGAGCGATGTCCTGCTGTCAGTTCTGATGGTCAGCTCAGTTGGTGAGCGAGGTGAGTGATAGGGGAAGGAAGGTGCTTTGGGCTGAGGTTCAAACAAACGATCTTGGGAGCGTGCGGACCTTCGGAGATGGCCAACTCCGACGGAGAGCAGCGACAGGCAGCTCCCTCACCCTTCAGTGTTTCGAGAGCACCAGTCGCGGTCTGACAGTCCTGTAGCTGATGTCGAGAGCAGGACGAACAGCAGGTAAAGGTCGACGAAGCTCTGGCTGCTGCGCTTGTCGTCTTCCTCCTCCTTCTCGGACACCTCCCGCATTCTCGCTCGTACGAGGCCTAGCAGCCGTCAAAAGCGCAACAGGGAAGCTGACTGCCCGCTGACCACAACACCCGACTCTCTCTTGGCCTCTCGTTCAGCATGTCCTGGCTCGACTCCCTCCTCCCCTACGTCAAGCAGCTCCTTCCTCCGCCCCACCAATTCGCCAACGTGACAGGAGGCGCCGTGGGACACGCCGACCCGAGCATAGTCGGCCTTTACGACTATCAGCAGAACCTCGATCAGATCAACTGGGCTGAGAAGGCTTGGGCGGACTACTACGTCTGGGTGGGGGAGCCCATCCTCGCAACGGCGCTGCTCATCTTCGTCTGGCACGAGGTGCGTCGCTTCCTTCCCTTCGTGCTCTTCCTTGCGCCTGTCTGACTGAAAAGAACCTTCCGTGTCACAGATCGTCTACTTCGGTCGTTCGTTGCCGTACGTATTCATCGACACTCTCGGCTGGTGCAAGAAGTACAAGCTGCAACCTGTTTGTCGCTGTCCTCCTTCCCCTCTGTCTCTGTACAAGAGCTGACGACCAATCCTACCCTCGTCCTGTACCAGGGCAAGGTTGCGACTCCTGCAGAGCAGTGGAAGGTCGCAAAGTACATGCTCTGGTGCCACTTCACCATGGAGCTTCCCCTTGTTCGTCCTCTCGGCCGGCTGCTTTCTTGCTCTTGTCCTGACTCAGAGTGTGTCCTTGCAGATCGCTGGCTTCCACCCCTTCTGCGCTTTCCTCGGACTGGCAACCTACCAAGTCCCTTTCCCCTCCCTCTCGACCATCCTCACTCAGCTGGCCGTCTTCTTTGTCGTTGAGGACACGGTCCACTACTGGTCTCACCGATGGTTGCACACCCCAAAGCTCTACAAGTTCGTCCCCCCTCTTTATTCTCTAATGTCTTCTTGCTCGAAGTCACTGACGTCTTTTGTGACTCCTGCACGCGACAGGTGGATCCACAAAGTCCACCACGAGTACCCGGCTCCGTTCGGTCTGACGGCCGAGTACGCCCATCCTCTCGAGGTCATGATCCTCGGCAGCGGCACCATTGGCGGTCCCATCATCTACTGCGCCCTGACGAGGAACCTGCACCTCTTGACCATGTTGATCTGGATCACTCTTCGGGTTGCGTCCCTCTCTTCTTCCTCGTCGTGAGACTTTCTGCAACGAATCCGAAAGACTGACGCCCTTCTTCGACTCCTATGTGCAGCTTTGTCAAGCTGTCTCTGCCCACTCAGGCTACGACTTCCCCTGGTCGCTTCGCCACATCCTGCCCTTCTGGGCTGGAGCAGAGCACCACGACTGGCACCACATGTCGTTCATCAACGTCCGTTCCTTCCTCCTCTTGCTGCCACCTTCTCCAATCGTCCGTCGAAAGCTGACCCCGCGATCCTTTTCCCTTCGCGCCGGACAGAACTTTTCGTCGTCGTTCAGACACTGGGATTACCTTCTGGGAACGGACACCAAATACCGCGCCTACCGCGAGCGGCTCGGCCGAGAGAAGACCAAGGAGGCGCGCGAGAGACGGCGACAGATCGAGGACGAGAAGATGGAGGCCGAGGGCGTCGTCCTGGCTCAGGAGACGATTGCGAGGGCTTAGAGAGCGTTGCGAGTTGTTGGCTGGGGCGGGTCGAGACGTCGCATGTTTTCCGAAGTTCAATGCCAACTTTAGACATGAGCTTAAATCTACTCCCTGTCAAGTGACCTTTTGCAAAAGTGAAGCGACTCCTTCCGAGATGTTGAAGTTTGAAAGCCATGTAAATCAAGGGCACCAGAGCCTTGCCTCTCCGTCGCTACCCGCACTGACCAACCAAGGCAGCGTCGGGTGCCACCTCACGTCTAGTACTCCCAGTCCGCTCTTGACGGCGTGCCCGCGCAGGACCTTGAGGGGCACGATGAGCGGGTTGAGCATAAGGTCCGAGTAGACCGTTCCGTGGAAGACGTTGATGGTTCCGTCATCGGAACACGACGCGAACAGAGGGTACGAAGGGTGGTAGTGGACCGATCGGATGGCTCTCGACTGGTACCGGAGCGTCTTGTACGGCTTGCTGCTCAGGTCGAGGTCGAACCAGCAGAGCTTCTTGTCGTAACTTCCGACGATGAGGTTGTCCCCGAGCGGGTGGATGTCGACCGACGACAGCCACTTGAGACCCGGCTGGAGCGTCTTGATGAGCGTCTGGCCGACAAGGTCGTACAGTCGGATGTATCGCTGCGTGACGACAAAGAAGTGAGGTTTGGAAGGGTGAAAGGCGACCTTCTGGACGGATCCCTTGGTCTTCTTGAACGGCGACTGCGTCTGGTGCTTTGACAGCTGGTGGATGAGAACCGACTTGTTGGTGGCTAAAAAGTGAAAGAGAAGAGACGTCAGACAGTGCGGTAAAAAGTACGCTCGAGGGAGAAGGTGAAGACGCACCGTCGGCGGCAACGGTCGCAAAGTAGTCTCCCTTCTTGTGCCAAGTGACCTGCTTGGGCGTTCCAGGCACGTCAATGTTGACCATGATTCCCCTCTTCCTCTCCTGGTCGGTTCCTCGCAACCAGGCGACGTCGTCTCCTCGAGGAGCGGCGTTCGTGGAAGCTCCCGTGACGGCCTTGAGGGCAACGAGAGCAGAGTGGTGGGCGAGCTCGACGGGAAGGATCGGCGTGGGGCAAACGATCGAAATCCGGTTCTCTCTGTGGCAAGGAAAGACGAAAACAGGCTAAGCGTCAGGAGATTGCACGAGGGATGTCCTGAGGCGAGGGGGATGAAGGTCCTGACACTGCGACTCCAAGCAGACCGACCGTCTTGTCGGGACACCACTCGACAGCGGCAACGGGTCCCTTTCCAACCTCGCACCTCCAGGCCAACCGTGCGTTCGCCAGCTCCCAGACCCGAACCGTTCCGTCCTCGGAACCGGTCGCGACCCAGTTGCCCGTCGGGTCGACCGAGATGCACCGGACCCGCGGCTGGCCAGGGTGGGCGTACCGCAGACTCGTCGTCGTAGGGAACGGTCGAAGCTCCTTCGGCGAAGGCAGCTTGGGGATGAGCGACTCGGGGTCAATGTTGAGTCGCGTCTTGCGCATTCGAGGGGCGAGGTAGAGGTCGAGACACCGCTCGAACCGCTCTTGAACAAACTCGTGGTATGCCGGTACCTTCCGGAGAGACTCGTACTTGGCCGGCATGAACTCGCGCTTTCGGTCGCCCTTCTCGGTCTCCTCCCACGCCGCACGCTCGTCGTCGTCGAGGAGGTACTCGGCGGGAGGGTTGTAGGACTCGGCGTCGGTCGGGAGGCGCTGCTGAGGGGCGGGCATGTGCATGGCGTGTTCGGCGGGCTGCTGGTCGGCCGACGACCAGAGAGCGTAGAACTGAGGCTTGTTGACCGAGGGCTTGTTGGGAACGATTCGACCCTGTCGGATAGCTCGGACAATCTTCATGATCTGTGAGAGAAGGACGACGACGTCGTCAGTGTCCCGAAGACGCAGAGAGAACATGAGAGGCAAGGAGGGCGCGCGTACCTTCTTGTGCTCCCACTTCGAAGCGACGAAACGGCTCTTGGGCACAGGTCGGGACGAGATAGGCATGACCTCGACGTCCTGAGTGAAGAAGTGGACGGTAGGCTGGTAGGGGTCGTAGTTCTCGTCAGGGTTCTCTCCCTTCTGAAGACGTCGGATGATGTCGAGCTCGGCATCCGTAAGGTTGACGTTCTGCTGAAGAAGCTTGTCCTGGACGGATGTCCTGTAAGGAAGAAGGCAAAAACCAGATCAATTCACTGCGAGCGGAGTCTGGTGAGTCGTCCGAAGGAACGCACCAAGAGTCCGGGTCCTCCACAGTGGCAAGGAACTTGTCGAGTTCGTCTCCCTGAGCAGGACGCATGACCTTCTTTCCGTTAATGTCGTATCCAATGTGCGGCATGTCGTCGTACCAGTGGTCGGGGATGTTTCCGACTCGGTTGGGCGCCTGAAGAAAGGGGAACGGGAGGCATTCGGGATCAGCATCTCGACAAGCGAGCCCGGATACATGTAGAATCAGAAACGCACATCTTCTGTCGAACTCTCACTCCCGTAACCAGCCTCGACATCCCTGTAGACCCGCTTTGGCCTACCCGTCAACTCACTGATGACCATCTTCCCCGCGAGCTCGTCTTCCGGCTTCTCGGGCACGGCGTGGTCCCGCTCGTCTGGCTTGACCGTATGCTCGGCGATGAAGCGCGACATGGGCGAGCTGGACCTCAGTCGGGACGACGACGATCGAGGGAGGGATGTCGAGGTTGTCGAGGGGGAACCGAAGGGCTCGTCGTCGATGTCGGACGAGTTGTAGCCAGACTGCGAACCGTCCTCCTCGTCCGTCAGGACCGCTCCCTCGTCCTCCTCGAGAGGATCCGACTCGTCGTCCGCCTCGTCGTCCATGGTCTTCTTGGACGACGACGCCGTCGGTCGGCCTGCCGGCTTGCGACCTCTCGGTCGGGAAAGCGCAGGGACGACCTCGTCGTCCGAAGGCTCGTCGTCGTCCGAACTGCCAATGTCGAGCTCCGGGAACTCGTCCTCGTCGTCGTCCTCCTCGCTGTCGGCCATGCCTCCCGCACCAGCCTCGTCCTCGTCGTCGTCGTTCTCGTCCGAGTCTGCGCCGAGCTCGAGGTTGCCGGTCAGGGTCTCGAGGGGCTGTTGCGGCGTGGTGGAGGACTCTGCGACCGGTGTTTTGCGCTTGCGCGAGGACGAGGCGACGGGTGCCATCTCGTAGGGGTAGGGCCTGCTGGGTAGGGGAAGGTTTTGGGGTGAAGGAGCGTTGGTGCTGCAGCTCTGGCGAGACTCTGTCGGCCAATTCCAAAATTGGTGGGAACCCAGATCGGGGCTTGACAACTCCCAGTCTGGGAATGCTGTGAAATTCCAGGGGCAGGGACGCGTTTGAGCTCCGCCCTGGGCAGCGCGCGTCCGTCCCTCTCTCCCAAAGCCATGGACGTAGACATCAAGGACATCAAGCCCAAGCTCAAGCAGCCAACACCCAACCACCAGATCAACGGTAACGGCGTCGAGCACGCCTCGGCCCCCAACGGCGCCGAAGTCGACCAACCGCCAGCAGACGGCGCGGACGACGAGGATGCTGGCGAGGTCCAGGTCCAGAGTGCGGCCGAGCGCGGGTTGACGGTCGAGACGTGGCAGGATCGCGCCGTGTCTAAGAACAGCGCGTCAGGTCAGGTACGTTCCAGCATGAACTCGCTCGAGTTTGGTGCTCTTGCCTTGCGGAGGGCCAGATACAGGTGTCATGCTGACTCTCTCTCCGTCGCTGCGTTTCCATCCCAGCTGGACCAAATCTCCAAGGAGTTTGCTCCCCTCCTCGAGAAGATTGAGTTCGCGCTTGAAGCACTCCGAGAGTCAGCCGTCGCGCTCTCCGAAGCTGGACTGCTCGAAGACGTCCGTCCTTCCCCTTCTCCTCCTTTGCGTGCTCAAAGGACGCGCAACGCTGACCGAATCTTGGATTTTGGGTGGTCGAGGAAACAGGAGTCCAACTTTGACGACCTCAACAGCAAAGCTTTGGAGCTAGTGGACGAAGCTGCTTTGGTTAGGTTGAGGAAGGGGGTGCTGCAGGACATCACGAGCACGTTGGCTGCGTCGGGGAGCATGGTTCGTCCCAACCCTCTATCCCCTTCCGTCTGCCCGAAGGACAAATGGCTTACACTCACGCGCGTCGCTGACACTCACAATCATCTTGGGTTTCTACAGATGGACATCCAGGGTCGGTTCCGAGACGAGTGCAAGAAGAAAGAGCAGGAGTACCTTGCTAAAACTCCGCGTCAACGATGTTCGTCCCTTCCTCCTGTGCTTCCCCCTCTGAAGCTCTACTGACTGCGATTGATTGCTGCTCTTAACCTTTCTCGATGGGGTAATTGCCAGATCCAAGATCGAAGGCGTATGTTCAGTTCCGGGAGGAAGTTTGGGAGTCGAGGTACGGGTCAGACAAGGCCATGCCGCCCGTTGCGACCTTCTTTCCAGCCGGTCCGTCTTCCTATCTCACCACCATATCTTCCCTTCCTCTAGAACTGACACTGAGCCTGTTCTCTGCATCTGGTGGTGGTTCGGTGCTGTAGCGGAAGGCGAGGAGAGCGACGAAGGGTCCGACGACGAGATCCAGGCCGGAGGATTCGTCCAGACGTACAAGGACCCCATCTCGCTCACGATGCTCGAAGACCCGTACACATCGTTCGTCCATGCCTCCCTTTTTCCCCAACTCTACCCTCGGGGTGTTCTTCGGTTGTTGAGAGACTGGCGCTCGATCCGCTCGTTCTTCCCTTTTTCGAAAATAGGACGGTCTGCCCTCACTCGTACTCTCACGCGGTCATCATCGAATACCTCGCGGGAGAACACAAAGTCTGTCCTGTGTCGGGTTGCAACAAGTTCATCTCTCCTCGTACGATCCAGGTCCGTTTTTCCCCCTCTCCCCCTTCATGTCACCTTGCGCACCAGAAGGCTTGATAGACACTGACACGCTCTACGCTCTTCCTCTTGGACCGCAATCGTTGAAACCTGATAGGCCGACCCGACGTTGAAGCGGAAGGTGGCGGCGGACGTGCGTCGTCGCGAGCGCGAGCAGGCCGCGCGGGCGGCGGACGAGGAGATTGAAGAGCTCGACGACGAATGATCGACAGGGCGCGAGAGAGAAGGAAAGCAACGTCGAGAAGGTTGAGGAGTGTTTCGTGGGTGTATGTTGTATGCTTTTTGGGACTTGTGAAGACTACAAGGGAAACGACTTTGCAAGATCGCAAGAAGAGAACGAGTTTGGAAAGACCACATGGTCATCAAGCGGGACCCTCTAACCGTTTTGCTTGCTCTCCTCTTCGCACCCTCTCCCAAGGCGTATCCAACCCCCGCTCGATAATCAGCTGCTTGGGGAGGCAGAAGACCGGATCGACTCTGTTCAGGCCCTCGTACCCCAATAGACTCAGGCCTGGACGAACAGAGGATGGTTTCGTCAGTCATCTTTGAAAAAAGGTACACGAGTGGGAGAGGAAAGACGGACCGGAGAGTGCGAAACAGGTGTGGAAGACGTCGACCATGTTTTCGGGTCGGTCAGAGAATCCACCTCCTTCCGGATCCTGCCGGTCGACGTCAATGGTGCGAACGTCAGCAGACGCTCACGCAATCCGAGAAGGATTTGATGTGGAGGGGAGTGTACGCACTTGAGTCGAGAGGATGAAAGAGATCAAGGCTTCTTGGTCGATCCAGGATAGTCGGTTAAGGATGCTCAGCGCGGAGAGGTCCCAGAACGAGTAGCAGACCTGAGCAGATCGGTTGAATCACAATTAGGCGCCGTTCAACTCCAGCAAGAAGATGCTCTGAGGAAAACGGCGGGGTGGGAAGGGGGGGGGGGGAGAAGGAACCAACGTCTTCAAGCTTCTCGGGCCGACCATTCATCCCTCCATTCGGGAGCTGTCGCTCAGAGAGCCAGCCTCCCAAGAGGTCGATATCCACCTCCTCATCTAGTACCTCCAGAATCGAGAGACCAGCCGTGCAAACGAAAGCTGCAGGCGTCCCTGGAGGTCAGCGCGGAGGACCTTCTTGAAACGGAGTGCGCAGGAGTGGAAGCGCACCTTGGGCACCATGACTCTCTCCACCCTCTCCACTGCCGAACCCACCATCGTAGTTCCGACACCTCCTAAAGTACCCAACCGTCTTCTCCTTGTCTACGCGATCGAGCGCGCCGAGGAGCGCGAGGATCTGGATGGCGATGTACGTAAAGCGCGTGTCGGTTTCGCCCCAGAGATCACCGGTGTACGCGCCCGAAGGATGGGCTAGCGACTCGACGTCTACGGATCAGAAGCAAAGTCATGCAAATCAGCGCTTGACCCGGAAAGTTGCAGAGTGGGGGGGACTGTCAGGACGTACAGGAGACGATGCGATCCTTGGGAATCTCATCCTCGCCGCCTTGAATCAGCAAGATCTGAATGGCCGAAAGGGTCGAGTGGATGTGAGCGTCGTGCCCTGGTGCACACCCGTAGGCGCCTTATTGCAGGAAGAAGGAGAGAAGAAGAGTCAGCGCGGGCTAGGGGAAGGGGAGAGTGCACGGAGTCGAGCCGAAGGGCCATGTCAAACTCACCAGCCTTGTCGTCCCAACACGACTTGACCCAAGCGACCATGTCCTTCTTGTCCAGTGCGTCTTCCCTGCCCATGATGTAGAGCGCCATGAGGGCCCAGTAGGTCCCATTGAGGCGCAGGTGATCCGTCAGATGGTAGGCGAGGTCCTCAGTCTGTGCGAGGGGTCAGTGGGCACGCCAGTCAGCAAGAGCACAGAGACAGCGCGGGCAAGCTGCAAGCGACTGACCGAGTTGAGGGACTGGATGTAGGCGACGTGCAGGTCTGCGTGGAGGATTGCCGACATCTTTGGTCTTGGAGAAGATGGACGCTCGACTCGGATGGACGAGCGACTGAGCGAGCGAGAGCAGGCAGCCAACGACGACCCCCTTCCTCAACTTCTCCCCTTCACCCTTTCCTCTTAACCTTGACCCAAGACTGCTCAGCATGGTCACGTACGGAGGAGGTCAGTCTGTTTGATCGCTGGACGGGTGCTGTCGCCAGCCGACCTAAATGCTGATGCCTGAACCACGCCCGTCTCGTCCCTGCCTCCAGACGAAGGTCCGTCTCGCCCCCCTCCCTTCTTGGATCAAACCGCACCCCTGCTGACTCTCCTGCACCCATTCCGCTCTGCAGTATCGGCCATCGTCATCGATTTCGGGTCGCACACGACTCGAGCGGGTTACGCAGGCGAGGACACGCCCAAGGCCGTCGTCCCTTCCTTCTACGGCTACAAGGACGTCGACGCGCCCGCCGGGACCGAGGGCGGCGAGGGAGGCAAGATCAGGAAGCACTATGTCGGAGAGGACGGTGTCGGCATCTGGAGGGAAGGGATGGAGGTTGGAAACGTGTTCAAGGATGGGATCGGTCAGTCTTCCCTTCGCCCCGCCCTTCGCACCTGCGCGCGTCCGCCCATCCCCATCCTCATCTCTCTTCGAGCCAGACCTCAAAGTTCAAGCTGCTGACTTATGATGCTGGTCCCAGTCACCGAGCCCTCTGCTTTGCCACCTCTTGTGTCGCACATCCTGCACCACCATCTCCACCTGCCCTCGGCCTCCCCCTCTGACCCCTCCGGCCACCCCATCCTCACCTCCGAGTCCTCGTGGACGCCTCCATCCCAACGGACCCTCATGGCCGAGCTCTTCTTCGAGCAGGAGAACGTTCCCGCCTGGTACACTGCCTGCGGAGGTGTGTTGAGCGCGTTCGCGAGCGGGAAGGGAACGGCATTGGTCGTTGATGTGGGACGTGAGGCGACGGTCGTCACGCCCGTCATCGAGGGCTACGTCCTCAGGAGTGGTGCGTACAACCGTCTGGATAGAGACAGCTGTGTCAAGTGAGGTTGCTGATCCATCAGGCTCTTCTTAAAGGTACCAAGCGCCAACCGACCGGAATGGACCTCATCCACAACCAGTCCAAGAGCTTCCTTAAGGCGCAGGCGCCGCCTGCTCGAGCATTCCCTCTGTCTCTCACGTGAGTTGACGAACTCGCTCCTCTTTTATAACCGCTTGCTTATCCTGAGGTTTCTCGTCACTTCTACAGGCCCTTCCAACTCATCAAGGACCGAACGCCCGTTCCGTCAGGAGTCGCCCCGCGGTTTACGGCTCGAGAGGACCGGGAGGCGGGCACAACGACTAGCTGGCGAGAGTGGGCCGAGGGACGAGTGGTGGAGAACTGGAGGGAGGCGACGGGAGCTGTGTATGAGGCTCGGTACGATGAGCGGTCAGTCCACGAATTTTGCGGTTCCGTCGACCGGCGCTCCTGGCTGAAAATCTCTCCTTTCAATCTCGCAGACTCGTCAGCCAACGACCAACTCGACCCTTCGAGTTCCCCGACGGCTACAATGCCAACTTTGGAAGCGAGCGCTTCAAGCTGGCCGAGATGCTCTTTGACCCTCGGTTCCGGAACGACGTTCGTTCTCGTCCCTCGCCTGACCGACAGACCCGTACTGACGCCTCTCACCACCTTGATCTCCGACAGAACATCCCTCCGACGGAAGCTCAGCTCGGCACCCCCTCGACGCCCAACTCGCGCTCCTATACCGAGATGGTCTCGATCCCCCAGCTGATCCACGAGTCGCTCACGACGTGCGACGTCGACGTCCGAGCGAGCCTGCTGCAGAACATCGTCATCGTCGGAGGAGGAAGCCTGCTGCCTGGCTTCACCGACAGGCTCAACTATGAGTTGAGCGTCGCTTTCCCCGGCGTGCGTTCTTCTGCTCTCTCCTCTCATCAAAGTCCTCGAAACTGACTGTCGGCTTTCGTTTGGCGTTCCCGCAGCAAAAAGTCCGGCTGCACGCTTCGGGTCACCCGACCGAGCGACGATACTCGTCCTGGCTCGGAGGATCGATCCTCGCCAGTCTGGGAACGTTCCACCAGCTCTGGATCTCGAAGGAGGAGTGGGAGGAGTATGGGCCCAACATCGTCGGCCAGAAGTGCAAGTAGACACTGGGGGAGAGAGCTGAGGGCTTCGTATCAATGTCTGTCGAAAAAGTAGGGTCTCATGCAAGATGCCAGCTGCAAGAATCGCAAGTTGAGAAAGGGTAGAGACTGCGCTAAAAAAAAAAGAAGGGCAGACAGAAATGGCAAAAAAGACCCGAACGCGATTTGAACGCGTGACCTATGGAGTTGCAATCCATCGCAACTACCAGCTGTGCTACCGGATCCTTGTATTACAGCGCGCTAATGCACAATAAAATCCTTATTTATTTTACACAACGCTTTCTCAAACGTCGATCGACGTTATCGTTCTCGCTTCGCTGCGGGCAGACGACGATGCCTTCTGTCACAGTCGCTAGCAAGACCAGGATTGCAGTTCGATCCATCGGTGTCCGATACGCAGGAGAGACGGACGGAAGGCGAGGTTGGCGGCGATCCTGCTTGCATCCGAGTACCGTCGGGCAGGTTGAAGGTAGTGTCGACGCACATGGAATTCTAGGTGTTTGGGTGGCGAGGGATGCGCAAGACAGTGAGGTCTGAGAGATTACAGGTGATATTAAGATTACAAAGGGGTAAGAAGGTGGACGTTTCAATCCAGCCTTGGGTTCTTCACGTCTGGTTCCAGCTGAGGGTCCAGCAACGCAACGTCGCTCTTCCTCTTGCTGCTCCTAGTGGGGGCCGACTTCCAGTCGGTATGTAAACTGCTGTCGACAGGAGCCGACCCATTCGTCGTCGTCGTGAACGTGACATCTGGCGTGTCGACCGGATTTGGCGATCCGGACAGGCTCGAGTCGGCCGATTTGGAAGCTGAACCCGTCAGGTCCGACAAGAAGGTTTCCATGTCAAAGTCGCCGCCCGTGTACTGGTTGGCGACGTCGCTGACGTTTTCGGCGTTGGGTGGATCCCACGTTCCGTCCGATCGGACGTCCCCTGCCAGACCGAGGCTGGCGACGAGTTCTTCGATGCTCGCCTGGAGCGTGTCGACCTCGTTCGAGATGGCGTCTGCAGACTGGTACGACTTCTCGAGCGCCTGGGAGTTGGGCGTCGACATCGAGTTGAGGGTCGAAGGGGAGAAGGGGCCGACGGCAGAGGCAAAGTCGGCGAGGAAGTTGGGCGTGAAGGCCTCGGTCGGTACCTGGGTCGAGGCCGAGGCCGAGGAAGATCCGGCTTGTGGGTGAGCAGGGAAGTTGAAGTATTGCGACAGGTCGTTGTTCATCGGCGTTCTTGGTACCAGGGCGGTAGACTGGGGATTGGGGGAGAGGATGGCGGTCGAAGTAGGCGTCGGTGTGGGGGACACTTCTTGGAAGCGACCTGACAACAGCGCAGAACAAGTCATGATCAGCTTTGCCAGGGCGCTAAGAAAAGAAGAAGTCAAGACGCACTGGCAGATATTTCCTCCAGCGGTTCGTCGACGCCGAGGGTCGTGTTGAGATCTCCCAACGTCTGACCAGGGTTGGCCTCCTGGATCATCAACCCTCGGTTCCTGACGATACCCGAACTCGGCGGCGGCCCTCCCTGCGTAGCCAACCCCGAGCGATTCAAGCTCTCCTTGGCAGCCCTGACAGCGCCCGCAACGTTCCCTCCTCCCGAGGCGATGTCTCCCGCTGCTCCCTGTCCGAACACTCCCGCCAAAAACCTCAGGATGCGGTCCGTCGTGTCCTGGTGCGCCTTGTGTCGCTCGCGCGCTGCTAGCGCTTCCGTCCAGAGGTGCTGGTTCGACTGCTGCAGCTCCTTGAGGTCCGCCGAGAGAGCCGTCTGTTGAGCGCGGATGGTAGCTATCGAGTTGAGGATCCCTGGCACGTCGACCTTTGACGACCCTGCGGCTCCTCCTCCTGAGCTACCTGAACCGCCAACTTCGGTCTCGCCGTCGGGCGTCTCGATGGTTGGATGGATGGCCTTCTTTCGGGTCACGAGAGGGAGTAGGTGTTGTTGATCTCTCTGGAAGTTTGGGTTGGTGAACTCCCAGAGCTCGGACGAGGAGTTTGGTTCGAGGACGCCTTGCTGCATGTGAGGGACCTTATGGAAGCCGTACCTGCGGCAGGGCGAGAAGAACAGATCTGTTGTCAGCTCCAGATCAAGACTCAGATGGGGCAAGCAGATAAGAGACGAACATGTTGAGCTGCCTGACGAAGCTGGAGAAGTTTGAGTGCTTGAAGAACCTGGGCAGGAGCTCCTTTCCAAAGGCCTCGTGGTTGGGCACTGTTCCCACCCGCAATGAAGCTGTGGTCAAAGCAAGAACCATAAAGATAGGCAGAGAAGAGAACTGACCAAAGAAGGACGTGCCGTCCTCGCTCCAGTAGATCAAGTGGTTGGTCTCTGGCGAGTCGACCATGGCGTACAGCTTCTGGAGGAAGGCGGGAATCTTGCCGCCCGTCTTGTCCTTTGCGACCTCGCCCAGTCGAGCAAGGGCCATGCTCGTACCTGCAGGGTTGGAGGATGAGGCGACGGGGGCGGAGGGGCGGCTGGGTGGCATGGCTGAAGAGCGGAGGGAGCAGGCCAGAGGGCGGGGGGGATGACGACCAGGCAGGGGCTGGCCGAGGGGACTTGCAACGAGCGGAGTGACTGAACTGAACCGAGGACAAGGGTGTGGGAGTTGAGGCGTTCGTGTCCTTGTCTGCGTATAGCAGGGTATAGAGAGATGGAGGCGGGGGCGAGGAGCGGGTTGAGCTGGCGTGGTCGTCCGGACGGACTGACGAGGCGTCAACCGACCCAGCGCAGCGGAAATTCTGAGCCTGTACTAATGGCACCACGTTCACTTTCCATCCTCTTCCCTCCCCCCCTGCTCTCTGAGTGTAGCGATGCGGACGAGATGGGGATTCGTTTTCATCGTGATACAAATCCAAAGAGGAGAAGGGGTGGGGGGGATCTACTTCTTGCTCTTCTTCTCCTTCTTTCCGTCCTTCTTGGCCTGCTTCCTCTCCGCCCGATGGAGACTCATGTCCACCTCCCCGCTCGCCTTCTCCTTCCTCGCCTTCTTCTTGGCGGGCTCGCCGTCCTTGTTCAGCAGAGGAAATTCGGTGTCGAGATGGTCTACAGCGGCCTTCTTCTTGGGCGGCGCGGGCTCGTCGTCCGACTCGTCAGAGGACGACGAAGAGTAGTCGACCGACACCGCTCGTTTACGAGCGGACTTTGCCGGCGCTTGCAGTTTAGGAGGAGGCTGGGACTTGGTCGAGGTGGACAGGGGGAATTCTTCGTCGTCGTCGTCGAGGTCGAGGTCGAGGTCGACGGGGTTGGTTTCGGGGTAGTTGGAGGAGAGGGATGGGCCAAGCGCTGGCGGGTTGAACGGGTCCGAGAGGAGCGATCCGGTCAAGGAAAGTATTTGGGAGGTGATGGTCAAGCTGTTCAACAAGGTTGGTCGGGCGTCGAAGGGTCAGTCTAGCGAAGACGGAGCGAGAGAAGGTAGGGCAAGGACGGACCCGACGACGGTGAACTCTACAGGCGACCCCTCAGCTCCAATTGCGCGTCCGGTGACAGTGCTCTTCCACCGTCCTTCGCTCGCGATCTTCTTCTCCTTCTTCTCGCTAGCGTCCTCGTGCTCGTCGTCCCCCTCTCTTTCTCCCTCAGCGTCACTACCGAGCATGGCAGCCTCAACCTCCTCCTCCTCTTCCTCCTTGGACGACATGGACCGATCAAATGTGTACTCGGACTGGGGGATGTGGTTGAGAGGGATCGAAACGTTGAACGTCTGGTGAACGAGGAGGGAGAGGTGCGAGGGCGACGACAGCGAGTGCGTTCCGACTGTGAAGCAAGCAGACAAGATAAGTGGCAGACGACAAGGTCAGTCCAGCAGTTTTGATTTGAATCGACCAAGCTCCCAGGACGAAAGGAGGACTTACCCAGTACCTGACCAACCTTTGGTGCCCAGATGACAGCCTCGAACTCGACGTCGACGACGGCAAAGGGGCAGTCGTACAAGATGTTACCTGCGTCGCCCAAGAACTCGAGTTTCGAGTAGCTCAGAAGAACGCCTTGGAGCTTGGGGATGTGCCTGTCGGATCGTCGGATCGTAGAGAACGTTTCGTCAGGACTTCCAGCCTTCAAGGAGAAGACGACGGTTCGAAGGACGGCGAAGCGCGAAGGAAAGGACCTACCGCATGACCATCGAGTCCAGCATCTCCTCCGCGCCAGAGTGCAAGTCACCGGTGAACCTCGGGGGTACGCTCAGGCGCATCCTCGTCTGCCGGTAGGAGAAGTCGGGCTGCTTGGACGCGGAGCTGCGGGTCGTCGAGCCGTTGGCGGCCTGCTTCTTGGGCGAGGACGAGGACGACGCGACGGCGTTGGCCTTGGACGACGATTTTTTGAGGGCCTTTGCAGGCTTGGGCGTGGGTGCGACCGACATGGGTGGCTACTTAAAGGAGGGAGAGTCGAGGGCAAGCGAAGTCGAAGGGAGCAGGACGACGAGGCTGAAGGTCGTCCGAAATTCCCAGCCTGCGCTTGCTTCCGAACACACGGCTTTGGGTCCGAACTTCGAGCGCGCGCGCAGGCAACCGATCCAGGAGCAATGACAGGCAGCAACGAGCACCAACTGATCAAGTACGAAGAGCGTGCTTAGGTACTGGTAGAGACGAACGGCAGACGCTGACAAGTGCTGTGGGTGGTCGACAGCTACAGCCAGACCCGCCCTCAACTCGCACTCGCACCTCCTCCACCTCCGACCATCTGCTCAATCTCTTGCCCCGCTGCCTCTGCCCTCTAGCTCAACATGGTTCGTCCTAAGCAGCGTCGACTGAAGAGCCATATCGAACCGTACTGATGCTGTGTATCTTTTATTGGCGGGACTCGCAGTCGGACGACGACGACTTCATGATGGACGTGAGCTCGCTCCTCCGCCTCTCCGTCCTACCCTCGAGCTTCCAGACACTGACACTCTTACACTCTTACCTTCTGGCTCTCGTAGGATGGTGCTGACGAGGTTCGTATCCCTTGCTGCACTCTTGAGACGCTCGACTGACTCGCGTTTGACCTGGCAGGACTACGATCTCGAGTACGACGACGACGATGAGCAAGGGTCCGACGAGGAGGACGACGTCGACGCCGAGAACATGTACTACAAGGCCAAGGGTGCGTTGCTCGACCTCTTAGCCCCGGAACAAACATCTTGAAGACTGACTTTGGATCTCCGGGGGGCTCTTTCAGGTCTGGTCGAGGATGAGCCGGACGAGGCACTGGAGGCGTTCCGGGAGATCGTCAACCAGGAGGAAGAGAAGGGAGACTGGTCCGTGTTCCTTTCAA
This sequence comes from Cystofilobasidium capitatum, assembly GCA_014825545.1. Taxonomy (NCBI): domain Eukaryota; kingdom Fungi; phylum Basidiomycota; class Tremellomycetes; order Cystofilobasidiales; family Cystofilobasidiaceae; genus Cystofilobasidium; species Cystofilobasidium capitatum. The sequence goes on along the minus strand of MVAJ01000043.1, from coordinate 147,245 downwards.
CTCGATATCCACTTACGTTCTTCTGAGTCTGACAAGTCTGACCACGTTCTTGAGCGCGTTGCAGGGGGTTCAAATCGCTTAAGCAGAGCACGAAGTTGCTCTTCTGCACGCTCGGTCGACCGGAGGACGCGTTGAAGACGTACATCGAGCTGTTGGCGTACACCAAGTCTGCCGTCACCCGAAACTGTGCGTCTCTCTATCTCCGCAACTTGAAGCGACAGGCTTGACCCGAGAGGAGAGGCTGGCTGACGGAAATTGAGTCCTCGCTCGCTTGGCGCAGATTCGGAAAAGAGCATCAACAACATCCTTGATTACGTTGGAGGAGAAGGAAAGGGCTACGGAGTCGAGACGAATCTGGCGACGCTGGAGAAATTTTACGAGGTAACGAAGAAGAACTTGGAGGAGGCGAAGAACGAGGTACGACCTCCGCGTTTGTGCTGCACCCCTTCAACGACGGAGTTCAGAAGATTGACTCTCCTCAACATCCTTGTGTCGGTTTGGTGGTGCGTACTGCAGAGATTGAGCGTCAAGGCCAACCTCAAGCTCGCCAAGCTGTGGCTCGATCGGAAGGAGTGGGACCGACTCAGACTCGTTCGTCCCCTTCCAGTTACGCGTCTGAACATCTTCCTCGCGGCTCAACTCGCCGACCTCTTTTGTCGTGGTCTTTGCAGGTTCTGGACGAGCTGCACGCTTTCTGCGTCCCGTCCATCTCGGGTTCCGGAACGTCGAGTGAGGACCAGAGCAAGGGCACCATTTGTCAGTCCCCTCTCGCTACCTGGGATTGCGCGCGGGACCTTTGAGCCAAAAACTGACCGGTGCATGGTGGTTGTGGCTGACAGTGCTTGAGGTCTATGCTTTGGAGATTCAGATGTACAGTGAGTTGAAGGATCAGAGGAAACTCAAGGTGCGTCTCCGTCTCTCGATCCTCTTCCGGCCCTCGCGCGTGTTTTGGAGGAGAGCTGACTTTCTTTGATCGCGGCCCCAGGACATCTACCGAGCATGCTTGCAGGTCAAGTCGGCCATCCCCCATCCGAGGATCATGGGCGTCATCCGAGAGTGCGGTGGAAAGATGTGGATGGGCGAGAGTGCGTCCACTCCCTCGTCAAGGAGCTCTGTCCTTTCGGCCTTGCTGACTGACCTCGCTTTGCTTCCTCAATTGCAGAAAACTGGGCTCAAGCATCGACAGACTTCTTTGAGAGCTTCAAGCAGTTTGACGAGAGTGGGAGTCCGCAGCGTGTGCAGGTGCTGAAGTACCTCGTCCTCAGTTACATGCTCATGGGCAGCGACATCAACCCGTTTGACTCGCAGGAGACCAAGCCGTACATCCTGTATCCCTTCTTTTTTGTCTGTCAAGGGTGCCCTGCTGACTCGAGACGGCTTTGGTGCAAACAGGTACAAGAATTCGCCGGAGATTGTCGCGATGACCAATCTCGTCGCTGCCTACCAACGAAGAGACATCCATGACGCGCAGAAGATCCTCCGAGGTCCGTCTTTCTCTCCTGCCTGCTTGATCGACATCGCATCCCGATTGACACTTACGCTCGTCGCTGCGGTTGGTCCTTCTGATCAGAAAACAAGGCGACGATCTTGGACGACCCTTTTATCAAGGCCTACATTGACGACGTTCTGAGGTCGCTAAGAACGCAGTACTTGATCGACCTGATTAAACCCTACGCGCGGATGGAGCTCAAGTGGTTGGGCAAAGTGCGTCCCTCTCCCTCCATCGTACCCTTACCCCACTGCGTCCTGGAGGGCTGACCAGAAGTGATGTTTCGCAACTCAGCAACTGAACGTGCCGACGGAGGAAGTGGAAGACTTGTTGATCGGGTTGATCCTGGATGGAAAGGTCAAGGGGATGATCGATCAGGTCGCAGGCCGACTCGAACTCGATCGAGGGTTCATCCAAACCTCCGACCCGTCCTCCCTGCACCTGGTACTGACATCAAGCCTTCCCTTCGTATTCTCCGTAGACATGAAGTCGAAAAGGCTCGATACCAGCATCTCGCGAGCTGGAGTTCGCAACTGGGCAGCATGCGGGCGACCGTCATCGCCAAGACGGCCAACGGAGGGCCTTCGAGCGACGGACGAGCAGGAGGAGGTCCACCTGGTTTAGGCGCTGCCTTCTTCAGGTAGAACGAGATGCCTTGATGGAGTGCACTCGTTTCTCCCTTGTCTTTCCTTTCTTGATGACCTCACATGCTTTCTGCATCATGACTTGCCTTGTCTTCCGTTCTCCCGCGCGCCATGCCTACAAGCAAGGATGTGAGTTGAAGTATCATCTGCAGCCATGATCTTCCAGCGACCGTCGCATAGAAGGCATGTTCGTGTTGCGAGCGGAGCGAGGTCGGTGGGATCAACGACTGTCGCTTGAGGAACAGGTGACCCAGAACCCAAACTACTTTTTATGCATGAGAAGAGCTGACAACAAGGATCCGGTAGCACAGCTGGTAGTTGCGATGGATTGCAACTCCATAGGTCACGCGTTCAAATCGCGTTCGGGTCTTTTTTTGTTTTTGTTTGCCTCTTCTGTTGTGGATCACACCCTCATCGTTGGTTACCTACCTTCCTCTGTGTCCTTGACGCACTGCATGCCAGTATCTGCTCAGCTTTGCAGCACGCCTGTCCATCTGACGGGTGCGCGTGGGGGTTCAAGTGTGACCGCGGGTCAAACTCGCCAGCTTTGTCGGAGTCGTGCGCCCGGCCTGACGCCCCTCTCCTGCGAACCATCACCCTCCTCTACACTTTCGATCCCTGCTCTCTCAAGAAGGACTCCGCGCGCCAGCAAGGGGTGGCGGTCATGGTCCACGCTAGCCCTCATTCTCCTTGTTCGACTGCCGTCTACCAACCCTCGCCCTTGCGCCCTCGGACCGTGCCCTCGCCAATCGCCATCACCTCTCCCTCGAACACTCCCTCTTCAAGCCCGCATGCCTCCTCCCTTCCTCGAGGGTCCTACAGCCGCAGCATCGCTCTCAGTGCGAGTCCAGGCATTTGTCTGACGTATGGCGCTGGGCCGGGCAAGGACAGCAGTAGCGCAAGGAGGAGGAGCTCGTCAGGGGTTCCTGGAGGGCCAGTCGGGGCAGCGTCCACCGCTCGGTCTCTCGGAGGCAACCACGGAGCGTTCGCAGGAAGCTACGAAGCCAGGTAAGTCTCGAAAGGTCCCTTCTTTGGGAATAGGTCAAGGCTGACTCCCAGCGGCTGCTCTCTCGCTCTTCAGCCTGCTCTCCTTTCGCTTCTCGACCCCAGCGTCACCCCCTATCCCCTTCCTTCTCAAGCTGTCGGCGGCCAGCAGCAGCGGTACTTTATCGCACAAGTCGACACCTCCCCTCTGCCTCCCGTTCGATGCGCACTTCTTTCCTCTGAGTTCGGCGGACAACATCGATTTCGCCAACGTCCCGCACGCCCTGGCTCCTCCCCTCGAATCTACGCCATCGACCCCATACGTCGCATCTATCGACCTCACACCACACTACTCATCCCTACCTTTCCCGGCTCTCCTTCCTTCCTTTCCTGGACACCCCATCCCCGTCAAGGGTCAGATCCAAGCGGTCATCTCGAACTCGGCCGGCACCGGCGTCAAGGTCTTCGTCATCCCCTTCGATCTCGAAGGGATGCAGGCCGGGCAGAGGATGGTCCTGCGACAGAATACGTTTGAGGAAGAGACGTCAGGCGGCTCGAAACGGCTGAGGGCGAGCGCTTCTTTGCACGTCTGCTGCGTCCAGGCTAGGTCCACCAAGCCGACTGCAGCCTTCTCGCACAGCTTGCCGTCGACGAACCTCAACGACTCGACTTTGCCACTCAAGTTCTATCTCCACTCTACCATCCGGCTCGTCTTCTCTCCGCTTCCAGCAGGCGCTCCTGGGGACGGCCCACCAGCGGCTCGCTGCTCGTCCGTTATCGATTTGGGAAGTCCAGCGCAGGGCCTCGACCGGTTCATGTCGTGGGACGACGAGGCCGCGGAGGAGTACCAGACCTTACGCCATATTCGCCGGGTCGCTATCAAGCGACGAGACGCTGCGCAATCCGACACTCGTCCATCTGCGCGGTCGCCTGGACCCGCCTCCTACCCCCTTCCTCGGCCGGCGGAGTCGTACGCCCTCCCTCCACTGCCCAGAGATCGCAACTACGACCTCCTCGCTTCTCCCTCCATCCAGTCGGTATCCCTTCCTCCTTCACGCCGAGAGCCTCATCCCCCGGCGTCCGCGTTCGACTTCGCCAAGGTCCGCGGTCCAAGTGGTCGGTCAAGTCCGGCTCCAACCGAGGAAAGCGAACTCAGCAGACGTCTGCGCAACGTTCGAGTGGACCACCCTGGACGCTAGGGTCCCAACGACTCCTCGCATCTCAGCCGACCGAGTGCTTACCCCCCCCCCCCCTCAACTCACTTTCTCTTGCTTTCTCACTTCAGAACTTTCGCACCATCTTGCTTCGTCTCTTTCGTCCCACGCACCCATCCACCAGCATTTCTTCCCTCGCATCGCACTCATCTGTACCACCACCCCACTACTCCTGCATGACATGTATCCTTCCGATCATCTTCATGCCACCTGCCGACCCTTCGCAGCGTGCGCGCGCGGAGGGTTTCACCGGACGCAACCACTCTTCGCTCGTTTTCGAATGACCTCGCGCGCGAGCGCTCTCTCCACACGACGACGTCAACCTCTTCCTTCTGATTAACGGAATCTTCAAGAGGTTCGTGAGCTGCCTCGCACCTGGACGCTGGAACCGGTGCTGAATGAGCTCTTGTTGGCAGGTGCATCATCGCTCGGCAGGCCAGGAAGTGCGATCGAGCCGACTCGTGCAAACTCTATCGCGTCGTTCCTTCTCAACAAACAGTCCGTTCCGCTTTCTGTTTTCGTCCGTGCCTTGGACCCTTGGCTGGCTGGCTTCGCTCTCCCTATCGCTCAACCAGCTCCCTCATCCTCGCCCCTCCTTTCCTACGGCCTGAATACCCATCGCTCGCGACAGCCTTCCTGCCTCCCCAACTCCGCCCTCGCCTGCACATCGCTAGGCCAATCTCCTTTGACGCGTCTCACCTTCTGTCCTTCCTCGCCCGTCCCGTCCGGTCCTCTCGCCCAATTGTCCTTACTCGGTCGCTCAACCATGGTCGCCTCACTTATCGCCCCTACTCCTCAAGCTATCGCTTCCGTCCCTCCCGCGCAGTCCCTCTCGCCAGAGGAGACGGTCCAGTTCGAGTGCGTCAAGCAGCACTTTGCCGTCACTGGCTTTGAGCTGCCTGTCGACGGCAAACACGGTCGGGCGACAGGTCTGAGCGAGGGCGAGAGATACTGGCTCGTGAGTGGTCTTCCCTACCGCTCATGAGCACTACCCGTCTTGAAACTGATGCGACTCCTGTTCTCGTTTGTCCTCGCTCGAAGTCAAGGGACTGCATCCTTAGGTTCGCCTCTCTTTCGATGTCGACGAGAACCTTCGGCGGAGAGCCCGCAAAATAGCTGAAACACCTCGCGTTGCCTCACTCCCAGATATCTCAAGAGCAGCAAGAACGACGGTCGTCAAGCCATCAGTCGTATCCACGCTACTCTCATCTGGAGACGAGAGATCGGAGTGGACGAGATCCACCACGATGAGATTGAGTCGGAGGTGAGGATCAAGATGAACCCGAAAGATGAACGAGCGTTTGATTGACAGTACACTTGGCGTTTGCAGGGTGTTTGCGGCAAGGCTTTCTTGTTGGGTTACTCTGCACGAGCCGAACCTCTGTTGTGAGTCCACCTGCGTTGCTGCGAGACGAGAGACTCTGCGACTGATAAGGCAACCCTCTTTTTCTAGCTACATCACTCCCTCAAAGCGTGACACCGAGCCTAGCGAGAAGCAGTTCAGGCATATCGTCTGGCTTTGGGAGAGGTGTATCGACCTGATGGGACCGGGAGTCGACGGCGCTGTCGTCCTCCTCAACTGTGCGTGTGCCGTCTCTCTTCCCAAGTGCCTCGATTTCGAAACTTACTCTTCGTGCCTTTCTTCAGTCGCCGGCAAGTCCAAGCGACCTTCCGTCACTTTGTCCACCCGAGTGAGTTCCTTCAAAAGCGTCTAGCTCCGTGCTGTTGCTGACCCAGCGCTTGACGTCTCCAGATACTTTCCATGATGACTCACCATTACCCGCAACGTGTGGGAGCGGCCTACATCCAAAACACGCCGTTTGTCCTGAACGCATTCCTCTCTGTCGTCTGGCCCTTTATCGACCCCAGTACGAAGGAGAAGATCGACACCAAGGGCAAGGTCGGGTCGCGAGTCGACAAGGAAGTGTTGATTGGCGAATGGAACGGTGATCTTGGTGTGAGTGTCTAGGTTGCCTGACCTCTTTGCGACGGATTGCGACTGACATCGAGTTGGTTTATTCCGCAGTACGACTACAACCACTCTACCTACTGGCCGTACTTGCTCGACTTGGCCGGCTCCAAACGGCAAGCGGCCTACGTTCGCTGGCTCAACCGAGGTGCGCAGCTCGGCGCGTGCGAGCGCGAGCTCAGGCGGTGGGACGACGGCGTTGCAGAGGGTGCGAGGTCGCCTAGCTTTGACGAGGACGTCAAGAGGGTCACGATGCACTCTGACCTCGACGTGCCCATCCTAGTTTGATCTGCCTCTCCATCTGTACTGGACACTTCCTTCATCTTTCCAACTTTTGCGAATCTAAGCAGACTCTTTCGTTTCTTCCTCTTGTGGCCTTTCTCTTGCTTGTACTTTGGAAACCTCCCCTTCTCCCCGTCTTCGCTTTGTTGCTCGGCTTGGCTACGTCTTGGAATCGCTCATGTTGGATACACGCGCCGTATGACACTCTCGCCCAATCACTGCGTCTTCTTGACCACTGTCGCCTTGGTCGTGCCCTTCTTGCTGCCCCCAAAATAGACGCCAAAGAACGCGTGCTTGTCGTCAAAGTCGTATCCGACTCGCTTCAGTCGGCCGAGCGAGCTGACGGCCTTTGCGCAGGCCTCGGTGAGACCGCTCATCTGCGGGTTGGGCGCGTCCAGGGGCGAGAGGAGGTGGAACGAGGTGGGAAGACCGCTCAGGATCGGCGGGAAGGTCGAGAGGATGGTCAGGAGGTGAGGAATGACCGGGACGGATTGCGAGGGGATTGAGTGTGTGGCTGAGGGCGCGAGCGTGGTCGGCGTGGGGTACTTGACGCAGGCGATCCAAACGGACCAGGGGTCCTTGCCCATGTTGACGGCCGAGCTTCCAAAGACGTCGATGAACTTCATCACGCCCCGTCCGTTGGTCGTCGTTCCCTCGGGGAAGAGGACGAGTGGTCGGCCCTTGTGCTTTGCCCACTTTTGGACGACGCTGAAGGGTTCGGCATTGGCCGTGGAGAGGTCGATGGGAGTGTGTCCGACGAAGCCGAGCATGGAACGCAGGCTCATGGGGAGCACAGGGGAGGGCTGGGAGGCTGATGCGGTCTTGGCCGAGGCGGGGACGATGAAGATGGGGTCGAACCTGAAAGGAGGCAACAGGTCAGCGACGGGGTGAGGCTGGGAGAAGCATGAAATCCACCCACTTGTACGCAAACCAGAGGATCTCGATCCAGGACACCCAGTTTGAAACGATCACGTCTCCTGCCTTGGGAGCCCAGGTTTTCTTGAAGTCCAACTTGCTACAGACGGTCAGATTAGAGAAACGTCAGCAGCGAATGGAGGGCTGCAAAGCTGTCTGAAGAACGACGCACCCTCGAGCCGAGCTAGACGAGCGCTTCACGTCGAAGCGGATAGCGCCCAGGAACAGGAGTATAAGTCGGGTCCAGATTTTAGTGAAGACGCGGTGAAGTGGGCGTGAGATGACCGTCAGGCCTGCGGCGCTCTGAAGAGGCAGCTCAAAGAATTTCGTCAGTCGTCGATGGTCCAGTATCTCACCTGGACTGAGGATGGATCTCACCAGACCTCCGGCTATGATCTCGACCGTCAGGGTGTACAGGCCGACGCAGACGAGGATGGGCATGAGCTGGAGGAGATGTGCGGCAGTTCAGCTCTCGGACGTTTTGCAGCTCAAGCGCGAAGCAAAGACGAACCCTTAGGACCGCGATCCCGTATCGGAGTCCCGTCACGGCGTTCGCGAAGAGGGAGCCCTCTGCTCTGGGTGGGACGGGCGTGAGGAAAGGCTGGCCAGATGGACATGCGTCATGGCGAGGGCAGAAGAGGAGGGCGAGAGGCAGCAGTTAGCCTTCACCGCCCAAACCTGCTTTGAGAAGCATGATTACGGACCTGGATGCCCGTGCCTGGGTCTCTCCATCTGCTGTACCTCTCCATGATTGCTTGTGCGGTCGAGGGTTTCGTGTCTTTCGGGGGTCAGCGTTCTGCGGCCGTCGTGCACCGACGAGACTCGAGCGAGGCTTGCAAGGCGTGCAGGTATCCAGCTTACGATCACCCCCTCAACTCTTCTTCCTTCGACGAAGCACCCCTTCTCAGCAGCAGGGAAGGCCTCTCCTCTAGCATCTCCTCAGTCTCGGGTCGGTCGCCTACAAAGTCAGCTTGGAAGGGAGGCAGGAGTAGGCCGTCATGGTCATCCTCAAGGAAGACACGCCCGCCCTCGTCCAGCGTCCGGCCGTCCTCCGTCGGTCGCCCTCGTCGAGCTCGTCCTTCTCGCCCGGTCGAGGATTGCAGGACAGATCAGGGCCTGCGTCGTCGCCCGCGCAGAGTCTGCCTCCTTCGTACAGGCCACCGTCGTTTCCTCCGGCCGCGCACCTACCCGTTCCCGACCCTGCACCGTACCGAGGCCGACCGCCTCCCCGCTACAAGTTCAGGAAGCGACCAGCAAGATTCATCCCTTTGGGCATGTCAGTTGCCATGGCTGGCTTTGTTCTTGGGTCGTGCATCCATTTCATCGTCGAGTAAGCTTCAACCTCGCTGTTGGTCTCGCGTCTCCCAATCTAATCTGTACCCCCCCCCCCCTTTCTCTCAAGATCAATGATCGCCATCGGAACGACCCACATCAAGCCCCAGATGTTTGAGGTCTTTGGAGAGATCCTAGAGCCAACACACTGGCTGGGAGCGGCTTCCATTTTGACTCTTGTCGCCTTGCCCATCCACCGTGAGTGTCACTTGCGCACGCACCCCCCCTCCTTCTGCACGCTGAACCACCACTGCCTTCCACTTGCAGATTTCCTCCCCTTCCCTGCGGCTCGGACATCCTTCAAGACTGCTCCCACCCGACAGCAGATTCTCATCGTCCTCCGCATCCTCCTCCCGACTTCCTCCTCGGTCCTCTACATCGTGTCCGGAAGCTGGTACTTTTCCATCTCGCTCAAGAAGTCGGTCGACTCGGACCCGACGGACGAGTGGGTTCCCATCGGAGACGGAGTTAAAATTCGTCCCGACCCGCACTTTCCAGGCGAGGGCGACTTGTGGTCGCCCTGGTTCTACTCGGACCCCAACGTCAAGCTGGTCGTGTACTCGACTCTTTTCGCAGCGATCCTGAGCGTCGTCTACCTTCTCAACGCCTTTCCTGGGAATGCTGTCCATCGGTTTTTCACGGGCGTTCCTCCCAAGTGGCTCGGCTCGCTTGAGACGAGGTTGCAGCGCTGGTGGAGCTGGGTCGTCAGTGGCGGAGACGACGCGAGGTGGAAGGACGAGGAGGAGGAGATGGAAGGCATGATGGCGGAGGAGGAAAGGGTAGGAGTCGTTGAGCCGGACATGGATGATCAGATGGAGCGGACGAGGAGGAGGCTGAGAGGGATGCTCAGGTGGGACGAGAGGTGAACGCACCGTCAGCATCGGTCTTCTCTTTCGGTCGACCGCCCCCCCCCCCCACCCTTGTCTCGAGACACGCCCACGACATCCTCTCGCTACGTCGTCGGCGCAGAAAGGCAACCAGATCGCTCGGCCGGCTCGCTAGCCAGGACTCGTCCAACAAGCCTCTACAACGACGTCTACAACAACCATCAATAATCGATCGCACTCGGACCTCCTTGCGCCGTCGGACCCGCGCGCCACCCTACTTCCCATCAACATCTGTTACCTGGGCAAGAGGAATCTTCCCGTACTGCACGAGACGAAAGAGGAGGAGGTCTAGGCCTGGCAAGGCTAGAAGAGGAGGGGGGGGGCATTTGGCCTGGAGATGATGAACATAAGCCCTGCCATTACGATATTTTGCCACCAACACTTCACGGTCGTCGTCGCTCGGTCCACTGGAGCCCTTCGAGCTCAGCGCAAAGCTTGGTGCATCTTGAAGACGTCCGACGAGAAAGGAAAATCGTCCCTCTCTGCGTTGATCTTGAGCCTGTCAAGGGAAGGAAACCCAAGGAAAGGCAGTTTGACGTCAGTCAAACGCGTCAGTAGACATTACAAGTTAAAGACGTACGACCTAGGTCCCCAGATCTTGAGGCCTCGGATGTGGGTGTCTTTGCCGTTCAGATGGTTGGCGACGACGGTGATCTTGACGAGAAATGCGCTGATGGGTTCGCTGGTAGGCCAAGGCAGTGGAACAGCAAATCAGAACCTGGCCCTGCACAGAGCTGTAGATCTTAGACGTACCTTTCGTCGCCTTCCGCATCGTCTGCTATCGCGTCGCGAAGGTCTATCGTCTGCCATCCTTCTGGCTTCTCGAATTGGACCATCATCACCTGAGGGTTTGCACAGAACTTGGTCAACCGGCGCCTTCTCAGCACGCAAATTGTCGCGAGGGAAGGATTACGCACCTCTGTGAGATCCTGTTTACTCGTCCCGGCTTTGATCGAGAGCTTCTGCGGGGTGTACGAGTCGTCCTTGATATGCGAGAGGAGGAGCGAGACTTTCTGCGCAGCCGACCCACCAACGGAAACCTTCGCCGTCAGCATAGACTCATACGGCTCAGATAAGGGCAGGAAGACCGTACAACAATCGGGGTGGCATGCGCAAACTGGAGGGAGATGCTGTGGGGTTGGGGTCCCTCAGACCTGTCGTTTGAGGATGAAGAACGCGTCGGCGGCGGCGTCAGGTCATCGTTCCACACGAAGCAAGCACACAAGCAGAGAGGGAATGCACTGCCAGAAGACGTCTTCGTCGGGGTCCTTGAGACAGTCGACGCCATAGCCGTACTTGTGGGAGGACACCGACCAGTCTGCGAGCGTGCCGATCTCTTTTGCGTCTGCAGGCGGTCGAGGTAGCGCGAGCAGCAGGAAGGCGAGGTCAGCCGTCAGCAAGGCCAATTGTCAACCAGCATGGGGTCTCATCGCGGGCTACTGCTGCTGCTCAGGAGGATTGGACTGACCGTTTGGCAGTCCCTGGATCGACATGCTCGTCGTTTGGAGAGTGATCCTTCGACGTTTTCGAGGTCCGTCATTGCCCCCCAACCCTCGACCATGTCCTCCTTCCGCCGCCTCAGACCGTCGTCCACGCCAGCCCCGCCCGTCGGATCACTCGTGTTCCCGTCCCTCGCCCTCCCGCACCTGTCGACGGGTGTCGCCTCGCTCGACGATGTGCTCGCTCCCGGCCAGCCGCTGTCGTCGTGCCTGCTCGTGCGGACTCCGGACGGCCACTCTGCCTGGGCCAAGCTGCTCGAGCGCTACTGGATCGCCCAAGGCCTCACGAGCGGCCAGGGTGTCGTTGTTGTAGCTGGACCTGGCGAGGGCAAGGAGCTCGCGCAGGGACTCATGTGGGATGCCAACGCTCCGAAGGCAGCGTCGGGGGACGGAGGGGAGGCCTCGGGCGCAGAGAGCGAGGGGGAGGACGTCCTCGGAGACGACGAGGTCGACGCCAACCGGACCAAGATCGCATGGAGGTACGGCGGGATGAGCAAGTTCAAGACGACAGTAGACAGCAAGTCTTCCTCTGGTAGGTCTTCCTTCTTCCATCCTCCTTCACCTGCTTGACTGACCACTTGACTCTGCCACCCCTGCAGCGAACGCCTTCAACTACAGCCTAGCTCTCAACAGCATTATTCCGGCGTCCATCCTGTTAAGTCTAGAGACGAGCGGTCAACTAGCCTACCTGACGGTCAAGCCCTCCAGGAAGGGCAAGGGCAGGAGTTTGGACGTAGAGGGAGAGCTGGGACGAATCTTGCAGGAGCTGCAGTCCATCGTCGAGAAGGGCGACTTCAGGTGCGTCCAGCCGTCTTGGATCTGCATAGGAGTGTCTGCACTGACTGAATTGATGTCTGTACCTTTGCAGCCATGCCTCCACGTCCAAGCAGCCCCATCGAGCGCTGCGGATCGTCCTTCCCAGTCTCTTCTCGCCCTACTGGGGAGAGGTCACTCATCAGGTCCGTCTGTGCCGCTCCTCTGCCGGAGTGCTCTCAGTGTCTGACGTGTTCCGTTCTCTCATCCTTCCTGCAACAGCACATGTTCCGCTTCCTCATGGGTCTGCGCGGACTCCTTCGCTCCTCGCGCTCGGCCTCCCTGGTCACCCTACCTCCCCACCTGTGCCGTGATCAGGTCCTTCTGGAAAGGCTGATGTGGGCGGCAGACGGAGTGATAGAGCTAGAGGGCTTTGGTTGTGGGTTTAATCATTCTCCTTGGCGGAACCCCCGTGCGCGATGCTGAACCTCGACCATCTTCCATTCTCCAGCGGACCCCACCCTCCCAGACTTGTTTTCGCATCACCATGGACTCATTCACGTCCATCGGTCCTTCAACCTCCATTCTCTGGCGCCACCCTCCCTCAAACTCTCCACCCTCGTCGGCGGCAGAGGCGGTCAAAACAACCTGGCCTTCAAGCAAAAGCGCAAGGCGTTTGTCATCGAGACCCTCCATCTCGACGTCGAAGGTGGCGTCGGCGAGCGACGAACAACTGCTCCTCCTTCCGTCACCGCGTCCGCCAACCAAGGACACGACCATTCCCATACGCACGACCACGACGGACGCTCGCACGACCACGCGCACGACGGAGGCAAGGGAGGAGGACGGGTCACCATCGAGATGCCAGAGATGGCCAAGGAGGTCGAGACGATTGCGCAGGAGACCAACAAGGCGCCGGCCAAACCTCTCAAGTCGGCCATGAAGAAGAAATCGGTCGGGTTCGCGATGGACCCGTCGAAGCCCGAGCTGTACGAGTTCTGAGAAATGACACGATGTAGACCAACATCAAGTTGGATCGCATGACTACTGCTCTTCAACGTAGACCCTTCGTTCGATTAGGTACTTTGCGAGGCCTATGCGAGGGTCGTCGTGCGATGTGCCTCTGTCGATCGGAGTAAGAGTACGCCGCCAAAGCCGCCGGCCAGCGAAAGTTGGCTGGGCTGGGCCTGGCAGCTGCAGCAGGCAGCCCTCCCTCCGACCCTGCTCCTCGACAGACAGCAGACCTGACGCGTCGCAAACGTGAGTTCAATACGCCTGCTTTCAAGCAGAGTGAATCGTCTCGCTGATCCTGCTGGCTTGCTCTTGGCGTCGACCGGCTCATTCGCGCAGGCTTGACCGGACCTCTCAGATCGAAGATCGACTCATCCAACCTCGACCAACTCACACTGGCCGTCGGATGAGCTCATCACGCAAGGTCGCAGTCGTAGGTAGTGGTCTAGCTGGCCTGACCTCAGCCTGGCTGCTCCAGCAGGAAGCTCTCAAGGGCAAGCATGTCGAGGTGCACGTCTTTGAAAAGGTCTGCCGTCCCTGCTGCTCGTCCCTTCGCCCATGTCGCTCATCCACCTGACTCTTTCTGCAGGCTTCCTCCCTCGGCTTCCACTCGGCTTCGCTCATGGTTCCGGTAGACGCAAGACCAGGCGAGGATGAGAAGGACCCGGCAAAGACATGGACGGTCGACGTCCCTATGCGTTCCTTGCAAGGAGGCCAGTCTCGCCCATTTTGCTTCGACCGAATGATCGCACAGAGAATTGACCCCCCGCTCTTTCTTTCAACCCTTCAGGCTACTACGAACGACTGATCGCCATGTACCGCAAGCTCGGAATCCCTCTCCAATCAGAATACTACACCTACTCGTTCTCGCACCTACTCTCGTCCAGCAAACGCCCTCGGACGCACTTCATCCACGAGGGCAAGAGTGGTTTCTCTGGCGTCACGCTACCAGCGGACAAGGACTCGCGCACGACTCTCCAAGGCACTCTGAGGTTCGCTCTTTACGCGGTCTGCTACCTGTACCTACTCGCTCTGGCGACCTGGCACCGATGGACAGGTGCGCCGACAGGGGCGGTCAAAGACTGGACGAGAAGGGTCGGGCGGGGTACCTGGGGCGGCTGGATCGGATCGGGCTGGGAAGAATTCGTGCAGGATGTTCTCTTTACCTTGTTTGGCGCAGTCTTCACTTGTTCAGATCAGCAACTCGAGGAGATCGATGCGCGACTGCTCCTAGGTACCCGCCCTTCCTTCGACTCTTCGAAGCCAAGACTGACCTGTTGATTAATCGCCCCCTCCGAACAGACTACGTCTATCTCACTGTCCTCACGCCGCACTATTCTGTACCCACGTCCTCCGCCTCGGTTGCCCAAGCTCTCATTGCCCCTCTGCCCCCATTACACGTCCACCTGTCGACACCCATCGCCTCTTTCGAACGTCAAGACGGACTCTACACCATCACTGCTTTCCAACAGGGCGGGGAGAAGGTGACGATGAGCGGATTTACGGACATCATCCTCGCAACCCAAGCCAACCAGGCCGCCGCAATCCTCGAGACTGTCGAGCTGAAGGACGAGTCCTCTCAAGGTCTTAAGCAGTTGCTGGACTGTCTGAAATCGTTCACCTACGTCGTGAGTCTTCCTCTTGTCTTTTCGGCGTCTGGACTCGAGCCTCATTGTCCTCCATTCTGTTTCGTTCCAGCCCACTATCGTCATCAACCACCGCGACTCCTCTGTCTTGCCCCTCGAGTCTCGAGACCATCGCGATCTCAACCTCGTCCGATGCCCTGCTCCAAAAACCCACTCTTTTGCAACAGAGAAGCAACTCGATCACTTCCCTCCGATATCCTCGTCGACGTACACCATGGCCACGCACATCATCTCATCGCCTGTCGCTGGACAAGATCCGATCTATCAAACGACCACTCCCATCGTCCCTATCGACCCATTCAAGATCCTCTCGATCTCGAGACTGGAAAGGTACGGTTCTTTTTTCTTTCGCTCATCACTGCCGCTGACTTGGTAGTCCGCACTCTGTCTTGCTCTCAGAGCGCTGCCGAACGCAGAATCAACTCGCAACATCCCACACCTTCACGATCTACAAGGGGTTTGCGGACTCTGGACGGTTGGATCCTATGCCTGGGAGGGCATCCCGTTGCTCGAGGGGTGTGTGGCTTCGTCCGAGTACGTCGTTTTGGGAGAGAAGGGCATCCTGGGCGCTGGGCGCCGTCGCCCTTGACATATAGGATGCGCACTGGAACCGTAACGCTCTGGAGTCGAGTCAGACAGCGACCAGCGAAGCAAGGAAGCGATCAGGACGAGCGAAGCAAGTGCACGCCGGTTTCATGCGTAGCTGGTCTGCAGATCTCCCAGCGTCAAGGTCTGTCTCGAGCCCGCCAAACCACACCCTTCCTTACGCCATATTTTGCCCTACAGCTACAGGCACGATAGCCGCATCCATCCCATCTGAACCGGCGAGTCCGACTGGTCACATCGAGTATATGTGCGTCCTTGGTTGAGGGTTCTAGATGGCACCGCCGAGATTCGACAGGCGTGGGCTGACTACTTCTGTTCCCGCCCCTCCCTACCTCGCTCTTGCTTTGCCTCCTGCAGAAGAAGTAGAAGCATCTCCGCACCTCGCCCAGGCATCCGCATAGAGGATCCGCCCCGTTCATGGCGAAGAAGAAGAAGTCCGCCCTGCCGGCCGTCAGCAGGTGCGTTGTGCTTGAAGCCTGCTCTGCTCTAGCTTCCTCACGCTGACCCACGTCCTTCCTGTGCTTGGCTTGCAGAGGCTTTGCTACGACTTCGATTGCAAAGAAGATCCAGCCCGCGGTCGATGTACCCGACCAAGACAAGGCTGGAGAGGACCTCGTTCCGGGTGCGGACCCAGCGAGCAACGGAGCGGGAGGAGAAGGGGGGACCTCCGACGGCGCGGCTTCCAGCGGGGCAGGAGACGAGGGCAAGAAGGTTGCTGAGGAGGAGGACTGGGAGAAGGAGGAGGGTTACCTGCAGGGACTGGTCGACAAACTGCAAGATAAGGTAGACAAGGAGATTGCTCGGACGCTCAAGGTCCGTCTGTTGTGCTTCAGTCGTCGCTGCCAGACCGCTGAGATTGACCTTGGATGCTCGCTTTACAGACCATCGACTTCGAGAAACGACAAGCTAAAGGCTTTTCGTCCTTGGATATCACCGAGGAGGCGCGCAATAGAGCCCTTGAGATGGCTTTGGAAGACGACGCAGAGGCGGTAAACAGTGCGTTGAAACTCCTGACTGCGCTCGACCAATGGGCTGCTTTCGTCTGACAATCATCTCTTTCCTTCAACAGCCTCAACCATCCCTCAGTCGGATGCCGACAAGGTCTTATCTCGACTGGCCATCACGTATGGTGTTCTTCTCAAGCTCGGCTTCTCCAAGGAGCGCGTCGAGGAATGCCTCAAGGCGCTGGGGACCAGCTGGGACTTGGAGGACGCTTTCGACTGGGTTCGTCTGCCTGTTAACTTGTGCGCTCGAACTGCTCAAAGGCTGACATTTTCATCTTGCGCTTTGATCGATAGCTGTACTTGCATTGCTCCGAGGATGAGATCCTCCTGCAGGGCGACTGGTCCGTCAAGGGTGAGTCGCGCAACTTCGGAAGGCAACTCTCCATCCATCGCACTGACTGGTTATGTCTTTCCTTCCCTTTCTCAGAAACGACTCCCGTCGTCCCGACCACGCCTGCGACGCCATTCCCGCCCTCGCGACCTCGGACACCTCCTCACCTCGGCACCCCACTCGCTTCGCCAACTCCAGAGTCCACCCCGGCCCGAGCCCTCGCTCTCCCTCCCGCACAGACGGACATCAAGCGCGCTCTATTCGCTCCAGCGGACGGTGATGTGTCGAGCTCGGACGAGGAGGAGATTTTACCCGCCACCGAGTACGCCAAACTTCGCATCAAGCTCGACGCCATCATCGGCACGCCCGCTCCCAAGGGCAAGGTCAAAGGCGCAAAGAAGAACGCGAAGCCCAAGCCTGCCATGGTTACCGTTGAACCTGAGGAGGCCAAGAAGATCCGCAAGCGGATGGAGGTCATCAAGGCCATGTACCTCTTCCAGAAGGACGATGCCGAGACCGAGTACAAGACGATGAAGGATAACCTGGAAGCTGTCGAGCTCAAGGCGCGCCTCAGGGGTGATCCTCTGCCCGTTACGACGAATGGCGTCAATGGATCTCCTCCAGCCAACGACGACGGTGCTCCTCCCGCTCCCCTCGTGGACCTTCAGCCCTCCCTCCCCATCGAGTCCAAGTCGGACAGCATCCTCGACCTGCCCGACGAGAACGAGGATGGACCCGATGGATTGTCTGCCGTGAGTCTTCTTCCAAACGAAGTAAAGAAGATTACAGACTGACCGTGCGTTGTTCCTCTCAGCTGTTTGAGCAAACCGAGCTCGCGGAGCCCGCATCCAACGAACCACCTCTTCCCGTACGGTCGCTTCCCCTCCCGAAGCACTACACGGCATCCACAGCCGCACCCAAGACGACGCTGCAAGCTGTTGCCATCAAGCTCGATCGGTTCTGCCTCATCGACTACACCACTCTCAGCGCGTCCTTCCGAGCCGCTCGAGTCAAGCTCAAGATTCGCTGGTCCGACAAGAGAGAACAGGTCTGGGCGATGGAGGACCTGGGCTGCAGCAACATGGCCGAGGCGGAGTGCTACGTTGCGACCCTAGCGCTGCACGCCATCATCGCCGTCGAAGGCAAAGGCGACAAGGGCGTCTGGAGGTCTTTCCCGCCGGCCTACCGAGATCTCTGGGACGAACTTGAGGACAAGCGCAAGTCTTCGCTCGACAAGGAGCGACGGGCCGTCTGGTCCACGCTTCGTGCCATCGTCGAAGCCAAGTTTGCGCCTCCTCCGCAGCCCGAGGTCCTGCCAGAGCCACCGCTCAAGGTCCCCAGCTCCAAGCTCATTCCCGGCTTCGACTTCTTCCCTCCGGCGCCGAAGCTGGAGAACACCAACGTTGTCGATCCGGTCTCGCTTCAACTCCAGCAGGAGTTCGCCCGTAGACAAGCTACGCCGGCCTACCAGCGCATGATGGTGCGTGGACGTTGGCCTCCTCATACACACTTCCTGGACTGACTCTCTTGTCCCTCCCTCTTAGGAACAACGGGACACGTTGCCTATCGCTGCCTACCGAGAAAAGATCACGTCTTCCCTCGAGACCTCTCAGATCCTCGTTTTGAGTGGAGAGACTGGATGGTGCGTCTTTCCAAAGCGCCCCAGGACGACCTCTTGCTGACCGCTCTCTAAATCTCGAACGATGCAGTGGAAAATCGACCCAGCTGCCATCTTACATCCTCGAGGACCAGCTTTCGCGAGGCAAGCCTTGCCGGATCTACGTTACTGAGCCCAGGTGCGTTACGACCACCCGCTCAATCCGCCCCGGCGTCGACCATGCTGATCCACAACACCCTTTCTACAGACGAATCTCGGCCATCTCGCTCGCCCAGCGAGTCTCGCAAGAGCTCGGTGATGCGCCAAACCAGGTCGGGTCGATGTCTTCCATGGTCGGATACTCGATCAGGCTCGAAAATTGCACGTCGCGAAACACTGTCAGTCCTCTCCGGCTTCCGACCAATCTGATCAGTCATACTGACGCATGCCCTATTCACTTTCAGCGTCTTAATTTTGTCACGAACGGTATCGCTCTTCGCATGCTGGAGAGTGGATCGGGAGGTAACGGTGGCAAGAGCACGGCCTTCGACGAGATCACGGTGCGTTTGCAATGCCCTTTTCCTCCATCCTTCCTGATCCTTCGCTAACAAGTACCACGTATGTTACAGCACATCATCGTCGATGAGGTGCACGAGCGGTCCATTGAGTGTGAGTGATCCTTCTGCCTTGCGTCAATTCGATGACGAGGCTGACCCCCCACCCCCTCCCCTCGTCACCCTCCTAGCCGACTTCCTCTTGATCGTTCTCAAGACTCTTCTCGAGCAGCGAAAGGATCTCAAGTTCGTTCTCCCCCTTGCTCTTGATCCCTCAGCCAAAGCCTGACAAACCTCTCCTCCTTCACTCAGGGTCGTCCTCATGAGTGCCACCGTCGATGCCGAGAAGATCTCTGCTTTCTTCGGAGGCTGCCCCACCCTGTCCGTTCCCGGACGAACTTTCCCGGTCAACCGTTTCTTCCTCGAGGACGCCATCGAGTTCAGCAAGTGGTTCATCAACGCCGACTCGCCCTACGCTCGTCGATGTACGTCTCTTTCTTGTCAACGCTGCAAGACAATGTTGTCCACGCACTGACTCTTCCAACCCCCCTGGTCTTCTTCACTCAGACGGCAAGTTCCAGAACAAGAAGACTGCCATCGATTGGAATGAGGACGTCATGGTGCCTGACGACGAGGACGACGACGACGCCAAGAGTCAGGCTGGCGCACCCGTCAAGCTGGAGAAGAAGTACGGAGCGAAGACGGTCGCCACTGTCAATATCCTCGACGAGCGACTGATTCCTTACGATCTGGTGCGTGGAGACGCTGCTGTGTCCGCCTCTATCTTGTGGCTGACGTTTGCCTCGCGTCCAACTGGCAGATCATTCGTCTTCTCGAGCGCCTGTGCTTCGAAGACCCGGCCTACGCTCAGTACTCGGCGTCCGTTCTAATTTTCATGCCTGGATTGTGAGTCCCGTCTGATCTTTCAACTAGCTTTGGGTTCGGGTCTGACTTCTTCGATCGCAACGTCTGCAGGAACGAGATCCGCCGTCTCAACGACATGCTGCAGGAGCATCCAGCTTTCGGCACGGCAGATTTCATCGTCTTTCCCCTGCACTCCAGGTGGGTTCCGATTCTCCTGGAATCTACGATGGGCGCTGCTCGCTGACCATCATTGGTCGTCGTCGACACAGTGTCTCCTCCGAGGGTCAGAGTGCCGTCTTCAACACTCCCCCTCCCGGGGTGCGCAAGATCGTCATCGCGACCAACATCGCTGAGACGGGAGTCACTATCCCTGACTGTGTCTGCGTCATTGACTCCGGTAAACACCGTGAGATGAGGTGCGTCTTCTTCTGTTGGCTGTAGCTCCGAAGTCGCTTTCAGACTGACGGCGACGATCTCTGCACCTTCCGAACCAGATTCGACGAGAAACGGCAGATCTCCAAGCTTGTCGAGACCTGGGTCGCCAAGAGTAACGCAGCTCAGCGTCGTGGACGTGCAGGTCGAGTGCAGGAAGGGCTGGCGTTCCACCTCTTCACCAAGCTCCGGCACGAGACGCAGATGCAGGACCACCCGCTGCCCGAGATGCTGCGTCTGTCGCTTCAAGACCTTGCCCTGCGCATCAAGATCCTCAAGGTCAAGATGGGTGGAACGATCGAGGAGGTCTTGTCCAAGGCGCTGGACCCTCCCCTCGCCCTGAACATCCAAAGGGGTGCGTTCTCTTCTTTTCCACTCCACAGCGCCTCGCTGACCTCGCCCCCTTCTCCTTTCCAGCCGTTTCGAGTTTGGTTGAGGTCAAGGCGCTCACGATTAACGAGGACATCACTCCCATGGGTCGCCTTCTGTCCAAACTGCCAGTGAGTCGTCTTCGCTGTCCATTTTCCTGTCCTCTTATCTCGTGCTAAAACATTCCGCTTCCTTGTGCAGATGGACGTCCATCTCGGTGAGTCGAATTCTACCCCTCAGATCCTGTTCTCAATCACTGACGTGGGTTTCGTGTCTTTCTGCAGGGAAATTCCTCCTCACCGCTGCCCTCTTCAGGTGCTTGGATCCTGCTCTCACGATCGCCGCGACTCTCAACGCCAAGTCGCCCTTTGTTGCTCCCTTTGGGTTCGAGCACGAGGCCGATCGGATCAAGCTCACGTTCAAGACGGGTGCGTTCGACGAGAAACACCTTGTCGCTGAAGACTTGCACTAACGCAAGCCCTCCACTCTTTCACCTCCATAGACAACTCGGACTTCATGACAATCCACAACGCGTTCTCCAGTTGGCGACGCGCGTCGGCCAACCCAGCCTTTGTCAGGCAATTCTGCCGCAAGAACTTTCTCTCCCACCAGAACCTGCAGCAGATCGAGGAGCTCCGACAGCAACTTTACTCGTCCGTTCCATTCGTCCGATGTCTTTGGTGCCAGTTGACGGCCAGCGCTGACGTCTCCACCCCTTTCATAGGTACCTCGTCGACTCTGGCTTCATCGCAGTCACGGACGAGCAGAAGGCCATGATCAGCCGGTGCGTCACCTTGTCCTGGACCGCTGTGACACCTTCTCACAATTGACTTTTGCCCTTCCTCCGCTTCCAGTGCCCGGTACTCTCGACGCGGCCCGCGCTTCGTCTCCATCCCGGCCGCGTACGACGTAAACTCGGAGGATCCGCACATGATCAGCGCAGCCCTTGCGACCGGCCTTTTTCCCAAGGTCTTGTCCATCGACCCTTCGAGCGGTCAGTTGCGGACGTTCAGCAACAACCAGCCGGCCAGCATCCATCCGAGCAGCGTCAACTTCAAGATCAAACCCGTCGACCGAGCGCAAGAGTTTGGAACGAACCACCTGGCCTTCTTCACAATCATGTGCGTTTTCCGAGCATCTTTCAGCTGCGATATCGTCTGACCGCATCCTCATTTGACCTATCTGCAGGCACTCAAAGAAACTATACGCCTGGGAGACTTGCCCGGTGGACGACCGGGCCCTCATCCTCCTTTGCGGAGACTCGGAGTTCAGGGTACGCTGCAGCCACTCTTTCACTTGCCCGTTTCCTTGCGCAGACACTGACAATTACACTTCTCCCACTTTCAGCTGGCTTCGTCGTTCATCCAGCTCGACCGCAAGCTCAAGTTCCAGTCATCGCCCAAGACGATGATCGCACTCAAGCACATCCGGTCCCAGCTGGCGTCCATCTTTAACACGCGGATGCGGGGCAAGGAGATCT
Organism: Cystofilobasidium capitatum; assembly: GCA_014825545.1. Taxonomy (NCBI): domain Eukaryota; kingdom Fungi; phylum Basidiomycota; class Tremellomycetes; order Cystofilobasidiales; family Cystofilobasidiaceae; genus Cystofilobasidium; species Cystofilobasidium capitatum. The sequence goes on along the minus strand of MVAJ01000043.1, from coordinate 125,383 downwards.
CGGACAAGCAAGCCGAGTGGTGGAAACTCGCGCTCGAGGTCCTGGGCAAGGAGGCTGACAAGGAGGACACGTTGGAGGTGGTTGGCGGCAACAGCTCGCAGGGCAAGTGAGGTCGCGGAATGGAGACGGCTAGATGCCCATCTGACATGATGTATCAAATTCAACAAACAAACTCCCTCGTAGCAGCAGCAAGTAGGACCTGGGTGGAGATCTGTGAACGAAGGGCGGGTGGGCCTGTACGACTCTGGCGCACCGGCCCCTCGCTGCCGGCCAGACGCGGCGACATCACGACAGGACGAGATGAGCCCCCAGCCGCCCCTCACGACACCTGAGCTACTCGGCAAGAGCCACCCTCCTCTCCGATATCAATACCATCGCCTGCTTGGTTCAAATCTTCCATGTTTGCTCGCCTGAGAGCAGCTTCCTCCCTCCGTCATGCCCGTCTTCGACCTCGTCCAGCTCCGACGGTCGCCCTTCGCCATGCTTCCTCCTCCTCACTTGCCGTCCGCCGAGATCCCAAGAAGGCTCAGTCAAACAAGAGCCTCGCACCTGCTGTGACGCCCAAGACGCGCGGACCTCCGTCGACAAGCTTCGCGGAGAGGTACATCCCCAACCTCACCGCCCTCTACAAGTCGACAGTCGCTCCGAAGGCCGACGTAGGCACGGACATCGTAATACCGTCGGGCGATGCGGACGCCTTCAGACGGTATCTCAAAGGCGGCAGGGTTGCTCAGATGGGTCTGTCGTACAGGAAGATGATGAGCAAGGTCGTCCCGGGTGTCGAGCCTCCCATCTCGGTCGACGAGCTTCGAGACGCGGTCCAGCTCGTCAGCAAAGCGGGCATGGACGACCACTGGACCCTCCTCGAGACCATGCTCGACGACCTGCACCGGATCTTCGGCTCTCCGCACACGCTCGAGGACCATCGAGCCGTTCTCTACTTCCTCGCCAACTCCAGCATTCCTCGCGCCGCCTTCCCTCGGCTCGAGACGATCCCCGTGGACGTCCCCATCACGGCGACCGACTTCAACATCGTTCTCTCTGGCCTATCTCGCGCTGGAGATCTCGAAGCTCTAAGCTCATGTATGGGGCAACTTCCGCTTCTGGACATCGAACCGGATCAGCAGACCCTCATCCTCCTTCTCAAGGGCCTCTTCAACGGACACGCCGCGCAGTCAACCAGCAGCGGAGAGCCAGTTGATCTCCCCTTTCTACGCTCCGAAGTCGGCAAGGCCCTAGACGATCTCCGTCCGAGGGAATTGCCAGAGGATCCGGAGGTCTGGGCCGCGATGGCCGAAGGGTACCTTCAAGTAGGAGATGAAGAGACGAGCAGGAAAGCGGCGAACGCACTCCGGTCAGCCCTTCGTCACACCAGGTACGAGAACCTCGAGCCGACATCCTGGAACAGTCTCATCCGCTGCACGAGTCTCCTCGATAGCTCGGACAAGGCGCTGCGCGAGGTGGTTGCGATGAAGGAGGCGGGCGTCGCGCCTGACGAGGAGACGATCACGGCCCTCATGGCTTCGGTACACGTCGGGACCCTAGACGACGTCCGTCAGGTCCTGCAGCAAGTCGAGACGGTCACCGGCACGCTCACCTCGGCCTCTCACTGGGCGCAGCTCATCGACCAGATAGTGCACCGCGACGACGGGGTCGCGACTCGAGAAGGGTTGGAAGAGGCGCTCGAGGTCTATCACGAGTCGCGTCACCTCGCAGTCGAACCGACGTCGGAGATCATTCTACCGCTCATTGCCACGCTATGCAATCCTCGGCTGGTTGCAGACGGTTCGTCAAGGGAGTCGGACTTGAACGTCGCGCTCGGCCTCTACGACGATCTCCTTGCCGCAGAGCAGGAGCGGTACCTCAAGATCACCTCCAATTCTCTCGCACCGATCCCCTTCACGACCGACACTTCTGCACTCCTCAGCCCTCGTTCGGAGCCGTTTGGTCCATCGGTGGAGGTGTACGACATCCTGCTCGAGGGTATCAGCAGCACCCGATCGCTCAAAACGCACGACCAGGCATGGGAGTTGTTGGGCGACATGGAGGCTCGAGGACTCTACTTCGAGACGGCCCCTACTGTCCGTCACATCCAGGCGTTCATGAGTCGGGCGACTACGCACAAGTACGCCTTCTCGGTCTACGATCGGTTCCTCAAGCTGCATCCTCCGTCCCTCGGCGCCAGCAAGGAGGCCTTCCTCACCATCACTCGACAGTTCATTCAGCTGTCGTTCCCTCCCGAACTCGTCGTTCCCAACCCTCGACTGATTGCCGAGTTCATCACCGACATGCGCCGAGCCGGGTTCGAGGAGAGTCACGCCGTCATGGCGACCTACTTCACGCAACTGGCCAAGATGGCGTATACCGGAGCCGAGATGTCCACTCGAGAGGACAACAAGGACATCATGATGCGCGCCCAATGGACAACACGTCTGGCCGTTGCTTGGACCAGAGTGGATCCCTTCATCCAGGTGCGCCTCTCACCTCCGCCTTCCGTCGCTGTGATGTTTTCAGATCTGACTTAGCCTTCTCTTCGCACAGATCGACCGCAGTCTTCTCAACGCCATGATGAACGCACTCACTCGCTCTGGGTCGATGACGGACGCCTACACGATCTGGCAGCTGCTGTCCGAGTCGGATCAGTTCGATACCTCAGCCAACAACGCCTCTGTCAATATTGTCAGTCGCGCTCAATCATCCCCTCAGTACTTCTCAAGATCACTCTGATTTTGGACTTGTCTTCTTTCGCAGATCTTTGACGCAGCCGGTCTGCACGGCAACCCTCACATGATCGAGCATCTCTGGAAGTGGCTCCGAGACGGTGCCTTCCCCCTCACTGTCTCCAATTGGCATTCTCTCGTCCAAGCCTGTCTCCGAGTCGGCGCGCTTGACCACCTCGTTCGCTACGTAACAGTCGACATGAAGCAAAACCTGGGCCACCCTCCAGCGCCTTCGCCCACTGCCGACACTCTTCGGCTCATCCTCGCCTACCAGGACGCTTTCCCTGATGGTGTACTCGACCGCAACTTCCTTCGCAAGGCTGTCGAGACGAACTTTCCGGAGATGTGGGACGAGGTCAAGGACACGCCCGCCAAGGACTGGTACGAGATGGAGATGCAGAACGACGAGCGTGAGATGGACGACGCCATCCAGCCGCTCCTGGAGGGAAGCGACTTTGAGGACGGCTCGTTTGCTGATTGGGAAGCGGGACTGGATCGGGCAGAGCTTGCGGAGGAGCTAGAGGCAGACGAGCGCTCGCAGATGGAGGGTCAAGTAGGACAGGAGGAAAGACCACGGGCTGCAGCTGGCTATGGATCATAATGATCCTTGCTGTTTCAAGTGGGAAGAGGGCATGCGTTCAGATCTACGGAAAGAGCGTTGTTGGTAAAGTGAAGGATTTCTAGATGGTCTCGTCGATCTTCTGCAGGGCATCTCTGACGGCCTGCCTGAACCCGCTGTGTTCTTCCAGCTCTGGGTCGGGATCACCGTGCCACACGAGCTTTTCGTCCAAGAAGAGGAAGCAGTTGGGCGTGAAGGGGATCTCCGTTCTCTTTGCGGTGGCTGTCGAGACAAAAGGACGGGTCGGTGATGCTATCTCTAGCGAAACCTGAAACGTCGATGGAGGACGCACCTAGAGTGACGCTACGGTCTTTGTCCCAGAAGACAGGGAAGGGCATCTCGCCCTTCTGCTTCCTTTCTTTGACGTAGGCCCTCAAGACGTCTTCGGGGGTCGACTTCAGGCTGGCGTAGTTGACTGCGGCAACGGACAGCCGGTTGGCTGGGCTGCTCGCTCGGATCTCCTGAAGGACTGGGTAGACTGAAGCACAAGCTCAGAGACTGTCAGGGGTGGAGCGATCAAGGTGAAGAGAAGTACGACTCACTCGGCTCGCAGAACCCGCAACTGGTTTCAAAGGGGGTGCAATTTCAGCAGGTAGTCTCGTCTTCGGATCAATTGGACGGAAGACGCACCCAACCATGAACAGCATCAGAAGGACGACCCTAGACCTCTGAGCTGGTGGTTCAGCCGAGTCTTGCCCTCCCTCGCCCAGAAGGACGGCGTGGTCGAGCGAGTCAAGGCCAAAGGGCTGCCCTACGAGCTCGTGTTTCCAGCCAGGACGCGTCCAGAGCGGCAGGCCAGCCTACAGATCGTGCAAAGCGTCAAACAAAAGTTCAAGCTGACACGAAGCAGCACGTAGAGAAATGCACCTTCAGTTGCTCTGCGAACATGTCCCAGGTAGCAGGCCCCTTGGCGGCCTCCCAGGTCTCCGTCAACGACTCCTCCCGCAGCTTCTCTTCGAAGACTGCCACGCAGGTCTACAGTAGCACGCAAGGGACCAAGATCAGCCTCGGTAGGAGGACAAGTGGAGAGGACGATATTGCCTGGAAGAACTCTGCATCCCACAGGTCGTCGTCTGTCGCCTCCACAGGAACGGCCAGAGCGTCAGCGATCCGTCCAAGGCTGGGCAGCTGCGGAGGAGACCTCACAGTTGTACCTGCACTTGTTTTTGATCTCCCGCTCGTACAGCGTCGACACGCGCTTCAGCTTGTCCGAATCTTGCATGAGCAGAAAGGAAGGGATGATGATGAGGAGGAGGAGATGAGATGGCCGTTTGGAGATGGCGGAGGGACTCTGCCGTCGAGGACGAGATGCTTCGAGTCGCATCTGGTCCGAGGACGGTCACCCCCACCCATTTTGATAGCAGAACCCATGCGTGCTCTCTGCTGATACGAGCTACTCGAGGTGGGCAAAGAGGATGAAAGGAAGGTTCGGGTGCACGGACAGCCCACACTGGGATCGCCGCGCTGATAAGAGCGCTTCGAGGGAGCGCGACGGCCCACCGTACGCATCCATCCCATTTATATCCTCACTCACCCTTCACCCCTCCTTCCTACCTTCCTCCGGTGTGAGAGGAGTATCTCTTCAAGGGCGTAGGTACCATGTGCTACTTCAAAGCAAGGGAAAGTGGGGGGTGGGGAAGGGGATTGGGATCATCAACCCGTCGACAGAAAAGTCCGACTGTCCTAGTCGATCTTCGAGATGCTCTTCACCATCACACTCCTCCTCTTTCACCTCCTCTACCCTCTTCACTCATCATGCGCCTCAGTCTCATCAACGTAGCTCTCGGTGCCCTCACCCTCCTTGGCAGCGCTCTGGCTGCCCCTGTCGCCAAGCAACCTCAGTACGTACCAACCTTACCCGCTCCCTCGACAACCGAGGGGAGCCCTAGAACTCGACTGAGCAGAGACCCGTCTTGCAGCGACCTTGTCCAGAGGTGTCTCTTCCATTCTCAGTGCGCGGGAGGTACGTTCGGTTTGAGCCCTGGCCCTTCCTTCTGCTGAATTTAGAAGAGCACTGACCCTCGATCTTTTCATCTGTATCCTCAGCCTGCTTGGGCGGACTCGGCAAGCGAGAGGACTACGCTGCAGACTTTGACGTGCGAGACCTCGAGCTCCGTGGCACTTGTGTCAACGCAGACTGAGATTTACCCGCAGTGCGTAGACGTGTCGCTACCTTGCTTGCCGAACTCGAGCTGAACCTTTTCTCTTCGCTTTCTACAGTCTGACATTCTCGCACCAGAGCGCCCGATGTTGATTCCATGCACCTGCCATCTTTCTCACTCGTCTTGTCCTTTCTGTACGAGCCGATAGGAGATCGAGAGGCGGGGTACACTTGTGAAAAGCCTTTCTGAACGACGCGTTACAACTTGGCCTTAGTCTCCTTCTTCCCGGCCTCGACAGCAGCCCGCTCCATCATGGCCCTGACCTCCAGACAAGCCCACTCGAGACAGGCTCGCAGCTCCTTGGCCTTCTTGTCCTTGCGCGACGTGATGACCCATCGGAGGTAGGAGTCCTGCAAAAAGGAGAAAGAAGAGTCAGCGATGCACGGAGTGAGACGCTGGACGACAGAGATACGCACTCCAACGGAGTAGGCTAGTCCGTAGCCGTCTTCGACGACTGTGGCAGGAAGAAAGAAATGGGGATCAATAGATGGCCAGCAAGAAAGGGCAGAGGGTCCTCGACGCGTACCTTCTCCGTAACCCCATCCGTCCAAGTACTCGCTCACCAAGCTACTCGTGCTCATCTCCCAGTGGCTCGTCTTGGCAAACGCCGAGTCCTTGAACATTTCGGGCATCTGCTCGCCTTCTCGGAGGAGCATCTTGAGGCCGAACAGGTGGCGGTCGACGCCCTGACCGTTGGCTGCGAGAGCGGCGTACTGGAGGTGCCGAGCGCACGCCTTTCGGAATAGGTCGACCCTTGTCGTGTCCTGTGACAGCGGAGAAATTCGTCGGTCAGATCCAACCCGGACTGAAGGAGTGAAGGGTCAAAAAGAGACATACCGAAACTAAAGGGTCCATCATGGCCTCGATCCAGTCCTTTCCTTCCTTGCTAGCACTCCGAATCACCTCCGTTCGACCGAGCTTGAACTTTCGAGTCTGAGCGCTCTCGTAACAGACGCCCATCCTGCCCTCGAGTTTGAAGAAGGCGAGGTGCTTGACGAGCTGCGCCCACGCATCCGGCGAGGTCTTGAACTTCTTGATGAGGTCCTCTACAAGAAAAACGTTTGAGACATATGATTTTCGTCAAAAGCTGACTTTGCAGAAGATTCCGAGACGAAGGAGAGGACTCACTGCCGTAACCGGTGAAGTGAAGCGCCGCCATCTGGTGGTCTCCCATCAACGCCTCGTGCTCCCTCTTGGCCTCCTTGACGTCCTCTCTGGCCTTCTTGTCCAGAACCCACTTGAGCTCCTCCACCTTCCCGCCCATAGGGGTAGCGTGTGGCCGAGCGGAGGGCTCGAGATCGATCCTGCCGAGAGCGAGGGACGACAAGACGAACTCGTTCATCCTCAGGGTGGGCGTTCCGTCAAGCATCGAGTGTTCGCCGTTGAACCCAGAGTGACCGGACGGAGTAACGATGACTGAAGAACGAGAGTCAACGGTCTCAAGTCAGCTGATGAACTGTGTCGGAGAGGGGAAAAGCGCGCGCAAGACACTCACACTCGTGCTTGTCAAACCACCGGTTCCGTCCCCCTTCCCCAACCCAAAGCCTCCAGCTTAGCTCCAGCAATCTCTTCTCCTTCTCACCGGCCTCCTGACTCTCAGGAACGCTGAAGGGCTCTGAGTCGTCCAGGCAGACAAGGACGGTCGCCGACTCGATCGTCTCTAGCGTCTTGAGGTTGTCTGGTGAGAGGCCAACGAGGTGTTCTCGAGCCTGCCAACCCAGAAAAACACGCTTCAGTATCTCGACAAGCACGTAAATCGAAGCGCCGTTCGACTCACCTTGGTAAAGTGATCTCGGTTGGCCGCCGTCAACACGCCCAGCTCCTCTCCCTCCGTCTCCCCAACAACCTCCACGACCTCCTTCAGCAGCCGCTCAATCTCTCCCACGCCAAGACCGCCCACTCGGACCTTGAAGTAGCGGTTCTTGCGGAGGACGACGACGTGGTCGTTCTGGCCGCCTGTCGTCGGGTACTTCTTGGGCACGTCGGAGGGAATCTGAGGGATCCGGGAGGCGTTGAACCTGTCGTCCAGAGGAAGATTGACGTCCTTCAGCTCCAATTACTCGTAGCGCAGTGCACACGCAGGTGAGGAAGTCGTCGGCGTACAGGTTCTTATACGAGTCCATGGCCAAGGGCGTCGTCCTCACCCGCTCGGGCTCGAGTTGCTTGCTGGAGCAATCCAAATAGGATTACCCACCGAAATCTACCGTCAGATCTGAGAAGAACGTGGGAACAACTCGAGGAAAGAACGCACGACTCGACGAGATCTCGAAAGACGTCGGTCGCTCGCACAAGCTCCGCCGCGCGACGCGTCTGCGACTTGCCCGGCCCTCCCGTCCCCTTGTGCGTGTAGAAGTAGTTGACGAAGGGGACGATCGGGTCTCTGCGTGCGATACAAAAACAATGTCGCATCAGTTCGGAGAGCGTGAAGGGAAGCGAGGCGGTGAAGTAGGGCCACACCGATACGACATGTAAGCGACCTCGTTCCACCACTCGCTCAGCCAACTCTCCCTTCCTTCGTCATTCCGCCTGCTCTCGAGCCTCTTCTGCAGCTCCCTACCTAGCGAGCTCGCCTGGAAGTCTTCGACGAGCTTCGTCGACTTTTGCAGCTCCTCGGGCGAGAGGTGCGGTTGGAGTGTCGAGAGGTAGAGAGGCAGGGTGTGATCCAGAGGAGGGACCGGTAGCTGAGGAAGGTAGGGCTCGTACCGGAGCATGGCTGGAGAATGAGGGTCGAATTGAGGTTCGGGAGGGGGAGCAGAAGGCTTGGAGGACTGCTTGCGAGTGGGCTGAAGAGGCAGAGGAGCAAGAGATGAGCACCCGGGGGGGGGGGGGGCGAGCTGAGCATCTGCAGGCGCAAGTCGGCCTGAGCGTACCTGTGCGTTGGAGGGCCCGAGAGGGACGCGAGTGAGGGTGACCATACGGGAGAGTGAGGTTCGTCGGAGGGAGAGCATGGGGGATATGGGTGAGGGGGAGGAAGGGAGAGAGGGCTAGGCTGAGAGGACCCTTTGCCGGACTCCGGCCTTTTGAAGCCGCCGGGGGAAGCAGGAGAAGCCGGGTCTTGTCGCACATGCCATCCTGCTCTCCTGATCTGTCCTCAGATCGTACGGCCAGTATTGTGAGAAGCGATGGCTAGCACAGGCGTTTCCTCTCACTGTGCAGAGTCTGCGACAGGGTGCCCTCGTCTTGACATGTGCCAGCATGAGTTCCGGAGAGTCCGCGCGTCGCGTCTCTGGCCGATTGACAGCAAACTGACCCCTCGGACGACGACAGCTCATGCCTGCTCTCTACCAACTAGCGGGCGGTATCCAGCACGATGTTGACAACGAGAGTGTGTTGGGTCCTCGCTGACGGTAAGAGGGAGGTCAAGTTGCCGTGCCTCACGCCCTACTCGACCTGAAACGCGCGCGGGCCCCTGGCGTCGACGCGCTCGACCCTCTCCCCCCTGCTCGGCCTCAGAGCCAGGTCCCCTTCCAGCCCCGCTGATCGTAGATCAAAGCTGGTCCTCGAGTGCTTGCCTGACCGTCATCTTCTCCCCGTCTCTTTTTCCTTCCTCCTTCCTAGCTCCTCATCCGGTCGCGCTCAACGGCACACCTAGTCCCAGGGCAAGCTTTCGACCGCTGCACCCCAACCTCGCTCGCTCGGACCGTTCCATCCCAGCTGGGCCGACGTCTCTCCTCCCAGTCTCTTCGAAGGTAGATCGAAGAGTTGTCCTCAGATGAACACCTGAAGGACAACGATCTGACTCCCTCCCGTTCTCTTCTGCGGCTGCAGGCTACTCTTTCCACAGGCACAGGCTCTGCTCGGAGACCCTCTCTTCCTTCCCCTCAATCCTCCGACTGCCTTTTTCTAAGATGTACTCGCCTCCCGACTCCCTCGCCTCCCCTTCGTCCGATCCAGCCTTTCGCCACTCCACTCTGGAGGAGTTTCCGCTCCCTCCCTCTCCCTCGCCTACAGCGCAGTCGTCAACCTCCTCTACGGGGCCCGGTGGAGATTGGATCGATGAGGAGGAGCGCGAGGAGCGTCGGAGGCGGAGAGAGCTGGCCAGGATCCTCAAGGAGAAGCGAGATGCCGCCGCCCAACAGGCCTACGAGGGAGGGTCCTACTTCCAGATGTACGGACCTGTTCGGTCACTACCTCAAGTTAGCGAGGAGGGGATACCTCAGACTTCTGGGAAGTTCGTTCAATTCCCTGCGCCGATCCTCTCTCGCCCGCAATCAACTCTCCTGCCCTACGCGTCGGAGGCTCAAGAGGTATTACTCCCTGCCTCCCCAACGCTGTCCTCGTCGTCGTCACTCGTCTCGCCCTCCCTTCGCTCTCCACGCTCGGCAAAGTCCTCCCTCCCTCGCTCCAGGGCCCGATCGAGGCTATCCCTTCCTCCGGCCCTTCCTCCCGCCCTCCCTCCTCCTGATTACCCTCCACCGCCCGAACCTGAAGCACTCTCGGTGCCCACCTTCCCCTTCCTCGCTCATGATCCCCGCGCCAGCTCGTCGGACGTCGATGCCCAGTCTCATATGACACCCACTCGGTCGTCTTGGGCCCACAGCGCCAGCAGTATCGAGGAGGCCGAGATTCTTCAGGCCTCAAAGCACGTCCGCGGTCAGGAGCCTCCTCCGTCGATCGAACCAGGCCGGCCAGCGTCAACGCTCTCGTTCGCACCGGCACGATTGGTCGATCCTACACCTTCGACGAAGGCTGTCCTCCGTCCTCTGTCTACGGCGACAAAACACTCGTCCATCGGGCTCTCAAACTACCCTTTCCTGCAGGACGTCCCCTCTCGATCCTTCTATCCCTTCGCTTCCAACCTGGCTGTCGGCTCCTCTTCACCACTCGTCGAGACTTCGCCTCTTCCTCCGCCCAAGGTCAACCGTCGAGCGTCCTCGTCTCCCTCGATCGCCTCCTCCCGGTCGGGCAAAGCCAAACGCTGGGTTCTCTCGCAAATCCCTCCCACGTTAGGCCACCGATCCAGCCACTCCTCCTCTCGCGCGTCCGTCTCCACGTTTTCCTCTACGCCAGGCTTCAAACGCACGCCCTCGCGCATCCTCAAGCGCGAGGCCGAGATGAGTCTGGCCAAGCTGATCCGCCGTGCCCAAAACGTCCGAAGCGTGCTCGAGCAAGGTCAGGACTTTCCAACGCCGCGCGAGTACGCCATCCTGCGCGATCCAGCAGGTGAGGGGGCAAAGAGCGGTAGTGGAAGCGGGCTGAGGTCGTACGTCTCTTATGGCCAAGGAGGGACGAGTTCGCGCAGGACGTCCAGCGACGAGGATGAGAAGGCGGCCGGAGAAGGACCTACACCTGAGATACCTTCCGAAGAGGAAGTCGTCGGGCTCGCTGGCGGAGGGCAGGTGGAGAGGGAGGTCGATGTCGTAGTGATCGGTTTCGGAAAGGATCAACCCAAACATGTACGCCCTTCGACGTTCTCATTCTTTGAAGAGCGTAAAGCTGAAGGCAGCCCATTTGGTTTAAAGACTCGAGGAGTTCACTTCTCCGACGAAAAGGCCCTCCCTCCACTCCCGTCCAACCGATTCTCGCGCGCCTCCAGCTTGCAAGTCTCCGTCCGCCGCGTCGCCAGTCGACCAGGCCGCACGACGCTCGTGCTCGTTATCGCCCTCATCCTAGGGATCATTCTCGTTGGTGTATTAGCTGGGTGAGCGACCTCAGCCTCCTATTCAGTCTCTTCTGTACGTATTGCTAACTCGGCCGTTAATCTCTCAGACTACTTTCCTGACTACAAATCTTCCCCTCGAAATACCATCCTGTCCCATCTATCTCTCCAGTATCTTCCTCCGCTCCTTCGATTTCCTCAGCCCATCCTGTCTCTCACTACCCTCTCCCCGCCGCTCTCTCCACTGCCACTCGTTCGTCTCACCAGGGAATGCCGTAGACCGTCTTACTCCCTCCTTCTAGACCTTCTGATCGCACTCACGCGGATCTGAAGGGCTGTACTGAAGAGCGTACGCTTTGCAAAAGGACGGCGCATCGGAAAAGGAGAATGTGTGCATGCTGATCAAAAGGGGTGGTAATTACAAGGTGTGTGTATGGTCTTGCCGGACAGCGGAAAGGGGTCGGGTGGATTGTATAGGGTACATGGTCTGCTTTCTGGTGTGTATCTTTGGGGGTGGGGGGTGTAGAAAACAGCGTCTAGAGTATGTGACTGTTCAAGAAGTTGGCATGCGGAAAAGAAAGCAGTCGACAGGCAGATGTCCTCGATCTGTTGATCTCAGGGTTTGTCGGAGGGTGGGAAGGAAGGAAGGCGTGAAGGCGGGTCTACATGAGGTTGCAACCTTTGCTCTTTGACTTCATCTTGGGCTGAGGGTTGAGGACCGCTCGAATCGCCTCGTCGCTGATAAAAGGAGACGGCGGCAACACGTCAATACTTCCCAGGCGCTGTCGAAGGAGAAAAGAAGGAGCGACGCACAAGACGGTCTTCAAACCCTTCTGCGTCAAGGCGCTGCACTCGAGGAAACGCACCGCGCCAACCTCTCGCGCGAGGTTCGACGCCGCACCGTACTGGATGGGAGCCTGCCTGCGCTCAGCGAGCTTCTGGACCGTCATAGGGTCCTCTCGCAGATCTGCACGACGGAAAACGTTGGCGAAGAATTTAAGTAAGTTGCGGGCGAAAACTTGAACGAATCGGACGGAGAGGCAGACCGAGCTTCGTGCCGACCAGCAAGATCGGAGTTCCTGGCGAGTGGTGGTTGATCTCGGGAAGCCACTGTGAGGGAAAAGTGAAGATTTGAGTCAGTGATGGGTCATCCTGACGAAGCGAGAGTCGAGACGGACCTTGGTCCTGACATTCTCGAAACTCGGGGGCTGTTGGGGCAAAGGTCAAGTGAACTGGGCGTCAAAAATGAAGCACCGAACGAGTCTCTTCGGTGAGCAAGGGACGGACCGACACCAGACTGAAGCAGACGAGGAAAATGTCCGTCTGAGGGTAGCTCAACGGGCGGAGTCGGTCGTAGTCCTCCTGGCCGGCCGTATCCCACAGACCCAGTGCGACGGTCGCTCCGTCGACGATGATGGACGCAGAGTAATTGTCAAACACCGTCGGGACGTAACTACCAGGGAACGCGTTGGTTGTGTAGCTGATGAGCATGGACGTCTGTGAAGGAGCAGCGAAGCTAGTCAGAGTGAAGAGCGTTCGTTGAAGGCGATCACGAAGCGGACTAACCTTTCCAACAGCCTAAGGGAGAGCAAGGATTTTGAATAAGGTCAGCCATGAGACTCCTTGAGCTGACGGACGACGAAAGGAGAGTGAGGAGTAGGGGCGCCAGAGCTTTGAGAGCGTCATGGCAGGACGGAGAGGGGTCAAGAGGCCAGAAAGCACTCACTCCGTCTCCCACTGCAAAGAGGCAGGCAACATTGTCTCATCAGTAGGGGCTCGAGATTCAGAGGAAGAGGTTTCTTAGACGTACCGACAACACCTGGTTGAACCACAGCAGCGAGCACGAGTTCAGTCAGTCCAGCTCCTCTGCAAAGGACAGGACCGAGCACTGAGGAGGACGCTAGGGAAGAGACGCACACTTGATCGATCGGGTGGCCATCTTGACACGCGTAAGACTTTAGTAGGTCGAGAGTCGTCCGGTCTGCTTCGTGAACGATTGAGGCTGGGTCAGTTAGGTAAGGGACGAGCAGAGGGCACGGACGCCAGGGGGACGCGCGCGCAGAGACGCACAAGCAGCACGAGGAGCGAGCGTTCGACCAAGTGGGCAGGCGAGGTGCTGGTCGAGTGTCGTCGAGAGTAGCTTTGAATGTACTCCTGGAGACTGTCGCCTGAGGTGCTTCGTCGGGGGCGGGGAGTCGGTGTCGAGGGCGGGAAGCAAGGTTGGTCCAAGATCGAGTCTACGCAGGAAGGGGTGCGTACACGGCTTGCCCACTTGCCACTAATCTCCCACCTGAACAGCAGACGGTACCAACCTGAGGAGATGCGCGCTGGACAGCGCTGTATGTATGTTGTCACTTGGTGGGAAAGGCTGCTGGGGGGGCTCTCTCGCCGACAACACGCAAGTGTCGGAGTTTCGTCGTTCCCTTCCCTTCGCACTGGAGTGTTTGACGGGCAACACATAGATAGAGCGACAGATTATGATGGTGCTAGTATAGAAACGAAGCTGATTTGGTGCGAGTTTAGAAATAGGAGACGACGACTGGGCGAGAACGAGAGAAAAGGTGGGGAGGGGGGGCGAAGGGACGAGTGGGGGCCTGACCCTTCAACGTAGAGGAAGGCTCGTCTACACGCCGTTGTGAGGCACACCCTCAACGACCCTCGGGTAGTTCCTCCGAATCTCCTCAAAGAGCGCAGGCGACCTCTCAGCCAGGATGGCCGGGTCTTCGCCAAGGCAGACAAAGATGGTCGACACGCCGCCCTCGAGCGCCTGCGAGAGCGCGAGGCCGGACTGGAGGCCGATGAGGAAGGAGAAGAGGATGATGACGGGCGTATAGTCGCCGTCGGCGTTCCAGCTCGGGCTGGTTGCCTTGATGTAGACGTAGCCGAAACTGAGTGAGAGCCAAAGGGAAGAGTCAGCTCGAGCCCAACGCCTCTCGTCAGAAGGATGGAACGTACATGGTGCAGCAGATAGCGACGAAGTACGCTCCGAAAGTGAGGGCGATGCCGACGAGCGAGTCGTTGACGACTGGTGAGAGGAGAACAAGTCAGCCTTGACCCTGTAACGGCAAGTCTGCAGAAAGGGAGAGAATACGCACGGGCGTCGATTCCTCGGTCCTTCAGCAGCCGCCAGGTGTCCTTGGCAGCAGGAATCTGTAGATGGAGATATACCGAAAGCGGCCTCAGTGTCGCAGCTCCGAACGGGGACCGGACGAGCCAGAGGAGAGAGAACTCACGTAGGCCTTTCCGTAGAGCGAGATCTCGATGTAAGCATACCTGTTAAACCATGCGACGAGGCTCTCGATGCAGCCGATGCAGCACGAAGCAACGCAAGCGAGGATGGCGCCGATAGCGTTTCCGTCCTGAGCAGCGTTCTGCTGGACGATGTTCATGAGCATGCGGATGATCTCGAGGATCGTAACGATGAGGGAACCGAAGGCGATCGAGCCGAGTGACAGAGTCGATGCTCGCACGAAGGACTTCCAGTTGGGGTGCTTGGGCATGTTGCCCTCGTACTTGGGTCCGTAGTAGTACCTGTTCAAAAGATAGGTCGCGGATGTAAGCCTGACATCCTGAGGCACGACGAGCAGGGCATAACGTACCATCCTCCGTACGCTCCTCCGGCAAGAGTCGCGAGCGCAACGTTGGCGACGACCTGACTCATCCAGAGGTATGCAAACGTCTCAAAGAAGATGAGCCCCGCGACCTTGCTCGACGAGCACGACCCGCCCGCGCTTGAGCACGCGGCAGAGTCTGGCGTCCACTTGACGTATGTCGCCGCGACGGTAAAGGCGTACCAGACGCTGAGGAGCGTTTGGAAGACGAGCGCGAGCAGGCAGACAATATAGACGCTTTTGTGGTGCTTGCTAATATCCATGACGACCTGGAGCAGCAGTCGGGCGAGGGGGATCCGCTTGCGCATGCCGAAGTAGCACAGGACAGAGACGACCGCGATGATGGTGAAGATGATGGCACCTGAGTAGTAGCCAGTGTACCAGTCTGCTCGGTCCATTTGAGAGGGAAGTAGTCAGGGCCTGTCACTTTCGTGAGCCCGGGACCAAAGGGAGGGGACGCACAGTAGATACAGATTCCGATGTTGAGGCAGACGTTGGCGAACAAGGTGATCTCCATGATGATCTTGGTAGCGGCCCGGACGAGCATAAGGTAGAGAGACGAGAGGACGCTGAGAACCATCGCAGGGAGAATCCGCAAAGTTAGCCAAGAGTTCAACAGCCCTCCCGCACACGAGATGGGAGACGTACAGAGCCAGAGCGCCGACGAGGCAGAGGAGGTAGGCCGCGCTAGCATTGAGCGTGACGGCACTCCCGCTCTTGCCCTTGCCGAGACCACCGTCGAGGCCGTCGTTCTGAGAGTACGCGTGGATGGCGACTCCGCTCAAGGCAGCATACCCGAAGACAGTCGCGAGGAAGAGAGCGAGAGGGATCGGGTCGTTGACCTTCTGCTCGAAGCGCAAACAACGGGTCAAAGCAAGAGAAATTTCGATCAGCTTGTCGAAGGAGGCGCAACGAGAAAGGAGGGACGGGAGGAAGATGATGCGCACCTTCTTGGGCCGGAAGCGTTCGCCCTCGTTGGGCTTGGAGCTATAGTCGATGTTCTGGTAGTTCTCAGACTGAGCGGGTGCCTGAGCGGCGTAGGGCTGACTCTGCTGCATCTGGTAGGCCGGCTGCTGGCCGTACTGAGGCTGCTGCTGCTGGGAGTACTGCTCCTGATCGTACTGTTGTTGAGCAGGAGGCGGATATTGCTGCTGCTGATGCTGTTGTTGAGCGTAGCCCTGCGCGCCCTCGTTGTTGGCACCAAAGGGCTGATAGGCACTCTCGGGCTGCTGGACGGCCTGCTGGGGAGGAGGGCCGGGGGGAGGACCGTACGCCATTGCAAGAAGAAGAAGAAGGAGAAGTTGACGGTTGGGCTGCAAGGAAGGATGATCGGACAGAGCTGCAGGAGGGCTAGGCCCAAAACCTCTAGCCCCAAAAAATAAAAAGGTCCTCAAACGCGTCAGGCCATGCAGGCCTCCGACGAGAGCAGGTGTACGTGCAAGGGGCGTGTTGAAAGAGGTCATTTCTTCTATCATGTACGACAAACGGCCAGTTGGCGGGGGAGGAGTGAAGCAGGGGAGAAAGGAGAGAGAGAGAGAGCAAGACGCGCGCGTGGAGAAGGGAGAAGCCCCTCCTTTGGTGTGGGCAGCAAAAGAAGAAAATCGTACAGGGAAAAGACAACGGGGTCGAAGAGAAGGGAGCGGGTGATGGACACGAGAAAGCAAGGCAGAAGGACAAGATCCGTGGGAAGGTGCGCAGACCGGGGTATCGAGCGAGCAAGGGACAAAGGAAGAAGAGCAGAAAGGATGGGAATCCGAATTTCGTGAGGGTGGCAGGTGTGTTTTGGTTTACTTTTGAACGTTAGATCACTGCCGAGCGCCCAGGAATCGTCGGTTGGCGTCTCGGAACGTGTCAATCTCTCTGTCCGGGTCTGTCAAGGTCAAAGAAGGGGGGGGGGGAGGGGAGGGGAGTCAGTTCCGAGTTGAGAGCAGCGCACGAGCGAACGGAGAAAAAGGAAAACGCACCCCACGAGCGACCTCCAACCTTCTTCGCACCGGCCGCAGCTTTCTTGCTCATGTCAAAGTCAAAGTGCGTGTTGAACGCCTCCCTCGCGCCAGCGGCGGCGTCGTCCTTCCTCGTCGGCGTGTGGACCGTGCTGTGCTCAGCGCTGGCCGCAGCGGACGACAGCGCAGGCGTCGACGTGCCGCTCAGAACGTTGTGAGGGTGGGGAGGGCGAGGATGAGTGGGGAGCGGAGTGGAGCGAGCGACGGGCGAGTACTGAGTGCCCGTGTGCGTCAGGTTGGGCGCGGCTTGGACAGCCCGGGATGACGTCCAATCCGCCTGGTGATGGGCAGCGTTGAGCGAGCTGCCGTGGGCGTGCGTGTGGTAGTGCTGGGTGGACGACGAGCTTTGCTGGCCGCCATTTCCGTTGGAACCAGTCGAGGTGTGGGAAGAAGACTGTCCGTGCCCTGCTCCTGCCCCCGCCGACAACCTGCCGTCCCCGCCGCTGGCTCCTCCACTCCCCCCGCCCCGTCCGCCGTTTCCTCGGTAGTGTCGAACGACCTCCTCCGGACCGACCTCCTCGTCGTCGTCCGACGCCTCGGTGCTCTCCTCGTCGTCCCCGTCCGCACCCCCATCCCGGCTTGGCTCGCGACTGCGGTTGCTGTCGCTCCTCCTCCGAGTTGAGCCGACGGCTGGAAGTTGACTGGCGACCGAGGGAGGCGACGTCAGGCGGGAAGCGTAGGCCTGGATCGCTGGGTCCGAATCCCAGGCGTTGGACGAAGGACCGGCCATGGCCTCTGCAAATGACGGCTTGTACCCCGATGGTCGGCTCAGTTGAGCAGGAGGAGAAACGGGAGGCGACTCGCGCTTGGTCTTCTTGGAATGCTCGGTCGACTGAGAAGGAGGCTTAACCTCGCCCGGGAAGACCCTCGACGGCGTCGGTCGAGGTCGAGACTCCCACGGAAAGACGGACGCTTGCACGTCTTCGCGCTCGCCCCTGCCGCCCCTGAGGTTCTCGGGCACGTCAGGCACCCAGTCCTTCGCGCCGCCGTGGTGGGACCACTCGTTGGCGTAGTCCGTGACGGGGAAGGCGCCTGACATCTGGATGCCCGACTTGGGCGGGTCCTGGGTGGCAGGGTCCCAGGGGAGGAAGTAGGGCACGCCCTCTTGGAGTTCTTGAGGGAAAGGTTCGGGCTCGGAAGAAGGAGGAGGTGCGACCTCCTCGACCGGTGCAGGAGGCGGTCGCTTGGAGGGTTGAACGAGGTCCTCTCGTCCGTCGAGAGGCAGACCGACAAAACCTCCTTCCCGGCCAAAGAGACCCCCCTCGAGCCGCTTCAACTTGCCCTCGCCGACCATCCCTCCGTCAACTCGCAGACGAGGTGCAACCCACCGGTTGTAAACGCTCCACCAGCGACCGACGAGCGAATGGTAGTCAAACGGCTTGGCCGGGTCGTTGAACGAGTTCTCGGCCGAGTGGGGCGCAGCGTCCGACGAAGGCGACGACCACGGCTTGAGACGGCCGATAAAGTGGATGGCCGAGATTTGCGAGCCGTAGTGCTTGTAGGCGGGCGCGTACGTATAGGCCGCTGTGGGGGTGACGTTGTACGTGAAGCTGATCCGGTTCCAGGCAGGTCGACCGTCCTCGCCGTTGAAGTACTGGTTGAGGATCCCTTGGTCTCCTCCGTCAAAGCTGCCGCCGGACGAACCCTCTTCGTTCATCATGTGTCGTAGGCCGTCGAACGTCGAGTCCTTGGGGGTGAGGACCATGACGCCGGAGTTGAAGCAGTCGGGCCATCCCGTGTCGGGTGCAGCCGAGAACCTGATGGCGAGCAAGGAGCGAGTTGCACGTCAGCTTTCCGACCTTTCTGGCCTTTTGTAAACGTCGACTGCTGTCGAGGTGAAGGACTGACTCTGATGGCAGGGCAAACAAGTGGGACAGGGGCTTGAGGGGGAGCGTGTCGGCGTCGAGAAAGAGGACCTTGGAGAACTCCGTCAGGCGGAAGACGTGAAGCTTGGTGAGGACGAGAGCGAGGTCTTGTCGACCTGTCGGACAGCAAAAGGCAGGCAGGAGATGGTCAGCCATCTGGAATGGTTGGTCGATTGGCAACTCGATCTCGACGCGGGCCAGTTCGAACGAGATTGAACTCGTTCCGCTGCGGAGACCTCCCCATCTCAAGAGGACCATCTCTGGCCTTGCAAAGACGCGTCTTGGAACGCAGAAGTGGAAGGAGGTGATCTGAGGAGGAAAGGGATCGTACCGAGTAGTCCAAGGTTGCCCTCTTGGCCCTCCCACTCGAGCACCTCTACTCCGACGACAAAGTCCCAGACCTCGGCCGCGAGCTTGAGCGAGCGCTCGCTGAGCGTCTCGGGTGTGACGAGGCAGACGAGCTTGTACGGGACTGGGTGAGAGGCTGTTGGATGGAGCGCCTTGAGTGCGTGGGCGAGGGTGAGGACACCAGGTCTTGGTGGTGTGTGAGCGAGTCGGGTTGGGGCAGGCGAAGAGGGTGGTGGGGGAGGATGTCGGGGTTTGGGTGGTGGGTCAGCGCGTGTGCTGCGTTCTGCAGAGACAGGAGGTGGAGACTGACAGGTAAGAGTCTGACGTGAGGAGTGTGCAGAAGGCGTAGGACATCGCCTTGCAGAACAGAACAGGACGCGTAGCGAAGGAGCTGAGTGGGGCAGAAGGGGAGAGGGCCAGAGGCGGAGAGATGGAGCTCGGACCTGGGCGCCTTACCACTAAAACTGCAGATGCACTCTGGACTGCCAACCCAGCGACCCCCCTCGTCAGTCCTGACTGCCACTTGCTACCCCTCTCAACCCAACCCCAATACATCATGTCCGCCCCTTCAGCATCCGGATTCGACGAGGCCACCCAGGTCAGTCAGCCACTTGCTCTTTTCTCACTCGTCGAGTTGGAACTTGCTCAACTAACGCCGCCCCTTACCTGTCAAGCAGAGGGAGCTCTCGGACTTTCTCGAGAAGGAGCAGTCCAAGGCAAAGATGCAGGCGTCGATCCACACTTTCGTTCGTCCTCTGGTCATCACCGCAAGAAGAGCTCCCTGCTGACTGACTTGGGGCCGTGGTATCTTTTTGCCGACAGACGAGCTTGTGCTGGGACAAGTGCGTCGTCCATCCTTGCCCCTCTGTGACCTCTCGGAACTCCGCTTTCTGACGCCTCGCCTTCCCTTCTTGCACTCGCTTCCCTCCTACCCTACCATCTCAACTCTGGAACGGATAATCACGCGCATGACTAGGTGTGTAACGGGATCGATAGGGTCTTCGTTCGCCCGGGCCGAGGAGAGCTGCTTGTTGAACTGCACCGACCGATTCTTGGAGTGCGCCCCCCCCCCTTTCTCTTCTTTCCCTCCTCCCCCCTGCCTTCATCTCCCCTCAGCTCCTGCCTCCTCTCGTTCGCCTTCCCTCTCTCCTGATGAAGTCCATGTAAGATTTAAAAAGTCGAAAGAAAGCTGACCTGATGGTCATCTTCTTGCTCTCTTTGCGCAGCACCAGTCTCCTCATCGTGGGCCAGATCGAAAAGCAGCGGTCGGGCATGCACTAGACGCTGTCCCCCTCCCTTTTGTCTTTCCTGCTACATATCAGAAGAATGTGAATCTAGAATGAAGAGGCGCTGGACTTGGGAAAGGTCGCGAAGAAGGGCCCGAAGGGTTGCCGCTGACCCCCTCTCCTGCTTGCCAACCCCTCTTTCTCTTGCCACCAAACGTGAATCCGTGCGAGGTTCATTCTTTTGGATCTCGCACCAGGGAGACAGTGGGCAAGAGTGGCTGATGATACAAGTGATGGGGTTACAAGAGCAGAGGCAGCGATCGAACGCTGGGGCGGCAGGGATTTGGAGAGGGTCGAGCAGGGTACGTGCGTTCGAAATGAAAGGAAGGGCGGAAAAGCAGAGCTGACGACAGTGTTTGAGATGGGGGGTGAGAAAAGAAGGAGAAACGGTCGGTCGTCCCTCTTTCACTGTCACGTCCAATTTCCGAAGCCGCCCTCCGACCCACCCACGTCCTTCATCTCCGCATCCGAACTCCTCCTCCTCTCAAAGAACCCCTTCCCGCTCCCCCCCTCTCCGCCTTGGGAGTCGAACGCGGGCGAGGGCGTGCTGCTGTCCATCATGAAGGGACTCGCCAACGAGTCGTCTCCCCCCGCTGCTGCCAACCCAGCGCCGACAGGGCCGAGCATGCCGCCAAAGTCGAGTTGTGCCGGTCGGGGCTTCACGACGGGCTGCTTTGAGAGAGGGGCCGAGGAGTGAGGTGGGGAGAGGAGGTGCGTAGCGGACGACGACGACGTCGAGGGGTGTTGGAACGCGTTCGAGGAAGATGGGGGAGAGGGGGATCTCTTGGCCCTCTTTGAGCGAGGAACAAACACCTCTGGTCCGTCCCCCATTCCAGCAGTGACGGTAGACGAAGGGTGCGGAGGGCCAAAGTCGAGGTCGATCGTACGCGACCTTGGCGAGACAGGGGCAGAGTACGAGTGGTGAGGGTCGGACAACCCACCGGCCATCGACGCCGACCGTGTCAGGCGGGGCTTCGACTTGATCACGCGCGTCACCATTCTCTCGTCCGTCTGGCCGGGTGGGGGTGTGGGGGGGAGACCCATCGCCTCCTCGTTGAGACCTGTGGAGGATGAGATGGACTTGCGGTCGAGCACGGACGCAGCGACCGCCTTTTCGGCCGCGGCGCGCACAAGCGGGTTGACGTCCCTCGCCGAGCTGGACCGGCGCATCATCGTGCTCGGTCGGAGAGGTCTCGTGGAGGACGACGAGGGAGGCGGCGGGAAGGCAGGGGCAGACATAGGTGCAGCGCCGGAGACGGGGGAGCCAGGGGTCGATGACTCGCGCAGGGCCGAAGGGGGGAGCGAAGGCGCTGCTGCCAGAGGAACGCGAGACCGACCTAAACACGAATGTCGAGTTAACGATGCAAATCTCTTAAACTTGATGTGTCTGGCGTCAAAGGAGTGAGACTACTTACTCTTGCCCTTCCTTGGCTTGACGAGCGCGCTTAGTTCAACTCCGGCCTCAAGCGCAGGCACTTGGGCCTCCCTCCCTTTCTCCTCTGCTCGACGAGCCAGCTGCTCCTTCGAAGGACTCGCCGGCGAGACCTTGATCTCAACTCCCGATGCGGCGACGGGTACGAGCGTGGACGACGCCGTCGGGTTGCCCTGGAACGAGTCGAAGCTGGACGAGTGGGCTGGCGTGTACGACATCGCCCGGCCTTGGGAGGTCATTTGGATGGAAGGAGCACGAGCAGTCTGCTGGAGACGAGCCGAGAGACTGCGAGAGCGACGAGAAGTGATGCCATCGGGAGACAAAAGGAGGGAAGGGCGAGGGTCAAGGATGGAACAAAGGAGTCAGCTGTCGATTCGAGCGCGTGGGATGCTGCCCGTGCCACCTTGAGTGCGGACAGAGAAGAGGACACGCACTTGAGGACCTTGCGCCTGCCCGTGCTGAGGTCGGGTCCTGCCTCGTTGAGGAAGTCCATCGAGTTCTGCCGGGCAAGGTGTGGTCGGCCCGGGGAGGGAGCTGGGACGCGTCGAGTCCCCAACGGACCTTCGTCTGTAGGCGGAGCGTCCGTGTCGGGTGGGAGGAGCGGCGGCGGCGCATTGAGCGCGGGTGGTCGCTGATGGGGTGTCGAGACGTCGAGCCCGAACATGCTGTTGGGAGGGGTAGGGTACGGAGGAGGATAGAAGTGAGGGTGGAGGGGGAGACAGGAGAGTGACGATGGGCGAAATGAACCGCGGTCGCGTCGCTGGCCTGCACACATGTCTCGCTCACAAAGAAGCACACGCACGTTAAACCAATGTAATTAATGTGAATAGGCTGCGCTTTCTCCTCTACGTCCTGGTCGTCTGTCCGAGAGAGGGCACGAGTTGTTGCAGAGGGTCGTCTGGGTTGCAAGTGCTGCTCTGCTCGCTCGTCGCCTCCAGCTAGCTTTGGTTCGTTGCTCCTGCTCGGTCTCCTTCCCCCATCACCCCCCTGCCCTCCTGCTCGTCCTCCGATGGGTCTGGTGCCCTCGTCGACTCTCTCCAGCTAGCTCATGTCCTCGTCCTCCTCCAGCTCGCGTCGGCCGTCGGCGCCTTCCATCACGACAACGATCTCCTCCGTCAGCGCAGGTCCACCACAGGTGAACCTTATCAACCTCGACCCATCCTCCAAGGCTTACCGGCTCATCGGCATCGTCCCCTCGCCCACGCCGTCGCCCGAGTCGAGCTCGTCCGCTCTCCCTACGCCCACCGCCCTGAACAGCGTCCTGTCAAAGCTGCCGCCGGCTCCGGGCTCGCATGGTCCAAACGACGGCGAGCGGGCGCGGACGACGAGCGGGAGGAAGACGGATCTCCTGCTCGACTGGACGCCCGAGAGCTCAGCGGGAAGCAGTCCTGAAATCGGCAGCGGCGCCGGGCGTCGGATAGACGGTCAGAGGGAGGGCAAGCTGACTGCTTTGCTTGGGCTGTGAGTCGTCCATCCTGTCCTCGAGGCCTTGTTTAGAGCTAGAGCTGACCAGGCGACCGGACCCAGACCAATGGAACCCTCCCTGTCCAACTTGTCCTCCGGCCACCCTTCTTTGCCTTCCTCCAAACCCTTCTCAAAGACGTCGGACAATCCGTCTCCGTCTCCCTCGATATCCTCGCGCAAGCACGCCCGGCGGGCGTCCCTCACCTTGAACTTCGGACTCGGATTCGGCTCGGCCAGCAAGGACAAGGACGACAAGGCTCTGTTGGGAGTGACCAGTCCCGTCGCCTCCTCCTTTAAACGGAGCGTCTCTGGACGACATCAACTTGCGTCGTCTTCAACCGTCTCGTCCGCCTCCACGAACAGCGCCGTCCCCCCGGCTCCCTCACCGACCCATCGCACCCATCACTCGATCAGCTCCCACATCAAGCCTCCCTCGCCGTCGCTCCCTTCCGGCCCCCTCCGGCGCGCATCCGAGACGGCCAAGTCCATCTCGACGTCCATCTCGACGACGTTCCCCGGCCAGCTGCACTCGCACTCGCACAGCTTGTCCGCTGCGCTCAATCGACGCGAGTCCAACTCGCGCGACAAGGAGACGAGCGCGTCCAACAGCCGGCAGACGAGTCCTCTGCTCGGGAGCGGGAAGGGCAAGGAGAGGGAGAAGGAGGGCGTTGTTAAAGGGGGAAGCATGAAGGATATTGTCGGGTTCCTCAAGTGGGGTGGCAAGAAGGACAAGGCGGAGGAGGTGGAAGAGTTGCGCGAGGAGGAAGAGGACACCGTCCACGGCGTGGGCATTTCTGCTCCATCAGGGTAAGTCTTTCCTCGCGCCTTGACTGTCCATTATCCGCGCTCACGCGCTCGTGTCTCTTCGCCTCCAGACTTGGCCCGCTTCCTCGGATCCAACCACGGTCTGCCACCACTGGAGGACCCAAAGGCATGTCTCGCTCCCAGTCCTTCACTCCTCAGTCGACTGCCCCCACCTCCTCTCACCATCTCCACCCCAAATCGCACCCTCGCCGGCCGCGCGAGCTTTCCTCGCAATCTCGCTCAGCCTCCTCGTCGACCCTCTCGCCCGTTCCACCCCCACCCGGCTTGTCCCCCAACCACTCTTCAACGTACATCTATCTCGAATCGTTCGACGAGGTGCCCTCGAAGACGTACCCTCGGCCTGTCGGCATCTCCCAGCCTGACCTGCACCTCGCCCACGCCCTCTGGGTCGCTCGCACGCTTTCCCCTAGCCCGCCAGCCCTCGCGCTCGAAGCCGCCGTCCCCACGCACCGTCTTTTCTACGTCAAGCCTGGCGGAGGGACCGTCCGAGAAGCCCGAGACGAGTATGCCGCCAAGGAGCGTGGCAAAAACTGGGACGTCGACCGCAAGCTCGACTGGTGGTTTGAGACGGGCGAAAGGCTCGACGGGTGGGACTTTGACGACGCCATCGCTGCCCGTCTCGCTCGGACTGAACGGAGACGCAAGTCGTCAGCGAGGTCGGGTACGACGATCGCCGATTCAAGCGAGATGGACCGCCAGCCTACAAGTTCGTCGTCCGACTCGCACACGTCCAACTTTACGGCGTCGAGGTCGTCGTTTACCAACTCGCTCTTGACGACGCCGACGGGTCAGACAACGTTTCTTTCGCCGGTCGATCATGATTTCCCCGAGAGCGCCATCCACGACGGCGGCGTGCGGGTTGGCGGCGGCGGCGGGTTGAGGAGGTCCAAGGTGGATGGGAGGAGAATCTCCAAGGCGCCGGCGGTCGGTCCTATCGGTTCCAACTCAGCCCACCTCGGTCTCTGAAACCCCCATCCACCCACGCTGTGACGCTTTTGAGGCTGGCCCTCTCCCCCCCTCCTCTTTTTCGTGCCGTCTCCTCTGGCTTGCTTCCCGCTTCGATCACTCTTGTCCTGTCTCCTTCCGGTCGCGCATCCCCTCTCTCTATTCTCTCTCTCGTTCCTATCCTGCTATCTCGTCAGTTCGGATCCTCTCTCGTCGTCTGAAGTGTATCGATCGTAATTCTCATTGAAGTGGAGGGCGGGATGAGTCGTGGAATAAAAAAGACGAGGTGTGGAAAAGAAAGCGAGAATTTGGCCTGGCCACCCTGCTCGCGAAGTTGAGGGCCTGCCGGACTTCTCTGCTCGAGCTCAGCAACGCCCCCCCCCCCCCTGCTCCCTTCAGCTCTACTCAAGGGTCAAATACCCCTACTCTCCGTTCCGACACCTCTTCCTCTCTCGAAGGTCGCACCAGGAACCCTTCCTCTTCAGGTCCCGCCAGCTCGAGACTTCTCTTGCGCCCCTCCCCCTCCACGCAGCACCTCCGCCTGCACTCGCCTCCAACTTCGGACGCCCTCTCCTTCCCCCTCTCACCCTCCCTCACTCCCCTTTAACGTCATCGATTCAGGATGCCCAAGGACAACAAGAAGACGGGAAAGGGTCGACGTGCGTTTCTCCCACCTCCTGGTCTCCTCGCGCTCGTCGTGTCTCTTGAACTGACCTTTCCTGTCGACGGGGCTGAACAGTCGACAAGTACTACAAGGTACGACACGGTCGCTGTCTTATCGTCCTGTCTCCAAGTCTGACTCTGCATGCCTCCCACTTTGATCGTAACAGCTTGCCAAGGAGCAAGGATATCGAGCTCGATCTGCCTTGTCAGTCTCTCCGATTCTGCCTTGACCTCAACCGCTCACTGACTCTCGAATCCTTTTCAAACCGTCAACAGCAAGCTGGTCCAGCTGAACAAGAAGTACAACCTTCTCGGATCGTCCAAGGTCTGCATTGATTTGTGTGCTGCCCCCGGAGGATGGCTCCAGGTCGCTTCGCGATACATGCCCGTTGGGTCGCTCATCCTCGGTTCGTCCCTCTCTTCTCATTTTATGTTCGACCTGCTCGTCGCTCACCCGCCGTCCTTTCGCAGGTGTCGACTTGGACCCCATCAAGCCTCTCCCCAACGTCATTGCCTTCCAGTCGGATATTACGACCGCCCACTGCCGGCAGGTCCTTCGGTCGCACATGAAGGACTGGAAGGCCGACCTCGTCCTGCACGACGGAGCACCCAACGTCGGAACGGCTTGGGTCCACGATGCGTACGGACAGTCCGAGCTCGTCCTCATGAGTTTGAAGCTCGCTGTCGACTTTTTGCGCAAGGGAGGAAGCTTCGTCACGAAGGTTTTCCGGTCGGGAGATTACAACAGTTTGATGTGGGTCTTTGGCCAGCTTTTCGGAAAGGTTGAGGCCACCAAGCCTCCCTCGTCCCGGTGCGTCCACCTCCTCTTTCGCTACCTAGTTCTGTTTTTTGAGGCGTCCGTCCATCTCATCTGACGAGTCGCTTTCTCGCGCTTTCAGAAACGTCTCCGCCGAGATTTTCGTCGTCTGCCGAGACTTCCTCGCGCCGGCGTACATCGACCCCAAGTTCCTCGACCCCAAGCACGTCTTCAAGGACCTCTCTGCGCTCGTTGCCGGAGCCGAAAAGGGCACGTCGGCCGCCAACGTCCAGGCCAACGTCTTTGCGCCCGAGAAGAAGCGTCGTCAGCGAGAGGGTTACGAGGAGGGCAACTACACGCTCTACAAGGAGATTGGCGTGGCCGAATTTGTCAATTCGCCCGACCCGATCACCGTGCTCGGTTCGGTCAACAAGATGACGTTCCACGAGCCGGACGAGAAGAAGTGGCTCAAGTCGGAGTTTACGACGGTCGACGTCAAGGCTAACCTGGACGATCTCAAGCTGCTCGGAAAGGGTGACTTCAAGACGCTCATGAAGTGGCGGCTGGCGATCCGGGAGGAGATTGGGCTGGACGTCAAGGTCAAGCCTGGGGAGGAGGAGAAGGAGAAGACGCCCGAGCCGGAGTTGGACGAGGACGAGCAGATCGAGCAGGAGGTCAGTCCAGACGTTTTCACGACTTCGCAGTGCCTGCAGGTGGGAGATACTGACTGCCTCTGTGCGCCTGGCTACAGCTCGAGCGATTGACGGAGAAGCAGACGAGGGAGGCTCGACAGGCCCGACGAAAAGCCCAGGAGAAGAAGATGCGATCGGTCATCCGAATGCAGCTTCGTATGACGGCCCCTAACATCGGAGAGCTCGACGCCCAGGACACCGCTCTCGCCGGTGAGGACCACTTCGACCTCGGCGAGGGAGAGCGCGGCATCAAGCGCCGCAAGGGCGACCTGGCCGACGCGCTCGGCGACGAGGGCCTCGAGGGCTCTGACGAGGAGGAGGCCGGTGACGCTGGGTCTGAGTCCGAGGAGGACTTCCTCGACTCTGAGGACGAGCGGGAGGCCAAGACCAAGTCGCTCGAGAACGAGATGGACGGTCTGTACGACACCTACCAGACGCACATGCAGGAGAAGGACGCCAAGTTCCGCGTCAAGGAGGCCCGTCGAAAGGACAAGCACCGCGAGTCGTGGAAGGGTATTGACGATCCCAAGGAGTCCGAGTCCGAGGAGGAGTCTGAGGAGGAGGGAGTGGAGGGTGGTTGGGAGAACAGGGAGAAGAACAGGGCTCACATCGGTGAAGAGGCCGACTCGTCGGACGACAGCGACGACGACGAGGAGATGCAGCTAGACACGCCGGTATCATCGGCAAGGCGAAGTCTTCTCCAGAAGCTCGATGACGGATCTGAGGTCAGCAGTGCGGCCAAGGTTTGGTTCGACCAGTCCGTCTTCAAGGGACTGGACGAGTTCGACGACGACGAGGAAGAGGAGGAGGCTGAGATGACGGACGACGAGGAGAGCTCGGACGAGGAGCTCGAGGATGCGGAGGAGGAAGAGGAGGAGGAGGCTGTCGTGGCCGCCCACCAGATGTCGGACTCTGAGGTTGGTCCACCTTTTCACTTCCTATCACCCCCTTAGCTCAAGTCACTGACTCTTCACCCTATTTTCTCTCATCAGGAGGAGTCGGATGGCTTCGAGATCGTTCCCGCGGATCGCGACGACGACGAGATGGGTCTTTGGGACGTTGAGGACGAGAACATCGACGACAAGAAGAAAAAGCGAGTCCAGGGTGCGTATCTTCGATTGTTTCGCTAGGCAGATATCTCGCTGACGTAGAACTTCCCTGTGTGATCAGACCGAGGACTCATCACGGCCGAGGCCATCACGTTGGCGAACCAGCTCGTCAACCGTGAGAAGACCCTCTCCCAGCTCATGGACGACGGATTCAACCGACACGCCTTCGACTCCAAGGACGACCTTCCTTCGTGGTTCCTCGACGACGAGAGCAAGAACTACAAGTCGAACGTTCCGATCACGAAAGAGGCCGTTGAGGCTCTCCGGGCCAAGCAGCGGGCACTCGACGCTCGACCGATCCGAAAGGTCGCCGAGGCCAAGGCGCGAAAGCAGAGGCGAGCCATCGCGAGGGTCGACAAGGCCATGAAGAAGGCTGACGGTTTGCTAAAGTACGTTCGCTCTTCTCTGCAGCCTGCTTTCCAGTTGGGCTGACGATGTCTTGCCCTCTCCCCTCTCCCCTTCTGCCACAGCAATGACGACGTCACCGAGCGACAAAAGGCCGGTCAGATCGAGAAGATCATGAGGAAGGGTCTCGCAAAGGACCAGAGGAGGCCGATGTCGGTCGTTGTCGCCCGAGGTGCCAACAGGGGAATTAAGGGAGTGAGTCGCTCCTCCCCTCCGACGTGTCCTCTCCTCGATGCCTGCGAGCCTCTTACTGACGTAACGGTCTCCTTCGCCTGCTCCAGCGACCGAAAGGAACCAAAGGTACGTGTCCCTGCAGCGCCGCTCTCCCCGCACGCCCTCGTTCTTACTTACTGACCACTTCTTGCTTATCGCTCGTTCTAAAACTCTAGGAAAGTACAAGATGGTCGACTCGCGAGACCGAAAGGAGATGCGGGCGAAGAAACGAAAGGAGAAGGCGAGCAAACCCAACGGTGGGCGGAAAAAGAACAAGTAGACGTGTTTCCTGCGCTTGTTTCCATTCCCCCAACGCATCCCTCCCTTTCCACGCCTCCTTGCTTCTTGCCTCTTGCTCTGTATACCTGCACTATTTGACTTGGCACCAGGACCCTGCCTCGATCCCATGCTCTTTCCATCTTAGTGAATGTGTCCGACGCTCCTCGCCTCTACCTGCACGCGTTCAATCCTTTCCTCAGCCATCTCTCGGGCTCATCGCTTGCTCTGAATTCGTCGTCCACATCTCAAGATTGTTACTCTGAGCATGCCTGAAATCGTACAAGCAAAGAAGAAAGTAAGAGAGGGGGAGGGGGTGCGCGCGCATTTTGGACAGTGAGAGCAGCGCGAGGCAAGCCATAGGAGAGACCGCCTTTTGAACGCTGCCTATGTCCGTGGACTAGCTAGATCTACAGAACTACGGTAGTTGAGATTTGAAAAGATGGAGAGAGACAAAGAAGCAAAAGAGAGGAGAGAGATGCGGTCGGTCGATGTCCTTTCGAGTGAAAGGATGTCAGGAGACGAACCTAGGAGCAAAAGGAGACACTCACAAGGATGGGGCGTGCGAGAGTGATATTGAGCCGTCAGCTGAGGAATGTTGAAAATGATTTAGTACATGGTCAGCAGTCGGTCGTTGACAGCGTTAGGGATACCAAGACCGAGAGCAGCCTGCTGGTAGTAAGTTCGGTATCTGCTAGCTTCCGTCTCGGCTCGCGTCCTCAATGGCAAAGTCGTCAAGGGAGCGTTGCTGTCCTCCTCTTCGGAGAACTCAAAGGATGTCGTCGAAAGGCAGGCGGTATTGTAGAAGCTGGCGGGGGCGAAGAAGTCCGTGTTGACCGTGACCGAGCTGTCGTCGTCCGGAGTCGAAGGTCGAGAGCTGGCCGAGTCGGAGGCAGAGTCGCTGGCGGAGACGATCTCGTCGATGAAGCAGTCGAGAAGCTGGCTGACAGAGGGGTCAAAAGCAGAGAGCAGCTTGTTCGTGACGGGAGCAGAGATGTCGGCGATGACGGCGTCGATCAGGCCAGAGAGGGAGAAGCAGGAAGAGGACTCAGCGAAGACCGGAAGGGCAGATCGAGCGACGGCTTTCTTGGATGTCGAATTCAGCGAGAAGGCGGAAGTGTCAACGAGCGAGGCAGCGGAAGCAGATTCGTCAAAGTAAAGGTCGTAGATGGAGAAGGACGGGCAGGCAAAAAGGCGGGTAGGGAACGACTCAGCGGTGATGGTAACGACCTGTTCGACGACCTCCAGAGGAGCCAAAACAGCGGTCAGTCCAGTAGTGAAAGAAGAGTCTCGGGGGACAAGGCAGGGGGCGGGAGCAGCAGGCGACTCAGCGGGGGTCCTGTTGTCCTCGATGGCGTTCTCGAACTGGCCCTCGGCGAAGGCGGAGGCGGTGGTCTCCTCGATGTCGTCCTCCTTGGCGAGTACGGCGAGGTCCCAGGAGGCAACCGACCTCTTGCGGTAGCGAAAGCCGAGGTTGCTGGACTTCTTGATCCGTCGGAGGGCGGGTGCGGCCTGGTCCTCCTGCGAGGGGAAGTTGGTCATGGCGAGCATGGTGCCAGTGGTTGGTTTGAGTTTGGGTAAGGATGGGATTGGTTGTGGGCTGTAGAAAGGTGGGAGCTGCGGTAAGGGCTGCTTAGAATCGTGGGGTGAGATGGGGGTAAGAAGGCAAGAAGCGACGCAGCAAGGTCAGCCTTAAGAAAAGCGACAAGCTTTATGTTGAGTGACTGGCTCCAGAAACGGATAGACTGCAAGGGGAGAAGGTTCAGCAGGAATGATGGAGCTTGTTTTGATGCCAGGAGAGGCGGGACGGGGTCTGAGCGTCAGCACTCGGACCTCTTTGCCTCCAGATGGCCGTATACCCGTCCAAACGCGTGCGCACAACCTCGGACAGGAAGCATGTCAATAGCGGTACAACCCAGTGCTCCAGCCAGTGCGTAGGGAAGGTGGGCCGTGATGAGGAGGACATGTGGGGATGCTGACCGATTGAACGCATCGCCCGTGCCGCCGATATCTGGCCCAGCCTCAAAGTCTACCAACGTCGCCCGCCGTCAGCGATCCCTATCGGTCAACAAAACGCAAAGAAGCAAAAAGCTCACTAGCTGGTACCCTGCACGATCAGGCCATCTTACCCTTTGCAGATATCTTCCCTTCCCAGGCTGACTCCCTCCCTCCGTCCCCGACGATCTTGAGCGTTCCAGTCAGCAGCAGCCTCCCGCTCGACTCCTTCCTCTTCTCCTCGTCCCAAAGAGCTGCACTGAGCCCCCGCTGTGTCGAGACAGAGTCTGGCCTTGTCGGATGGAGCGTGACGAGGTGCGTAATGGGCAGGATGCCGTCCGGCGCCGGCCTCAGATAGACGGGAGCTTCGGCCGTCGATTTGCGAGAAGCTGGGAACGGATGGGTGTAGGGATAGGGAAGGTGCGTCGTCCGTCCGGCCGGCAAGGGTAGGAGCTGGGTGGTGAGGATGACCAGAGGGGAGAACAGCTGTCGGATTGCCGTGAGTGCGTCCAACACATGGTACATCGGCGACGAGGCGAGAGCGTCCTGCAGACCGACCGACGACGCGTGTCTAGTCTTTGCCAGCGCAGCGACCGTATCCGACCAGGCTCCAGATCCGAACCCGTCGACGCAGACGAGACCGAGTTCCTCGTCGTCGTCAAACTCCTCCATGACAACCTGCTCGACCCTCCCAAGCGCAGCGGCCAACGTCCAACTGTCTCCTCCCCCAATCGCGCACACCCTCACCCTCCCCAACGTATTTTGCACGATGGCCTCGATCTGGATCCTAACGCCAACCCATGCGTCTCGCTGGGCGGGAGCGTACAACTCTCCCCACTTCTGACTGCTCGCAAGCGCGTACTTTGTCGAGATGTGCGCCCGGAGGAGGGCGGCCAGTCGGACGAGCGAGAAGCCCGACGTGTCGACCGTGAACACCAGCACCGACTGACAATGTCCGCCGAGGAGGAGGGGTGTTTCGAATTCACGATGGGTCGAAGAGGAGCGCGGGTAGAAGGTGGTTTGGTAGGGCAGGGCATGGGTCAGGATAAGAAATGACAAGACTTCCGTTTTACCTGCGCGAACGTGAGCGGAGAGCAGAAGAGGCATCTCGACATCAGTGCAACGCAAGAAAGGCGAGGAAATGACAACCGGGAGAGAGTGGGATGAAAGAGAGATGACGAGGAGGGCGTGCCTGACGAGAGCAAAGGGGGGCATACCTGAGCCGGCCGGTCCCTGAATCTCCACCATGTCGCCCCGCCTGAAGCCCTCGAGCCCCTGGCCGAGCCCTTGCATCCGCTCGCTGGCCTGGGCGAGCAGTGAGTCCAGCCCATCGATGTACGTCCCTCCGGGAGCTGGAGAGAGAGAACGAACGAGTTAGCTCAACCGAGCTTCCCAGGAACGAGCTGAGGGCAGCCTGTACGGACGAGCGAGGTCGTAATTCAGGACCTGGAGGACCTCGTCGGCCGTGGTGGTGGTGATCTGACTGAGCAGCAGGGAAGCCATCCCATCGCGCTTTCTTCAGAGGACGTTTGAAGGGTGGAAGGAGGAGCTCATGAACGGGGCGAGCATCGAACGGCCCGCACCCCAACCCACACAAGCGCGTCGACTCACCCCTCCCTGACTTGCTAGAAAGCACGCACTTTGCGAACGGACAAAGCAGAGGGCAGGGGCAGTGCGGCTGATTCGTTTGCGTGTACGTGGCGCTTCAGAAAAAGAAGGGTTCGTGGAGAGGTCGTTAAAGCGCAGAAGAAGCGAAAAGGGAAACAAAGGGGTTACAAAAGACCGTTTGAAGAGGGTTTGGGCAGTTGGAGTTCTCGGCGTTGAAGGAGAGGAGGAGGTTGGAGAGAAAGTGCAACAGGTGATGGAGAGAAGAAGGGGGCAGGGTGTATGTGCAAAAGGTCGGGAAGAAGAAGTGCTTTTGAGAGTGGGCGGGAGTCAGATCGTTCAGAGGTCGCCCTTGACGGCCTTGGAAACGCTCTCGGCGAAGTAGCTGCAGTGATTGCGCAGGACGTCAGTATGGCGCGACAACGGGAGGGGTTCGATAAAAATGATCGAGGAACGCACTCAATGTTGCTGCTGTTGAGACCAGCCATGGAGATCCGTCCGTCGGCCGTCATCTGCCATGCGCAAACGTTGTCGTCAGTCCTTGATCGACGACTTCTCATCAGAGGGGAGGAAGCATACGTAGATGTGCGCCTTCTGAGCGAGGGCGACCGTCTGGGGCGTCGTGAGTCCGGTGAAGGAGAACATACCTGGAGCGAAAGACCACATCTCGACGTCAGTCTTGGAAATCACGGGAGCAGAGCAGAGGAGAAGGAACGGACCAATCTGCTTCTTGATGTGGTT
The DNA here is from genome assembly GCA_014825545.1 of Cystofilobasidium capitatum. Taxonomy (NCBI): domain Eukaryota; kingdom Fungi; phylum Basidiomycota; class Tremellomycetes; order Cystofilobasidiales; family Cystofilobasidiaceae; genus Cystofilobasidium; species Cystofilobasidium capitatum. The sequence continues at coordinate 92,048 of MVAJ01000043.1, read as the reverse complement.
CCAGTCTCCGGGAGTGTTGTTGGCGACGAGTCCGTCGTAGAGGGCGTCCCGCATGGTGATGATCCTCTCAGCCATGCCTGTCAAGGAATCCACCAAGCGTCAGTTTCGCCACCCTGCGCGCCCGACGGGGAGAGAAAGACGCTGGAACATACCCTTGACCTCTCCCAGCCACTGCTTCTCCAACTCGGGGGTGCCCAAGATGGTGCTGGCGATCCTCGCACCGTGAAGAGGAGGGTTCGAGTACAAAGGCCTAATCAGAATCTTGAGCTGACTGTCGACCCGGCGCTTCTCGACCTCGCTCGACGTGACGACCGAGAACGCGCCGACGCGCTCGCCATACAAGCCAAAGTTCTTGGCGAACGACTGGCAGAGGACGACCTGGTGGCCCTCGGAGACAAAGTGTCGGACGGCGAAGGCGTCGTAGTCGGGGTCGCCCGAGGCGAATCCTTGGTAGGCCTGGTGAGGAGGGTTGCGAAGAAGCGTCAGTTCATGGGATTGTGGGGAGAAAAGGTCCTGCGACGCACCATGTCGAAGAAAGGGGCGTGCTTCTTCTCCTTGATGATGTTGGACAGCTCCTTCCACTGCTCGTGAGTAGGGTCGACTCCGGTGGGCTGTAGCAAGTTGAATCAAGATCAGTCCGGATTACCAGCCTGAAGAAGCAGTCTGTGAAGACGTACGTTGTGCGCGCAAGCGTGCAGGAGGATGACCGACCCCTCGGGGGCAGCCTGGATGTCCCTCTTCATGCCCTCAAAGTCGAGGCCGACCGTCTTCTTGTCGAAGTAGGAGTATTGCTTCACTGTAGACGAGACGGGAGAGGGAAGTTGGTGAGCATGGGCAATAGACTGCTTTCGTCAGAGGACGCAGGATCTACTCACCTTCGAGGCCAGCATCCTTCGAAATGGGACTGTCGAGGAGAGTTCAAATCAAGACACTGAGCGAGGAGCAGGGCCTTGCGCAAACGACTCACATGTGGTTGCCCCAAGTCGGCGTAGGGAGGTAGATGGCCTTCGCGCCAGGGTAGTGTCGCGCAAAGAAGGCGGTTCCGATCCGTAGGGCTCCAGTGCCGCTGATGGACTGCGTGATGGCGAGCTGTCGGACCGCAGACCGAGAGAAATATATAGGAGGTCAGCAAGGGGAGGAAAAGGGGCAGGGAGGAGAGGGAACGTACGCGATTCTCAGCGATGGGGGCCGAAGACGCACCGTACGCGAGCTTCGCAGCGAGCGTCGTGAAGTCACTGGAGAGCGGCAGACCAAGCGCGCGAGAGAAGGTCAGCAAAGTGCGCGACATACGGGTCGAAGGATCAGAAGAGACGACTTGCCTGAGTCCAGTGATGGGCAAGTACTCCTTGTCCTTCTTGCCGGAGAAGATGATCTCCTCGGCCTTGAGCACACTGGGCAGGACGTAAGGCTTGCCGTTTGCGTCTCGCTGCAGCGCTCAAATCAACAGTCCGTCGGGTCAGTTCGGGATACGCACAGATGGCAGACGAGGACGCTCGGATGGAAAGGCACGAACATAAGCGCCTGCAGGAGGAGGATCACGAGCCGACGACAAATTCCGCGTTTCAGCGACGCTCGAGTCAGAGCTGGACGAAGGCGAGAACGGGGAGCTCACCGACACCGAGGTTGATCTTACGAGGGTCAGGGTCGGCCTTCCAGGCCTCGCTGACACCTGGAGGAGAAAGGCAGAGCAAAGGGAGGAGGCGTTTTGATCAGCTTCAGGAGGACGTCGGGGTGCGCAGGCTCGGGAGGTCGGACGCACCTAGGATGGGGTCCGGAGGGCCGGCCTGGACGTTGGCCCAGAAAGAGGACGCTCGTCGGACGAGGGCTGGGGAGGACTGTGCTGGTCTCTGGAGACGGCTTGCAAGCATGGTGTGTAGAAATGGATGGAGATGGGGGGGTAAGGAAGTGAGAGGAAGGAAGGCGACGCTTCGGAGGGAAGGGCGGACTCGGCGCAGCAGGCCCGAGAAAAAAACCTGTAGATGCACTTTTCTTTTCTCGCCCGACTCCAAACTCCGCTTGCGTGCAGTCACTTGGCGGTCTTACTGGAGAAGAGAGGACAGATCAGAGCATCATCACCCGCAGGACTGGACCAGAACTCACCTTTTGCTGCTAACCACCACCCTGCAATTCACACCGTCTTCCTCTTTCAAACTCCAACTCGCTTCTGGCCCTCTGCCTGCCCTCTCCGACTCGGCGCCAACCCAAACAACATCCACGCCTGCGCCCGCCCACATGACGGCGTCCAAATCCAAAGAACCAACCGGTATTCTGTCCATCGCCATCCTCAAGTGCGACCAGCTGCATCCCGACAGTCAACCTCTCAAGGGCACGTATGAGGACGTCCTCCACAACCTCTTTGAGCCCATCCTCGGCTCGGCCGCTCCCCACCTGACGCTCAAGACGACCGCGTACGACGTCGTCGACAAGCGCGAGTACCCGTCCGAGAAGGAGCTCGAAGGGGTCGACTGCGTGCTCATCACGGGCAGCTTTGAAGCTGAGAGCGTGGGCGACGACGAACCTTGGATACTCAGGCTCGCGGGTTTCCTCATCCAGGTCAACGACTCGTTCCCTCGGATCCGAATGATCGTCAGTTCTCCGTCGCACCTTGCCCTGATATAACTGCGACGGACTTACTCTTCGCTTGCATCCTTCAGGGCATCTGCTTTGGACTGCAGGTGTTGGCACGGGCATTCGGTCCTTGTCGAGTTGAGAAGAACCCTAAAGGATGGTGGGTCTCCCTTCAGGTTCCCGACCGACAACGCACCCATTTCCTGACAAACCACCCCTGATTCGATCTGAAGGGAGGTCGGGACGACAAAGGTGCACCTGACCGATATTGGTCGACAGCTTATTTGGGGAGAGTCGGCCGACGACGACCCAAAGGACCTGCCAGATCACGTCGTTCGTCTCCCCTTCTCTCATTCTTCATACAGAAGTACAGTGACTGACCATCACGGTACTCTTCTGGTTCTCTGTACCTTCAGATGAACATGCAGATCCACGGGGACATCTGCACTCGACTGCCCGAGTCGTTTGAACTCCTCGCTTGGTCTGACATGACCCCCATCCAAGGCATCGCCCACTTCTACGACGACGACCAACAACCGCCGGCTTTTGTACACTCGCACGATCACCAGCTGCCGGACGATCCGTGGAAGAGGGTCCACATCATCGGTGCGTCCTTCCTGTTTGAGGTTGTCTTGACGCCAGGCCTTTGGACCGACGCTCGATTTTCTTCCGTTTGGTCCTCGACAGCCTTTCAAGGCCACCCAGAATGGGATCACGAGATCGTCATCCCGTTCATCAACGACTACGGTTCGTTTTCCTTCATGCTTCCTTGCTCGCTGGCTTTTCAAAAAAATGACAGAAGTCGTACCTTTGTTTACTGGCTGGATGCAGAGGAGGACGGCACCTTTACGGCAGAGTTCGCAGAGGCTGGACGGACGAGATCGAAAAAGGAGCACTCGGGGAAGTTCATGGGCAGGGCTCTTTTGAGGGTGTTGGGCGTTGCTTAGAGACTTTGGTGTCAAGATCGCGTTGCAGCGAAACAAGACCGAACAGCCATGTACTTGACCACCATCCGACCGACCGACCTCCCCCCCTCGCCGCTCAAGGCGATACCAGCGCTGACCTTGTTCATCGGAGTGCTGTGCTGACAGGTGGCTCAGGAGGTGAACATGGATCTGCTCCCTTTGATGGCAGTCGCTCGCACCTCGTCAATCCCCGCCTCAGACGCTCTGACCTTGCAACTTCACTGACCCCTCGGACACGGATCACTGGCGTCCTGTGGCTTTGAATGATCGACTGACTGAAGGCCAGAGCGATATGCGAGCAGCCGAGCGAGGCAGGGTTGGCTGGCCTTGGTTTCTTCCTTCTCTTCGACTTACCACCCAAGACCTCACGACTTCCCCCCTCTGATCGGTCTTCGTGAACGGTCCAAAATGCTTCGCTCTGCCCTCAAGAAGTCTCCTGCTTCGCTCACCGATTCCTCGGCCGTCTGGGATGCTCCTTCCGACTGGGACCGACTCTCCTCCCCTTCCTCGACAGGTCTCTCCGCCGGGTCCTCCTCATCCGAAGTCTCCCTCGCTTCCTCGTTCAACACCGTCACGACTTCCTCCTCCGGTCGGTCAGCGAGGACGGTCGGGTTCGGAGATTCGGTCGTGAGCGTCCAGAGTAAGCGTTCGGGAGGGACGTTGAGGTTGGGTGGGTCATTTTGGGAGGGAAAGGACGAAGGGAGGGTGGTCTTCCAAATCTTCAGGTTTCACTCTCGTGAGTCGCTGGTCGTTATTCCGCCTTCCACTGTGCTTCTGAAGAGAGCTGAGAGCTGACGAGGAGGGGTTGGTTGGAAGGGAAAGTGCTCAAGTCTACGCATGCGCTCTGGGTCGACGAGAACGACGACTGCCAGTACTACGTCGATTATCCCGAGGGCGGCAGCTCATGGGGGTGCAGAGTCTTTCGAGGTCAAGATCCCTTCGGTGTAAGTTCTCTCTGATTTTACCTTCGGCATCCATTTGCTGGACTGACCGTTGTCGTGCACGCTGCAGCCCCTCGTCTTTACGGCCAGTCGTCGAAAGGGCAAGTTCGAGATCATTCGACACGACGATCGGGGACAGAGAATCGTCACTCTTGTAGGATCGTCCGGGATGGTCACGAACAAGTACACTTTTTCAGGGTGCGCGTTTTCTTCGCTGAAACGTGACTGCGTTCAAGGACTGAGGGCCTACCACCCTTTCTGCAACGAACAGATATGCGGGTTCGACCTACGCCTGGAAACAAGTCAAGGATGGGTACGAACTTAACTCGTACTCCGGCGACAAGGGCAAGACCAAGCGCAGACTCGGCGACTACACCGTTCGGGAGGACACGAACTCGCTCGAGCCAGACAGCACGGGCAACGTTGATTTGTTTGGAGGGGAGAGGGACGCTGAGCTGGCCCTCATGGTTGCCTTCTGCTTGGACGATTACGAGGTCCGTTTCCTTCTCCTTTGATGTGCCCCTTCTGGAATGAAAGCTGACATTGAGGCGTCTTTATCACAGATCGCTTCTGGTTCTGCCCACTTGTGAAGATAGCCCTTCGTTTGTAGACTTCTCTTGCTCGCTCCCTTGCTGCTACTCCTTCTTGTACCGGACCGTATCCATGACTTATCGCTGAAGATGTGCACTCGAGTTCTCGGAAGGGCCAAAATAAAGAAATCAAAATCAAAGGAACAAGATGTACAAAAGGCCAGGTAGAAGGTAGCGAGCGGCAGGCTCCGTCTTCAACGCTTGCCCTTCTTCGCCGCTGGAGGGGGAGGCAAGTCGTCGTCGTAGATAATCTTGGTGTACGTGACGAGAGAGCGCTTGATGAGCTGGTTGAGAGGTACGCCGGACGAGTAGTTGCCAAAGGTGTCGAGCTGCAAGGAGAGTTTAAGGATTTGTTGTCAGCGATTGGGGATGTCCCAGAGGGAGGCGGACCGGAGACGCACAGGAGGGACGGGCTTGATGGCCGGCTTGGGACCGCTTGACAGTATACGGTGCTGGGGTTCGGGGGCGGTGCTGTTGCGCTTCTTGATGAGGACCAGACCCTTGTTCCACCTGACAGAGTAATGCGATGTCCCTTCACCATCGGCTGCATGAGCAAAGCCCCGCACTGTCTTGCCCTTCCCTTTGGCCAACGAGGACTTCATCGGCGACTCGTAGTCCTCGACGTCTCCAGGACCTCGAACGTGCTTCTTGGGCATTGGAGGGATCTCCTCGTCAGACTCCGCCTCTCCCTCCAAAGGCGGAGGGTCAAACAGCGCCCGTCCCTTGCCCAGACTGGATTGGGGCAACGACTTGGTCACCTTGGGACCGGGACTTTCCGGACGAGTCTGCCCCTCCTTGCGAACGACAATCTTCTCCATGGGCGAGAAGTAGGCCTGGTTGTTGCGCGTGTTGAGGAGTGTCATGCTCTGCAGCTTGGCGTCCGAGATCTGGTCGACCGGGTTGACATCCTTGACCGCTGCAGGTTTGCGAGACCGAGGTGCTCGCGTGGCAGGAGTTTGACCGGCGGAAGAGGGTTGCAGAGGCTTGCGTTTGAGTGTCGTGGGCTCGATTGCGGGAGGGGGGGGAGTCTCGAGGACCTGAGCGATGGTGGGTCGAAGAGGCCTGCGGGCGGCGGGTAACGACGAGGGCTGGTCTTCGATGCCCAGTCTCGACGAAGTCGGAATTCGGGGTGCTCGAAGGGAGCGAGGCATGGGTGAAGGAAGGCTCGGTTCTTTTCTAGGGATTGTTGAAGCGTGAAGTGGTGGTCGAGGGAGTTGCGTCTCGGCAAACTCGGACATTGTCGAAGTACTCGAAGAACCGGATGAGGTCTTGGTCAGGCGAGATCGGATTGAGCGGACGACAGGAGGGTTCCCCTCGGACGGTGGGTTGGCGGCCTTGCGACTGATCGGAGGGGTGGAAAGCGCAGAGGGCACAGGTTCGGATTGCGGGGAGCTCCGTAGAGCACGTACCGAAGCTGGGAAGCAAAAAGAAGTCAGAAGTAAGCAGGAGTCCGAGCAGGCCATGGATTTCGAAGATGGAAGACTTACGCGCGCGAATGTTGGCCGCTGCTCGATGTACTTCTGGCGGAGGCGTCATTTTGGACCGAGTGGACGGTCTCACTGGAGTTGAGGACGACGTCCCGCTGATCAGCAGCTCAACGGAAGCGTCCGGTGACACAGCGGCGGACGAAGGTACCTCGTCGAGAGGGAGCGAAGATTTCAAGGGTGAGGAAGCTGCGGGGGAATCGATTGGCGATGGAGTTGCCTCAATCGTCGTCTCGGCCTCGAGTTCGCCGCGTGGGACGACCTCCTCACCAACAGTCGACGAAGGCTCCGAAACCACCTGCTGATCCGAGCTGGCCCCATCAGATGCCTCCTGCACTGGTTGCAGCGGCTCCTCGAGCGCTACCTCCTCATCTACAGGTGCAGAGACCTCCCTTTCCAAGATGAGCACAGACGTCTCGACCGACTCCTCTGCGCAGGCCGATGGCGAGTGATCGTCCATCGGCTCCGGCTCCTCCAATACCACGATCTCGGCTTGATGTTGGGCATCATCATCTGGGTGAGTCGCAACGTCGAGCTCGGCGGTCGGCTTCTGGACAGATGCAAGCTCGGCGGTGGTGTCCTCTGCGTCGACGTCCGAGGCAAGGTCGGCGCTCTCAGCGAGCTTGTCCTCCGTTTCAGGCGCCTGAGGGGTGTCCAGCATGTCGTCCGAGATTGTTTGAGATGCCTCTGAAGGTGGTAGATGACTAGTTGGTTCGGTCGACGCGTCGAGACCGGCGGTCGCGTTCTCCTCGGCCTGATCCTCCTCGCACAGGATCACCTCAGGCACTGAAGCGGGCTCGATGAGCGACACTGACGATATTTGATCAACCGGCGACTCGGCCTCGACCGTTGGTGTTGCTGCGGACTCTTCTAACGCAGACTCCGGTTGTTGTTCGACCGTCGAGAGGGGATGGTCGGCAGACACTCCTGCTGTCAACGAGATAAGAGCAGTCGTGGTCAGTAAGGAGGCTCGGACAAACGCAGGAAAACGAAGGCACCGACCTGAATGCTCAGAGGCTGCTTTAATGCCTGGAAGCGGGGCTGCCTCATCGACGACGACGTCTGGAGCGGACACCGTGGACACGTCTGCGAGATCTACCCAGAGCAAGCAACCCAGGTCGTCAGTCAACTGCACCGAATACTGCGGGCCATATCAAGCAGCGTACCGATGGATGCCTCGGACAGCTCCGCGTCTCCTTGCGATTCAGATGAGAGAGCGACCGACTCCTCAGTCTCAACGACCGCGGATTTTGATGATTCTGTCAACGCAAGATGTCGTCCGTCAGTCTCGGTCCTCCCGAATGATGATGGAAGCGCACTTACGTGGTAGCTCCTTAATAGGAGTCGACGCTGCCCTTTCGGACAGTAGAACTTCCTCCTGCGACTCCTCCTCGACCTGCAGCACGTCCCCTTCCTCCATCGCACTCTCCTCCACAGGCAAGACCTCCGGCTCCTCGACGGCAGAAACCTCAACCTGAACATCTACTACGGCAGGCGAGACTTCCTGCGGAAGAAGGTCGTCGAGGGGCTCGTCCAAAGGGTCCTCCGCCGGTCCGGTTGTCGAGGCGAGCGCGGGATCCAGGTCCTCCGCTGACGTCGACAGTTCCAGCTCCTCTAGTCCAGTTTGAGGACGGTCACCTTCAGAGAAGGGAGAGGGTTCGAAGCTTGTGGATGGCAGGACGCCGAGGTCGACCAGTTCGTCTAAAGGCTCGGACTTGACCGTGACGGCAGAGGCGAATGGCGACAGGACGTTAGGGGGCGAGACGGGCGGAGGAGTCGACTGAGAGGCGATGTGTTGCGGCGTCGACGGTGCTGGTTGGAGAAGGTGACTCTCTCGGCGAGATGGGGTTCCTGTCGAAGATGCGAGCGAGAGGCGGGCGGGTGACGGAGGGATGGGGAACTCCTCGACCTCCTCCTTCACGACCGGCACGGCCACAGGCAGCAAGGGCTGCTCGACTACCAGAAGTGACTCCTCGACAGTCGATGGAGAATCCTCAGTCGGTACGATGGCTGATTCTGATGATGGATGCTCGTCGAGGACTGGCGAGGATGGGAGTTGTTGGGATTCGACGGGGTCGTCCGACCGATCAGACTCGAGGGCAGGCGCGAGATCTTCCTCGGGAGGAGGAATGCAAATCGAGTCTTCGTCCGGTTCGGACTTGACGTGGATACCGACGAAATTCGGAACGCGGTCAAGGAAGGTGGTTGGCGAGGTAGACGTGGCAGACGAATGAGGGGTGGATTTTGAGGGTGTTGAGGAACCGTCCTCCTCCTCACTCGGCATGCTGTCATCGCGAGTCTCGTCCTCGAAGACCTCCCGCTCGAGGACAGCCTCTGCATGCAGCGAAAGAGTCTTTCCCGAAGGTGCTTCGACGGAGATCGTTCCCGAGTCCTGGAGGCTGTCGTCGTTGGGCGGTTTGGGCGAGCCGTTCGAGGGTAAGGTCGGCGAAAGGCGCTCCGTGGTTGGAGAGGCCACCTGTGAACTGTCCTCCTCTCCCAGACCTTCGTCTGCAGAAGAGCGCGTCTTCTCCTGACCGACGATGCCTGCCTCTGCCTCCTCATTGCTCGAGCTTTCGCTATCCGATTCCAACCGATCCCTCAACGACCGATCCCATCCCAAGCTCTGCCGTCGCACAAACTCCCTCGAGTCCTTCTTCCTCACCCGCCGAAGCCAATTCTTCTCGGGCGTCCTTTGCGGTCCCCACTGGACGCGGGTGGGGTTGGCGTCGCTGTCGGAGGATGAGGACGAGCAATCAGAGTTGGCCGACGAGCTAGAGAGGTTGGACGCGGTCGACGAAGTCGAGCCGGACCGCGTGAGGCGGGCCATTCGTGCTTGTCAATGAAAGAGCGGCCGGGTCGAAGCGGCAACGGAAGAGGCAGGTAGGCGTGACAGTATCCGAAGAAGACGAGAGAGAAGGAGGTTGCGCTGGGAGAAGAGAGGGTAGGGTGCAAGGAGGAGTGAGCTTGTAGGCGTCGAAGGGAAGTCAGCCAACCTGTTTTCCCTGCAGGCGCGTCCAACGGGAAAAAGTCCGCCTAGGAAAAGAATCGCCAAAAGCAGGCACGTCGCTCGCAATTGTATTGTTTCCCCACTTTACTACTCTGCATCTTGCGCTCAGAGTCGCAGGACTAGGTAGAAGGTAAAAGGCCATTGCAAGTTCGCCAGTCGTGTATCTACAGCCCGTTGGGCTTGGGCGCCGCCGACCGACTCGCCAGGTGATCCAGAACGAGATCTGACAGCAGCTTGTAGCCCTGTGAAGCGACATCGAATGAAAAGCATATCAGTGGAGAACGGAGTGATGGCGATTGGAATTCTGATAGGTGAGAGAGACGGACGCGTTCGGTCAGGTGCAATCCGTCCGAGAGCAAGTCGCCCAGCTTCTGGCCTTCTTGCGATCGATAGTTGTCCATGGCCTGCACACAAGCGGAAGAGGTTGTTCATCAGCGTCAAAAAGAGTGAAAGGAACCTTCCTCTTGCAAGATCAAGCTTGAACGGGCACTCACCTGCCAGACGTCGACCAGCTCGACTCCCTCGCCTTTCATCTCTCGCGCGACCTCCCTAGCAACCTCAGCGTACTTGGCCGTGTTCTCCTCGGTCCGATTCGGTTCAAGCCCGGGGATGCCCTTGGATGCGGCCCAGGTTGGACCGTCGGGGATCGGAGGCGTGAGCAGGAGTCGAGGGACGGAGGAGGGGATTAGGTTGAGGATCTTGCGCAGGTTGGGTCCGAATTCCGACAGAGGGACCTGTGGGGACAAGTAACCGCAAAGAAGTCAGCAACCTTTTTGCTATGGACGTCTACATAGGAGAGAGACGTACACATTGGTCGCCAAAGAGGCAGGCGTCGTTCGCACCCAGGAAGAGCGTGGTGAAGTTGATCTCGATCCGCTTGTCGTCCGTCTCCTTGGACAGGAAGTCCTTGGCGACAGGCAGGACATCTCGCGTCGTAAACCCGGAGAAGCCACTGTCAAACGGCGGGGGGTCGTCGGTCAGGTCTTGGGCGGAGCGGGGCAGAGGAGGGACGATCTTCTCACCGGTTGACGATGTCGAGCTGTCTAACGTAGGCGTCTGAGCGTGAAGACAAATCAGCATCTCCCATGGTCTCTTCTCAGATGCAGGCAGGAGAACCGTACTGCTGAGTCGGGTAGCCAGTCCTTCCGAGACCCAGGCGTTCTGAGTGACTGGGCGGAGATGGGCGACGCGAACGGACGTCGGAGGTCAGCTCTACTTGGACGCGAGGGAGAGACAGAGTGAGAAGACACGCACTCGAGTCTCCGATCAGGATGGCACAGGGCTGGGTAGGTATCAAAGACATGGCGAGTTGAGAATACTTTGGAATCAGAGAGTCGGAGTGAGGGTTGGGAAGGCAAGAGCAGGTCCGTCGCTGGGAGTAGCGGACGAGCAGGGGCGTGCGTGTTTGTCCGCGCAGCAGCCCGACCCAAACCCCTCAAGCAGACGCATGACGCGCGTGGTATCTGTAATCATCTCTGCAACTGAGCCGTAGTATGAGGTCTGCATTGCATCCTGCCTGTGCAAAGTTGCGGCGAGGGGCGAGGTTGAGGGAAGAAAGTGGAGAGTAGGGCAGGCGTACGCACGAGGCTCGAGTGACACTCTTGCCCCCTCGCCAACCCTTCCTCCCTTCCTCCCCTCACAGCCAGCGCCTACGATTCTCTTATCCCAGCCAGCCAGGACCAGACTCTCTCTCGATCTCTCCGTCTCTCGACCTTCCTCTGGCCCATTCCACACTCGTCCCAGCCTCCTCCCATGTCTTCGTCCTCGGCAACCTCCTCCGCCTCGGCATCAGGGGCAAGCTCAACAGCAGCCTCATCCAGCAGCGTCTCGATGTGAGTCCCTCCGTTCTTCCTGATCGTCTCTCGAGTGAGTCTGAAAATCCCTCTCTTGCACCCTCTCCAGCCCTCAGACGGCTGCCAATGGTGGAGTCACGATCACGGTGGGTCGTTCGCCTGGGCGCTCGCTTTCATCGCCCCTCTTCTGCTCTTCCGTCAACCCTGCCGCTGACCCTGTCTTGCCCTTCTCTCTCAGAACCCGGCAAAGACGGCAGGCGAGACCTATTACAAGATCGCGAACAACAACTTCGTGACCTTTGGCTGGAACTTCACCTCGCTCTACGTAGGTCCTCGTTCGATGTTTTGGCCAGCACCGTGCGCAGTGTGATTCAGGAGCTGACGACCTTGTGTTCCCCCTCGTTCTCAGGTCCAACCGACCTCTCTCACCGTCATTGCCTCCGCAGGTTCGGGCAACACCTACCCCATCGCCGTCCTGCCTGGAACGGCAACCGAGCTCATATGGTCACCTTACGACGTCGAGCAGACGTACTCGATCCCCTGGGCCGTCACCTCGTACACGGCCAGCATCTGGGACGAGCGAGGACCGACGGCGACTGCGACAGGAGGAAGGATGTCTGTCAATACGGACATCACCTTCGCGCTCTACAGGCCGCAAAGCTACACCCCGCTTAGCTGTGAGTCCACCCGCGCAGCATCCTTCCCGCACATTTTCAGTCGCTGACTCCCACCCAATCCCTCTTCTCAGCTTGGACCTGCGCTTCCTGCTCGTCGGCAAGCGAGGTCGTGCGGTCGCCGTTGTTCTTGGCATCCTTCTTCACAATCTTCGCCATCGCGTTCAGCTTCTGGGGCGTCCTCCGGCGAGCCGTCTGAGAGCGGTCCATCCGCCCTCTTTGAGATCAAACTTTTCTCCGCTTGACGCCGAAGCGTGTTACCCTCCGCTTCATCTTACCCTACGTTTCGTTCTCTCTTGTGCCACTCCTTCATGCCCACCCCTGCGCCTCGCACAGACAATTTACGACCTCCGAACACTACTCCCTCTCCCCAAACTTGCTTCTTTTTTCTTCTTTACTCTGTAGAAGCCACGAACCGCACCGTATTACTATGCTCAGCTTTGTCCCTCCTTGAACCGACGTCCGATGTAGCCGTGAGGGCGAGACGAGAACCAGCAAAATCAAAACAGAGCTCTTCGACGCGTCGACTTTCGTCCGCCTCCTTCGACCCGCCCGCTTCCCTCTTTCCTCCTGTCCCACCCGCATCAGCAACCCCTCGCGTAGCTTTCGGTCCTCGACTGGATCTATACTTGAAATGCCTCGCGAGGTCTACCCTCCTCGAGTGTACGACACGCCTCGCCCCGCTTCGGAGGACACGTCCCGGTCTTTCAACACGAGCTTCGCCCCGTCGTTGGCCAGCTCGACCTCGTCCGCCGAAACGCACAAGAAGCCCAAGCAGAAATCGCTCGCCAAGTCAAGGCTCTCTGTACGTCTACTCCTTCTCTTTCATTGAGGAGAGCCTCTAGAGCGCAAGGGACGGTGCTGATGGCTTCTCATCTGTTGTTGCTCCGTTCGCGCAGACGAGCACCCGACCTGCCTCGGACTCAAGCCTCAATTTAGGAGCCAGCACCTTCACCTTACCCTCTGCGGACTACTCCTCGCTCCTGCAGACAACCCCTCTCGCCGCTCCTCCGCTCTACTCGGCTCGGATCTCGTTGTCGACGCTCAATTTTGACTCTGACGACTCGCCAGCTCGGACGACGGGGTTCGCCCAGCCTCTCACCCCTCCTAGCAGTCAAGATCACGACGACCGCACGCCCGTCGGGAAGGCTGCTAGGAGGGCGAGGGACTCTGGTTTCGCTGGGTCGGATGAAGTGCGAGAGGAAGAGACGTACCAGGTCATGCTGAAGGTGCGTACAGCTCTTGCCTTGCTTCCGTCGGACGAGGCTGACCTCCCCTCATCATGCTACTCCCGCAGAAGCGACCTCCGATTTACCAAGTGCAGACCATTGAGGCGAACCCGTCACCTCCTCCGTCGTCCAATCCGATTGCTCGTCGGGCGTTCTCACACGCCCCCCAGTCGCCGCTCAAGTCCTCCCTCGCTCGATCTCGGAAGCGCGCCACGTCGACCCTCAACTCGCCCAACAAGACTGCCGAACCTGTCCCGAGTCCCAACCCCAGAGCTCGCAAGCAGGCCAAAGCACTGAACGACCATCAGTTCACGTTCGCGACGCCCGGCGCTGGTCCTTCGCGACGGCCGACCGTACCTCGCACAGACCGGCCGGCCAAAAAGGCGACGCTCTCGCAGTCTGTCAGGAAGGCCGCTGCGCTCCGTCGAAAGTCAGCGCCGTCCATGCTACCCAAGGGGGTGCGCATTATGCCGACGGCGATGGAGCCAGACATGCCTCCTCCTCCTCAAAGTCCGGGCGACGATCCTCTCCTTCTCAAGGGAGTCGAGAAGGTCCGCGTCCTTCCTCCCTCGCCAGGCGCCGATGCCGCCCGTGCAAGGCAGGAACAGAAGGAGGCCGAGGAGGAGGATGAGATGGCGCTCGAGGCCGATTCGGGCGACAAGGTGGATGAGACGCTCAAGCTGGCCGACCTGGACCGGTCGAGTCAGGCTGGGATGGACGAGGATGACTACTGGGGAGGAGGGATGGACGTCATGGATGGGTTTGGGTCGGACAGCGAGGACGATCCGGACAACACGTTCTACCCGCTCGCGAGGACCGGGCACAAGGAGCTCAGGCTATCGGACTTGGCTGGTCTTCGGCCACCTGCCCCTCTCCCGGCCGCACCGACAGAGCTGCGTTCGAGGTCATCCACCCCTGTACTCGCTCCGGACGTTACTTCTCCCAAGGTTCGCTTTCGGTCAACGACGCCCGTCGAGGAGGCTCCCCAGCCTTTGGTCGCTTCTCCCAAACCTCACGTCAAGTCGCCCCTCCCCAGCAGATCTGTGGCCTCCCCATCCCCATCCCCTCGGGCTCGCTCGCAGCCCGGGACGCGCAAGGCGGCATCTTCAGTTTTGGACAAGTCGATGTTGTCGCCAGTCGCTCTCCAGAGTCCTCTTAAACGTTCAGCGACCCCAGCCTACTCGCCCATCGTCAGACGCGTTCTCTCGCCAGCCCCTGATCCCATGGTCGAGTCAACAACGCCCTCGTCTCGCGTTCGGTCGCCCTCAGGCACGCCAAAGGCCGCTTCCCTTGCGCCTGTTGCGCGAAAATCTTGCTCGCCGACTCCGTCGCCCGATTTGTCCATGGAGGACTGGACACTGGTCAACTCCTCTATCGCTCACGCTGAAGGGACCTCGACCTCTCTAGCACAGAAGGCACCAGTCTTACAGGCCTCCTCATCCTCGCCCGCTGCCGACGAGACCTTGGTGACGACCACCCCGGCCGACAAGCCCGCCTTCTACGAGTCGACGACCCCTACGCGCATCTCGACTGTCCACATCGTCTTCTCGCCTTCCCCTTCGGCTCCAACGGACCTGGACGAGGACATAACCATGGTGTCGACGCCGGCTGTCAAGGCGGCACCTCATCGGCCAGCCACCCCGTACGCCAAACGAGCTTTTTCGCCCCTGGACGCCGAAGAGGACACGTTCGTCTCGACCCCGGCTGCTAAGCCTGCCTTCTACGAGTCGGCCAAGCCCAAGTATACGCCAGCTACTCGTCAAACTGCGACAGCCTCCCCGTCGGCCTCGACGGTCGTGGATGAGAACGAGGATACGTTGATGTCGACGCCCGTCGTCAAGGTGATCCCTCGAAAGTCGGTCACTCCAGCACAAACCCCTGTTGTTGTTCGCCCTGCTTTCTCTCCGGTACCGTCGCCCTCGGCCGAGGTCGAAGAAGGGCCGGCTTCGGCGTCCACCCCTGCCAAGGTAATGATCAAGGAGTCTGCAACGCCCGCCCCCGCGCCCAAGGGTCGCTTTGACTTCATACCATCACCTGTTGCCAGCCCGCAACAGCTTTCCGGGTCTACGACCCAAATCTCTGCGTTTATCCCTTTGGTCGCACCACACCGGTCACCGTCGCCGTTGGTGCAGGTCTATCCTGCGTTCGGCACCCCCCAGCCTTCCACTCTTGTCGACCTGGTCCCCGCTTTCAAATCTGCTCCCTTGTCACGGTCCTCCACGACTTGCCCCGCTCCTTCTCCCTCTCCCTCTCCTGGGCCCTCCACGCAGCTTGCAGAGGAACCGCAGTCTCCGCCACGTCACCCTCCGTCGTCCCCTCTCATCTCGCCCGGACCTTCGACGCAACTCCTCGACCAGGCCCCCTGCTTCTTCTCGCCTGTCCAAACTCGATCTTCACTCTCTGCAGCGGCCTCGGAGACGCCAAGCTACCATCTCGACGTGGCTGTGGACACCCCAGCTCCCGCACTCTCGCCGTACGTCTTCGCCCCGCCCCGGACGCCCGACTCGTACTCCGGCAGCGAGCCCGACGAAGAGTCGCAACACCGACACTCTCTCGTTCCGGATCAAGACGACGATGATGACGAGGATGTAGGAGGAGAGGTTGCTCGAAGTGAGAGTATCTTGAGCGAGATTGATCGTGAGTGGGTGACTCGCGATGAGTCGCTCGTCGAGAGCGGTTGGAACCAGCGCGTCAGGAGCAGCCTCACGCCCGACAGCACCGACGGCGAGCAGGATCAACCCGAAGATGCTAACGAGACGGCGCGCGGTGACCGGGGAGGTCGAGGGAAGGAAGAGCGGGAAGAAGAGCCGGAGGAACAGGAGCACGAGGAGGACTTCGACCGCGACGGATCCAGCTCGGATACCTCGGCAACCCGCGCTCCTGAGGAGCAGGACGAGGATGACAGCGAGGGCGACAGCTCGTTCTTCGGCGAGATCGAGCAGAAGTCGCTCCTCGACGAAATAGAGGAAGACCAGGACGCAACGGACGTATTGGACGTCACCGCCGGTGCGTTCGACTTCCAGTCGGACCAGCTTGACGAGTTCCGCGCCTTCGTCAACGCTGCCGACGACCCTTCGGACCAGACGACCAGTCACCAGATCGTCGATGAGCCTCCGCAGCCGAAAGCCGCACCTGCGGTCGAGCCTGACAGCATCGAGGCGACCGAGGAGGTTAATCGAAACGACGCGCGTCCACCAAGCAGTCCTGCCGTCCCCGGTCTCGCTCTCAAAGAGGATCCGGAGGCCCCTCTACCTGCTCCCGAGAAAGAGCGTTCGGTCGTTGTCGATGCGCCGGCGGAACCCCCTGCTCCTGCTGTGGCCGAGTCCGCACCGTCTTCAGTGCTCCGCTCGCCGATTCCGGAGGTCATCGCTGAGATCGCTCCCGACCCTGAGGATGCGAAACACGACTCGGAAGAAGACATTCAAGAACTCTCGAGCGAGCACTCGGTGGAGCTCAACGACATCGACGAACCTCCGGCCGTCGACCAGCTCGTGCAGGAGAGCCCTCCTGCGCCTGCCCGTCGCACTCCCAGCATCTCTCCCTCACCCGTTCGGATCTACCCTTACCTCCCGGAGGTCGTCACCAAGAAGCGGGCTATCGCCGATGCTGAACCGGATCAATCTCGAGCGAGCTCTTACGTTCCGGAGGCCGACCGATCCACCGAGACCGCGTCTGCAGAGCCATGGATCAAGATCTCGAGCAACGATCCTCGACAGGCCGCCAGGGCAACCGCGTTTTTGAAGCTGGTGAGCTCTGCTCGTCGCCTCTCGATACAAGAACCGCTGCTGATAATGTACTTCTCTCTTGCAGTTCCACGACTACGTCGAGACTGGTACCGTTCCCAACGTTTCTATCGCTTCGTCTTCGCGAGACTGCTCCTTCGCTACTCGCGTGTTCTCCCTCGACACTTCTCGTCGAAGATCCTCGACCTCCCACCTCGGCGACCTCTCCATGATCTCGGTCGCAGACGATTTGCTGCTCGAAGCCGAGCAGGAGATCGCGTTCGAAGATAACGAGGCCGCTTCGGACGAAGAGGCGATGGAAGAAGAGGAGGATCTGCCGATTCCCGGAAGCTACACTCGATTAAACTCGAACCTCACCCTCGTCCAGATCATGAAGGGCAAGCACGTCGCACGGAAGAGCACCGTCGACCGGCCCTGGGGTCCTGCTGAGTGGAGGTCACTCATGGAGTGCCTCGACGCTTCAGGTGCCAACGCTTCGGCGGAAGAGGTCATCGACGGCTTCTTGCAACGGATGGATCTGCGTGAGATCGAGCTGGAGGGCGACTGGTCCTGGTACGTCTTCTCTCCTATCGCCCTGCCATCCTAGTAGACAAGCGCTGACATTTGTCCAAACTCGCAGGCCCAAGCTACACCTCCGGGTGGCCTCCATTCAACAACGTCGGGTGAACGAACGCAGTCGATCTGCCTCGAAGCGTCGTCGATCATATCACCCTCAGAAGGAGCTGCTGCTTCCTCGCAAGGCATCAAGTCCGGCCTTCACTCGCAAGCACTCCTCAAAGTCCCACAGCACACGTCGACCCATCCCTTCATCCGCGTCATCCTCGTCTCTTGCCGAGAAGGTTTTGAACTTCATCAACGCCTGGAGACGAGAACCTTCGGTCATCCTGTCGACCGACATCTCTGAAGTTCGCATGTCCTCGCCCGTAAGGGCCACCTTCCCTCGTCTCTCTGCTCCCCCTACCCCTCAAGTCATCCCTCCTTCCTCTCCTATCGTGACTGCGCCGTCAAGGCAAACGAGCCAAGCCACCCTCCCTCTCAGCCATCGGTCGGCGACATCGCGCGGCATCATCCCTCTTCGAGGTCTGTCATTCGGCTCTCCCGCGGAATCCAACGTCAGCTCGGCCCCTTTCCCCCCACGCCTTCAGTCGGTCGACCCCATCCCTCCTCCTGTAACGGCTCCCATGAACATCCCCAGCCGCCGGCCTCGTCCATCTGTCACCAATGACCTGCCTCTCAAGCCTCGGAGCTCGTTCGAGATGACACCACCCAACGTTTCGCAACTCATCAAGTCGTTCGAATCCGCTCGGAAATATTAATGCTGTCCACCACACTGGTACTTATGTAGAGCTACAAATAATCATGTCCCTGATGCCCCAACCTCATCGTTCGTACCTCATGAGAAGCACGCGAATGTGAGTAAAAGTTTCATTCTGATCAACAGGGTCCTCTATAGTCTGGGGATGATGTCGTTGATCTCGATACCAGGTCCAAACGTCGAGGTCAGAACGACTTTCGAGATCTCCGTGGCTGTCGCCGGCGGGGTTTTGTCAGTGATTACGTCTTGGAGGGTAGAGAAGGGCAAGCAGAAACTCACGCTTGTTTCCGGCCTCATCGAAGGCGTTGGCAGACGTTCCGACCGCGCGCACGTCCCGCAGGAAGGTAACCAGGTTGCTTTCGACCTCCTCGATGGTAAAGTTCGGTCGTGCGACAGCTGTGGGATGAAAGGTCCGAACTTCAGCCTCGACGTCTCGTCAGCTAGCGTATGAGGAGTAAAGCGGAACGTACCGGCTGCCAAACGCATCTGCTTCGACACCCTCCAGTCCAGCGCACCCTTCAGTCCCTTGACCGCCGTCGCAATATCGTCCACCACCGTCCCTCGTTTGGCCTGCGGCAACAGTCCCTTGGGTCCCAAATATCGCGTCAAGGTCTTGTTCTCGAGCATGATAGGATTGAAGGCGGGCGTAGCAAGGCAGGCGGTGGGAAGCGGCACGGTTCCTTTGACAACCTGTAGGGCAAGGGCAACGAGACGTCTTGTCAGCCCAGGTCTCGGGTCGTTCCCGACGAGAAAGCAGCGACACACACCTTGTCCAACAACTCTTCTCCTCCAGCCTGCGTAGCTCCAGCTGCCAAAGCCTCCTTTACCTTCGCGCTCTCGCAATAGACGTAGATGATGCTAGGCTTTGTCGAGGGGTCCTTAGGGAAGAGCGTTCGACCTCGCATCGACGGCTTGTTCTTGTCGGGCTCGACGTGGATCTGAGCCTCGATGGCGGCGAACGGTCGAGTAATCTCCCATGCCTACAAGAGAGCAGAATTGTACGAAGAAATCAGCTCAGGTCATCGACAATTCGACAGCAGGCAGGGCGTATATGCACTCGAAGAGTGAGGAACGCCTCCTCGAGCGTCTGAGCGTTGGGGCTAGGCCCGGTAGGCTTCTTGTGCTTCGTAGTAGCAACCTTTTTACTGCTGACGGCCTTTTTGGGTGCCTGGAGACTGGCAGAGAGGTGCAGGGACCGAGCGGCGGCGGAGGCGGATGTCGAAGGGAGGTTGGGCAGCTGGGAGGGCATTCGGAGGGAAGGGAAGGCGACAGTCAGCCCTCTTGAGCCCCAACGAATGCAATTTTGAGACTGAAGCTCACAGGCCTGTAGAGCGACCGAGCTGCCGGTGCTGCTGACTTGAACGCGAACGACATGGCGAGAGGAGAATGTATTGAGGAGTGGGTCGGAGGGGTAAGCTGCTGGACCAGGTCGCTCAGTCCGGCCGGCGTAAACTCACGTAAATTCAGTCACGAGTCACGGCTGCGTACGATTTCTGTGCCAGGCACTGCCGTACAAGAAAAGAGCACGAGGAAGGATGTAGAGTTGCAGAGGTAACATGGGGCTTTTAGTTGAGGTTGAAGGCAAGGGCACATTGCAATACACGATATGATTAAGGGGAGAAGCAGACAAGATGTAGGGATGGCATGAAAACTGTAGTCGAAGTTGGAATTTAGGGTAATCTAATTTATCTAAACTTGTTCGACGTGCTGGACGACAGCGGCCTGGGAGGTGAGAGGAGGGTTATCAAGTCAGATCACGATCCCTTGCCTTCAAAGGAGGAGAAGGAGAAGAAGAGCACCTACATTTCGCTTCTTTTCGGGGCTGTAGGTGTTGTTGAGCTGTCGCTCGGCGGCGAGAGTCTGGGCGAAATCGGACCGCTCTCGGAAGTACTCTCCATTGAAGTAGAAGACGTAGACGGGAATCTGAGGGAGGAGGGGCAATACGTAAGCGTTTGGAGCCGTAAAATGACCTCTCAAGGCCCAAAACTCACCGCAACCGCAATCCCGATGAACCCAAGGATCGTAGTAGGCCACTCGAGTTGGTACTTGCCGAAAGGAGGGTGATTGTAGAAGGGCGTAGCGTACATAGCAGCAAATCCAGCTAATGCGTCGCGTGCCATTCCGTTTCCACCGCATGCCGAAGCCGCATACGGTCCATAGGCCGCCACCATGTAATCAATGGTCTGCTGGTAGATGGCGAAGTTGGCAATTCCGATCATGCCCTTTTATTATTATTAAGGAAATCAGAAAAGGAGGTGTCAGATTGTCTTTGAACAACATCGCGAGAGAATGAACGCCGACGTACGGCGAAAATCATGGGTGCGATCCAGTGTCCGACTTGGGGAGGACCAAGAGACGTCCAGGCGAAACCAAAGAGACCGATGGGCTCGAGAAGGACAACTGAAAGTTGAGGCGGGACGCTGTTCAGCTTTGGTCAACAATTGTGAAGACGCGGAAAAACTCACGGAAAAGAAGCAGCTTCATTCGGTCCTCAGGTCGGGTGTTGGGGTTTCGCTTCCTGTTTCTCACCTGGCGAGCAATATCGGGCAGGTGGATGAGGTAGGCGAGAACGTAGGCGACGGCGAGCGAGACGAAGGCGAGACCAGACTGTTGAACTGGAGTCGCGAATCAAAGGACATTGGTCAGGAGGGCACTCAATGCTACCTCAAGACGATTTCGACTCACCAGTGAAGCCCCACTGCCCGAAGACTGCGCCGAATGCATCGAGGAACGTGAAGATGAGGGCGTCGGAGAAACCGGAAAGCAGCGAGAGGCAGAGGACGATGGGCTCTGCAAAAGGGACGAGTAGTATGTCAGCGCGACTGTCGCTGAGCCTGAAGTAAAACGTTGCACACGCACCCTTGACAAACATGACAAAAGGTCGAACCATGACGGTGAGGACCTCTCGGGTCTCGAATCGGTGCTCCTTGAGTTCGTTGGGCCCGTAGCAGTTGGGATCCTCGCCAGACTTCCTGCGTCGCTTGGCTTCCCGGTCAAGAAGGACGGTTGCTCGCGTCTGCAGGCAAGATAAATAGACGTCAGACTCTGCGGCGTTTATTCGTCAAGGTGGTGGGAGGCTCACCTCGGGGACGAGGAAGAAGTGCAGTGCCTGGACGAATCCTCCAACGATCAGCTGGAGCCAGAAGACCCATCGCCCTGTCGGTCACAAAACATCTTGTCAGATCAAGCTCATAGTGAAAATGGATGAGGGCGTCTTGACTTACAGTGCAAGTTGGCCTGAACGACTGCAGGAGGGCAGAGAAAGGCTGCGTCGGTACTGGAGGGGATCAGGGCTGAAGGAAAAGAGACTCACATCCACCAGCAATGGGTCCGACGACCGAACCACCAACACTAGACAGGACAACAAAGTTGATGGCATATTGCTGCTCATCAGGCTCCCACATGTCGGCGACCATGCCGAGCGTGACCGATCCTCCAGCACTGGAGAGACCACCAAGGAATCGAGCGACGACGATGGTTCCAAAATTTTTCGAGAGCGCGGCGGGAAGCTGCCAGACTGCGGGACGAGGAGACGTGGACGTCAGAGTCTGCTTAGGGCTAGGGCGCGAAATGAAAATGGATGGACGAACTGTTGACGAGGAAGAGCGAGGTTTGGAGAATCGGCCATCGACCCAGCTCCTCACTAGGAGCGGCCCAAAGCTCGCAGCCGACAGCATAGGCGACAAGGAATATCATCTGACCGACTCGGGCAGCCTGTGCAGAGACGCCGTACTCTTCAGAGATACCGGTGACTCCGTTGGCCTGTAGTGGAAATAAAGACCGTCAGGGAGCGTTCTCAACTGCTGAACAAGATAAGAGACACGCACGTAAATGGACGTGTTCCAGTTCATGGAGACTTGGACCAGGAAGATGACACCCTGAGGATCGTCGACAGGGAAGCAGTCAAAATGGCTGATACGAGGAAGGCGACGTGCAGCGTGTACGCACGAGAATCATCCACTTCCTCCAGGTCCTGCAAAGGCAAGGTAGACCGTCGTTAGCTGGCCGATCAACAGGCGACAGACAGAGCAGGCGGACTCACGGAAAGCAGAAGCCCAGCTTCTCGTAGGCGTCCCTCTCTGTGAGCTCGATCTTGCCGTCAGGTCGCGGCTTCTCGAGCCTAGCCTCATGTCCAGTTCCTTGCTCGGCAAGGGTGCCTTCTTCGTCGCTGCCGTTGATGGAGGGCTGTCGTCGAGGTCGTTGCGATTCCATCGGAGGAATGAATTGTGGTAGGGAAGGGCGGAGTGGGTGGTAGTTTAGCAGCAAGCAACAGCAAAGGAAAGGAAGGGAAGAGAGGAAGCGTACAGGTCGGCTCTCGAGTTGCTGACGACGACAATACTCCACGATACCGCTCTGGTGGCCCGCCGTCCAAAAAAGATTGCGGGCTTGGGAAAAGTGGAGGACGGCGGAGAGACAGGCGATGACGACGAGGGGCGCAAGTGAGCCATGGAGCAAACCGCCCCCCTCAGTGGGAGACCCAGAAAACACGCACCCGACGATGCCGTCCCCCAGATATCGATCCCGGAGAAGAGCGAAATCGAGTAACAAGCTGGACGCCGGCGGAGCGCACGGTCAGACGCAAAGAGCCGACTGGAGGTTAGCTCGCGGAAGAGTCAACCGGTCAGAGCAGCCAGTAAGACCGAGCACCGTCAGACATCCCAGGCAGAGACGAGTCCTTTGAGAGAGAGGGAGCGAGAGAGCTAACGTACAAGATCGAAGGCGTCGAACAAAAGCGACAAGTTGATGTCGAAGGAGCTGACTTGGCCAGAGGACGCCGGTGCGCAAGCGCATCTGGCCGTGACTGTTCGGAGCAGACGCTGAGAATTGTCGACGCCTGCTAGCCCTGTCAGTAGAGTCAGAGAGACTGATCAGCTGCGACTAAGGGCTCTGAGCGGAAGGAGAGGGGGCTTGGCTGTCAGTCGAGGTCGAGGTGGGAGGAGCAGGTCGGAGTTGCGGGCAGCTGTAATGCCTGCCGACATTATTCTTGCACCAGCCCTGGTAAGACGACCCAACGGATCAAGAGGCATAAAGGTCGACCGGATGGCAAAGGGGGTCGACGTCAGAGGAGGCAAGGGTCGCAGAGGGGAAGGAGGGAAGGAACGGGCTTGGAAGGGCTTGGGTCCAGCTGCGCTGACCGGCTCACGCCCCCCTTTGACCCTCGCTCTCGCTCACTCGCACCTCCTTCGTCTTTGCGCTGACTGCTCGCCGTCTGCGTTTGCTGGATCGCTCATCTTTGCCGACTCGACGTCGGGATCTTGTGTTTGCCTTACGCTCGTCCCTCGCAGAGCAGAGGAGGGTCCTGCGGACAGGAGACGCCACCACGCTTGTAACCTCCCCTTCATCAAGTTCCCTTCTTGACCCTATTCGACCCCCTTCAGCAAGAACTCCGAGGAGGTCCCTTCGCTGCGAGGGTAATGAAGGGGGTTCGTTTGCTTTGAACTGAGCTGTCCCTTCCCTCTCCCTCCTACACCCAACGTCCTCTCCCTTTTCTTCTCCTCCCTCCTCCTTTCCTTCCCTCCCTTCACCGCAGCGACCGTCTTTTCAGCATGTTCGAGGCTGTCACTGGCCCCATCATCGTTGCCTGTGAGTCTCATCTTGATCAGACCTGCCCGATGAAGTCGACACTGACCTCGACAACGCCTCGACCCCTCCTTCAGCCTGGTTCAGTGCGTCTCTCGCTTTGACATTTGCATAAGCAGACCTGGCCTGGGACGTTTCCTAGGGGTCTCTAGAGGGTTCGGACTCGTTGAGAAGCGGATCGAGGGCTGGGTCTCGCATGATGGTGGTCTTTGTTCGTCTGTCCTGCTGACTTCCTTCCCGACTGCGTCTTCTGACACAGATGCCCCTCTCCTGGCGATAGAGACCTTCGGCGCTCTGACGTACTTTGAGCGGTTCTGGTCCACCGACCCTTGGAGCTACAAACTCACCATGATTGCGGCAATCCTTGTCGATGTCGGTGCGTCTTCTTGTCACCTCAGCCTTTCCTGATCGCTGTATTGACTCGAACTCTTGTCTCCAGCTACTTGCGTCACTGTCATGGCGGCCACTTGGATGTACAGCATCGCCCACTGGGGTGATGCTGCCTACGCCGCGTCGCAACCTTGGGTTATCCCTAGTGAGTCTCCCTTTGTCGTGTTACATCAACGTCGGAAGCTCATCTCCCATCTTTCTCAATCAGCCTACGTTGTCCTTTGCGGTCTCTCAGCCTTGTTCTGTCAAGCCATCCTGTCGCACCGAATCTACCGACTCTCGAACAACTGGCTCTACCTCCCCCTCCTCGCTACTCCCGCTCTCCTCAGTCTGGCCGGTTGCTGTGCGACTGCCGCGAAGGCTGCCACTCTCGATCTGTCCGGCCGAAACAAGCTCACCAAGCTGGTAATCATCTGGTTGTCTGCAAAGGCCGCTTGCGACATGATGATTGCCGCCGCTCAGATCTTGAATCTCAGGAAGATCAAGTCGGAGTTCGTTGAGTCGAAGAAGTGAGTCTTCACGAAGAGATCCTTTGCGTAGGATGACTTTGATGACCTCTCCCTTTCCCTTCTCATCGCTCTCCAGCTTGGTCCGTCGCCTGTCACTCCAGGCGGTCGAGACAGGTTCAATCACGGCCTTCCTCGCCATTTCGTCCATTGTCTTGTACTCTCTGCTTCCTGAAAGTATGTTGAGTTTGCTTCTTCTCATTACAACAACCCGATGACTTTACTAACTCAAATTCTTCGTCCCCGAACAGCCAATTACTCGGTATTGATCAGTGAGATATCCCCTTCTTCTCTTGACGCCTGCCTGAGTTGACCCCAAACCCTCGCCCTCTCTTCAATCCTTAGCGATGTCTCTCGGCCGTATTTACAGCATCACCCTGCTCGTTAACCTCAACCGTCGAAACTACGCTGGAAAGGACGAGTCGACATCCCAGGACAAATCTCGCTCAGGTCGCCGAGTCGCCTTCGCCGACCACAACTACAACTCAAGCAAGGGCGGCAACGACTTTGGCTTGAAGTCCGCTGCTCGGTTCGACCCTGCCGATGAGGAATTTGACCCAATCGAGGTCCGTCTTGTCCACCTGCTCTCCGTGTCTCCAGCTGGACTGACGATTCGCCCTTCCCTGACGCTTTAGCCCACCGTTGTGTACCGAACTGGCAGCTCGCGAGAGAAGGTCAGTCCAGCCTCATGTACCATCCGTCTTTGTCTTGCTCCCAGCAGAGGCTGACGCTGAACCGTCCCTTTCGACCCGCAGACGTCCGAAGAAGTCGACTGGAATACTGCAGGACCGGGGAGCGAGATCGAACTCGCCCGTTCGCCTCTGGGCCACTACTAATGGCCCTTCCGTTTTGGCCCTACTTTCAACTCTCAATCCCATCTCCGAACACTCCTATACTTCGCTTTGCGGTCCTTTAGTCCCCCGAAAACACGCTCGTTCTCTCTTTCTCTACACCTTCTCTTGGTTTGTCGTGCTTCTCTCTACTTCCCTCTGTCGTCCGACACGGCCTGTCTGTCAATAAGATGTGTCCCTCCTTCCCTTCTTCAGCGAGTGGAGCGAGAGCAAACAGTCCGTGAGCGCAACATGTATAAAACCGAGAGATGGTCGGTCAGAGAGCAAGGAGAAAAGGGCGTTGACGACGTTAGGTCACGAGGATAAAGAGCAAGAACTGTCGACGGGAAACGAGATGCCGAAAAGCAAGAACACGACGAGAAGAGCGTCAGTCTGACTGGGTCTTTCGACGGCGGCGACTTGAAGGCGGTTGGAGGGACTGACAAAGATGATCATGACGCCGAAGATCTTGAGCATCAACCATCTATTACTGCTCACGCTGGCGTAGTACTTGAGCAGTTCGCTCTTTGCGCCTTGCACGTTCCTGCGTGTCCAACGGCGGTCAGAGAGAAAGTCTTCATCAGTGTTCCGATGCAGAGCAGGGACAGAAGAGCGCGAACAGGAAGACGAACGTTGAGATGTCGTGCACGTCGGCGTCGATCCGCTGGACTGTCTCTCCCTGCTGGGCGACCATGTGAGCGAGCTGCCCAAAAATGGACCCGAGCTCGGCAATGGTCGACTCGATCGTCTCGATCGCGGTCGATCTCGACTGGATGTAGTTGTCCTGCGAGGGCGAGCAGACAACACAGAAGAGGTTCAGTCAAGACGTTCGGAGTGAATGCGACCAGTGGGTCGGGTTTGGGACGTACCTGCTCCTCCATCATCTGCATCTGCATGACCTGCGCACCTCCTGCTCCCCGACCTCCCTCTGCATCCTCCAGATTGAGCGCCAGGTGATCCCCCCTCCCCTTGCCCTTCTGATCGACCGCGTACCCTCCTCCATCCAAGCTTGTCCGCGACATCGCGCCCTGCTGACCGCCATGTGGTGCGAAGGGCGAGGTCGACTGGGCCCGGTTCGGCGGAGGAGCGTTGAGGATGGATTCTGGACCGAGCGGAACGTGATGGTGGACGGTACGTCTTAGGCGAGGTCCATCGGATGAGGACGGGGTAGAAGGGAAGGAGGACGAAGACGCACGGTTTGAAGGGGGGAGGTTTGAGCCGGACGTCGAGGTGTACATGAACTGCTCTGTGCGGTCCTTCGAGGCCTTCATGTTCTGTTGACACGAAGCGAAGCGGTCAGTATGAGACCTCGAGATCAAGGAAAGAGAGGAGGGCACGAACCTGAGTCCGGATCTCCAACACGTCCTTGAAACCGATGCCCATCTCGGCCAGCTTGCTCTGGAGCAGCACGACGACGTTCGAGTTGTGCTCCTCGACCTGCTTGGCCTCCTTCTTCTTACCACCCCCCGACTTACCGTCCGAGCCTGACTTTGTAATCTGCTGGAGCTGGCCAATCTGGGTGTTGAGGTCCGAGATGTCCTGCTTGATGATGTACGTGAGCTCCTGGAGGACGGAAGGCGGCGCGACGAAAGGCGGAGGGAGGCATGGGCGAGAGACAAGCAACAAGATGGTCAGTCTTCGCGCACCTCGAACGCACGAGTTAAGTTCGAGAACGTACAGAGATCTCTACCGGTCGGTCGTCGAAGAGGGTCTTGCGCTTTGCGACTGCGAAGATGGAGGGATCAAGGCGGTGAGCTGGCCATCTTCGTCGCACCCACAACCCAAGTCCCGAGACAGCAAGACTCACGCTGGGCGAGCTTTTGAAGCTTCTCTGTCGTCGACTGGATGTCGCGTGCGATCCCTCCTGCGAGCCTGGCGACCTCGCTCTTGCTGCCCTGGGCCTTGGGCTGGCGAGCCTTGTTGTGCGCAGGGGCCGCACGAGCCTTGGCCGAGTCGTAGGCCTGGCGGAACTCGAGTGTGCGCGAGCGAGGGTTATTCATGGTCCAAACTGCCTGTGTGCGTGCGAGCAGGGAAGCAGAGGAGCAGAGGGGTTCCCGAGGCGAGAGAGAAGGGTACGGGCGAGGATGTCGTTTGGGGTTCACAGGCTGGGCTAGGGCAAGCGAGAGTTGGAACGAACCCACCCCCAGGACCGTCACCCGAGAAAGAAGAGCCAATCTACAGAAGAATCGACAGATCGTCTGCTCGACATCAACACGACACTCGGCCGCCTTGTCTCATACTCAGCCCGAAAGGATGCGCGTATGATACCCTCCCTGCCGCCATCTCGCCCCTCTCTCGCTCCTTCGGCCTCGTCCTCGTCCTCGGACGACAACATCATCGACCTCGGCCAGTTCAACCACCCGGCTCCAGTCCCTGCAACTGCTCCTCCTGCTGCCGTCCCAGGACCAACTGAGACGCACGGCTTTGCGGACGAATTCATGAAGAGGATCTTCACCGTCGTCCCTCCCCCCTCGGCGGGCGCGGAGCTTGCGTCTCGGGGTGCGACGCCCTCCCTCCCAGCAGCAGCTCGTCTAACAAGCAATACTGCTCCCACCTCGAGGTCCTCGTCTCCGCCTCCAACGGCCAACAAAGACGCGTCGAACGTCGCTCAACGGTCGGTGGGAGGCGCGCTCGAGGGGCTCAGGAGCAGCCTGGACCTCGGAGCGCTGCCGTCATGGCTCGGAGGGTCTGCGCCCAAAGCTGGGAGCAACGCCCTGGCAAAGGGCAAAGGCAGGGCTCAGGAGGGCTCGATTCAGGACGAGACGACGACCAGGAGCTCGTTCGACGACTCGGTTGATCCTCCGATACGAGCCGTGCCAACGGCAGCTCGCCCAACGACTCCCTCCTCGTCATCACCTCGCCCGCCGCCCTTGATCTCCTCGTTCCCCACCTTCGACACGTCCCCCTCCGGTCCGTCGTCGCTGTCCGACAGACTACTCGAGGCAATCGAAGAGCCGGTCACTCCTTCTCCATCTTCCTCTGGGACGACGACACCTCGCCATCAACCAGCGCGCAGCCAGAGTTCACCCGACGTCCCAGCGTCCTTGCCAACCCTCTTTGCAGCGACGTCGACCTCCTCTTCAGGGTCTACAGCTCACTTCATCCCTCCGGCTCTTCCTACCGCACCTCCTCTTGCGCACTTCGACGCTTCGTTTCCCTTCCTCCACCAAACCTCGAGGGCGAAACACGTCCGCACCCCGTCCTTCAAACAGCAAAATGCGACCGCACTGGCCACCTCGTCCTTCTTCAGCCCGTCCTTGAGATCAGCGTCTCCGACCGGATTCGGAGGACCGTACCTTCAT
The DNA here is from genome assembly GCA_014825545.1 of Cystofilobasidium capitatum. Lineage (NCBI taxonomy): Eukaryota > Fungi > Basidiomycota > Tremellomycetes > Cystofilobasidiales > Cystofilobasidiaceae > Cystofilobasidium > Cystofilobasidium capitatum. Next base: position 63,131 of record MVAJ01000043.1, on the reverse strand, counting down.
CGGTCGGCGACGCTTAACTCGATCGACGAGCTAAGGGGCGTGCAGAACCGGCAGGGAGGAGTGCAGAAGCGGCCGATCAGCAGTGGGAGTGGCTGGTGGAGAGAGCACAAGACTGTGCGTTTTGCAGCTCTCCTTTACTTCACGTTCCGTTCGATCTAACGAGAGCTAGATCTTCGTCGCGCCATCAGATGGTCGATGGAATGCTTAAGGACGAGGACAAGGCCGACACGGTCGAGGGAGAGGAGGAAGTCATTGCTCAACGCCGTGCGTTTTATCTCTCAAACTGCTTCACAGAGTGATTCGACTGACTCTGTCTTCTTGGCTTGCGTCGATCCTTGCAGACGAATCCCCAAAGAATCCGGTCGTCTTCTGCCATGGAGTTCGTCCGCTCTTCTCAATTTCTTTCGAGAGGTCCTTACTGACACACTGCCCCCTCTGTGACCGCAGCTCTTCGGCTTCGACCATCTCGGTCCCGCTTCCCTCCCAGCCCTCCAAATCTCGCACTGGAGAGGCATCAAAGAAGTCCTCGAAGGCAACGATACCGAGGTCTTCATCGCCCGCGTGCCGGCCACCAGCTCGATCGAGGAGCGCGCAACAATCCTGATGGGCCACATCGAGGAGAGGTTTCCGGGACGGTCGGTCAATCTGATCGGTCACAGTATGGTGCGTTTCTCCCTTCCCTCCTGCTTCCGCACCCGTGACCGCGTTGCTGACAACGGGACCTTTCCATCAATTTGCAGGGCGGGCTCGACTGTCGGTACTTGATCTCGAAACTCAAGCCGAAGTCGTTCAAGGTGGCGTCCCTAACGACGGTCGCAACTCCCCATCGCGGTTCAGCCTTCGCAGACCACCTGATTGACGACATCATCGGCCGTACGTCGTACCTCGCCCTCCTCACACCCGCCGTCACTTCTGACTCGCTTTCCTTACTCCGTACCTTATTTCAGAAACCAACATGCCTTCGGTCCTGTCAATGCTGGACGTCATTCGGCTGCCCAATCAAGGCGATGGTCAGGCGTTCGACGCGCTGTCCACCCGAGCGATGAAGGTGTTCAACTTTGACGTTGTTAACGATCCGGACGTCAAGTACTACTCTTGGGGAGCGAAATTTGAGCCGTCCTACTTTAACACGTTCAAGTGCGTCGCTCTGCTTCTCTCTTCCTCTGTCAGCTTCGATGCATCCTCACCGCTGGGTGAACGTTGGTTCTTTGGCTGCAGGTGGTCGCACACGGTCATCCTCGCCAAGGAAGGCCCGAACGACGGCCTCGTCTCTGTCCAGTCGGCCCACTGGGGAGAGTATCAAGGCACGCTCGAGAATGTCAACCACCTCGACCTGGTCGGCTGGGTCAACCCGGTCAGGTACACGATCAGCGAGTGGGTCGGGAAACCCATTTCGTTCAAGCCTGCCTCCTTTTGTCAGTGTCCCTCCATTCTCCTCCGCTTTCACCCGCAGCTCGACTGACGACCTCTTTCTCACTCTGCCTCTGCAATTGTTGCAGATCTCGACGTGGCCGACCATCTGGCCAAGCAAGGGTTCTGATTCATGAGCTCTTTCCATCTGCACCAAGCGCGATCGTTCTCAACCTCCCCTTCGCAGTCAACCTCTTGCTGACCTCTATGTTGACCCTCGTTTGAGCAAAAAGAGAAGAATAGTTCCAATTATATTAGGGGTGTGGTGAAAGGAGGGTTGGGGATGTCGAGCTGGCGACGGAAATCAGAGAGATCATGGGCAGAGGGAAAATGGGTGATGAGTCGGAAAGAGGTAAAGCGAAGAACGGAGGATGAGACGATTAATTGTGCGAGAGGGGGGCTCGGGCCAGTTCAATCTCGCTGTTGGCGGTCTGGCCGTACGTCGGCTGGACGCGTTTCGGAGAAACGAGTGGATCAGACAACAGGGTCGAGCAAACGCGCAAAAAAATCGAGCAGACTTACCTCTCGGGTTTCCTCGAGAGCGGTACCTTTCTTGGAGCGGTAGATGATGGCAGCGGGCTGAGCGATCAAACGATGGGTATCAGTCTCCCACTCTTTTCGAGTGTCAGACGGAAGGTCATCCTCACCTGCGCGCGCTCGAACTGGTTTGGTCGCTCCTGCTCAACGTAGATGTTGGTCGTCGTTTCAACGTTGACGCCTCCCCCTCGGCTCTTGTGGCCCGTGGTCATGCCGTAGTGGTCCGACAGGTTAGTGCGTCCTCCGGAGAGGTACGACAGCCCGGACGTCTCGTCGTTGCCTTCGTAGTTTCGACTGTTGAGATTGACGAGGAGGGTGATCCTGATTGAGCGCAAGGTGAGCGTGGTCAGTTTTGGGGGGATGAAGGTGACTACTCTTCTGTTCATCTGTTGAAGGACTCACGAGTAAATTCGGCCCATAATCACTGAGTGAGCGAAGGAAAAGAGCGTTAGTAAATATCGCGCGAAGAGGAGGCCTGGAGAGCAGAGAACTCACTTCTTGTTCGGCAAATCGGGAAGCAGAGAAGCGTCAGTTCAGCATATCATCAGTGGTCAGAGATAAATGAAAATTCACCCCAGCATGGGAGCCAAGTTGGTGTTGGGGTACAGCTCGTAGACTGGAAAAATGGGAAAGGACGCCGTCGCAGGTTCAGCACGCTGCGGTCCCGCTCTTCGTACTAGGGTTTCGTGAACGCACCAATGATGCAGATCGTCGCCCAGAAGGCGGTAACGGTTCCAGTCTCGACAGCTTGAAGTGTGAGCCGACGGATGATGCTGCAAGTTTAAACAAGGTCTCCGTCAGCCTTCAGCCTCTTCTGTGGCAAGAGAGTGAAGGAACGCACTTTCGAGAGTCCTCGAATTGGGCTTGAACCTTCCTGAGGGTGTAGAGCTGGCATCCGGCGATGAGGACCTGGAGGGGTGGATTTCAGGCAGACTCCTCAGTCTCCTAGACCGCACAAATTTTTGAAAAGGAAGCTGAGACGACTACTCACGTCTGCAGCAAGCTTTCCAGAGAGCCACTGAACAAGAAAGGCCTCTTGTCAGCGAGACGTCTTGAAGTGAGGGTGAGGAGGATGGACGTACGAGGGTGACCCACTTGGTGACGAGGGCACGCTGAGCGAGACCGGCACCGACGACTGTGTATGAGGTCAAGATGGCACCTGCGTATTGTAAACCAACGCAAACGTCAGCAGCAGTTGTAGCAGCGGACCCAAATCGGCGAAGAGGATGGGAAAAAGGCCGGGGGGGGGGGGGGCTGACCTGCCAAAGACGCGCAGGAGGGCAAAGCGAGGATGGGCATGTAGAAGTGGTTTCGAGTGAACTTGAACACCCGGTACGACCTGAGCGCGGGTACAGCGACGTCAGCTAAGGATGAGGTCAGACGAAGAAGGTAGGAGACTCACAGGAACGTTTGACAGATGATGGCGGTCACGGCGGTGCTCGAAACGTAGAATCTGCGTCGTTCCCATGCAACGAGAGGAGCACAGTCGATTCAGCAAAGAGGCTCGACCAGAGAGTAGGGAGAGAAGCGAACGAGATGGGCCAAGGCTGAGTAGCAGCGTACGTGGGGTCCCCTGTAGCCCAAGGAGGCACGAAGTCAGCTTACTCGTCCGCCACGCAAAACGGAAAAAGAGATGCACCCCAGTGAGTCTTCGGACAAGCGCATGAGCGATGGCTCAAGTCAGTTACGAGGCCGAGTCTGCGGGTCGTTCGAAGGGCGAACTGACAATCGAGTACTGCATGCCGACAGAAACGAGAAGTCATAGGCGTTAGCTTTTTTTGATGCAAGGGAAACGGGCGGGTGGACGACTCACAAGCCAGACGCAAGCCATGACCGAGATGCACGTTCCCTTTCACCCAAGAGTCCGGAGCGCATCCTGTCAGATCCCAACCAAAAGGGAGACGAAGGGACAAAAAGGCGGAACACACCAGTTCGATCGTCACTTCCGCGATGACGGCCAGCTTGTATGGCAAGAAGTCCTTGAAAAGCACATGAGAGGGGATCAGCGAACTTTCTGGTCGACTGGAGATTCAAGCAGGAAGATAGCTCACTCGAGGGAAACGTCTGTATGGACAAGGACAAAAGCAAGGAACGCGTCAGGATTTTGTGTTCGAACCGGTAATTCGATGCACTCACTCAAAGTACTACTCCCAACGTGCGAAAGAGACCGTAGCAAACTGTCAGCTCGGTCTTTCACCGCCTCTTTTATGGAAGAAGAAGTCGAGACCGTCGGAAGGGCGAGGGACGACGCACCGTCTTTGCCAACGTCAACTCAATCGCGAGCAAGGGCATGTTGACGAAGGATGCGGCCATGATGGGTCCCGTGGCGGTTGCGATGACGGACATGCTGCTTGATTAAGGGAGAGAGAGGGATCGGGGAGAAGGATACGAGAGGGGTCTGAAGGAAGCGAGAGGAGGAAGGAGACAAGTTCAGCGCAGGTCGTCGGGGCAGGGTCAAAAGGAACGAGACGTACGCTTAGGACAGGAATGGACAAAAGAGAAAAGAGAGTAAGACCTGAAAAGGAGTAGGGCTGAACAGAGAGGAGCAGATAGGCGTGCTTGAAGGAGAGAAGCTGGGGGGTGACCGTCAAGACTCTCTTCAAAAGGCGAAAAGGAAGATCTTCCTCTCCTCTCGTCCGCACAGTCGCACCCCTCTCTCGCTGCGCAGGTGCTTCGGAGCTAAGAAGGGAGTCCGCACGGTCCTCGCTCGACGTCGAGACTGCCAGATTGGAAACAGATCGACAGGAGGCCGAGTGAAAAGAGAGGGGGGGAGAGGGGGGACTGACGACGCAGGTCCCCCTTTCTTCTCCCCGTCGTCGTGCATCGCTCCCCCATCCCGCGAACAGTGGCAGAGACGGTCAGCTTAAGAGGTTCCAAAAGAGTCATATCGAGGGTCAGTTGTGTGTGCAGGTCTCAAGAAGGAGGGAGGGCGAGAGGAACCGACCGTGCTCATCTCCTTTTGTTCGTCGCCCTCGTCGCTCCGCCTGCGTGCCCTCCCTTCAGCAGTCCAACCCTCGACCCTCGTCCTTCACAAGCAATCTAGAGATCAGCAGTCGTCAATACTGTCTCTCAACGTGCGCGATCAGCAAAATCAAGCCTTCTGTCGAGGTGACGGTCTGAGGAGCAGCAGACGCGACTCATCTATACTCCTTTCCTCTGAAGGCCTTGACAGCCACTTGTAACAGCGAGTTCTGAGAGAGGAGGGTCGTAAATCATCAATTCAGAGCGAGTGAGCTGGTCGAGAAAAAGAAAAGAGAGTAGTTATCGAGCGCCAGGCTGCGAACCCCTTGATGAAAGTACAGTCTTACGAGCGGGAGGAGGAGAGGCTTGGAAAGGAGTAGAGACCCAACGACTTGCGTTGAGAGATCGAAGGGAGGAGGAGGAAAGGAGGGGGAAGCGCTAATACCGGATTAAGCGATGCGAGAGTGGGAGAGGTAACACTGGCGAGGAGAAAGAAAGAAATACAAGAGGGGCGACCGAAAGAGGAGGAAGACGGCGAGAAAAAGACTAAAGTGCAACGACTCCCTTCCGGATCTCGAATTAAAAAGCAGACGGCGATTGTCCGTTTCGTACGTGTTTTTGAGAAGAGGGGGGGGGGTTCACAGCCCGGGCACCTTGAGTCCGCCAGGCCGTTCAAGCATCCCTCCCGTGCTCTTCCTTCTCTCAACCCGTTCGCCGGCCTGGTGGCGGTCCTCTTCCTCCTTGCGCAGACTCGTCCGACGGAGCGCGGCCTTGAGCGCGAGCGAGCGCTCTTCGCGTTCAGGCGGAGGGGTGATGGAGAACGTTGGGATCTCTTGGATGTGCATCCTCGGCCTGGCCAGAGGAGGGGGAAGAACAGACGTCGACGCAGGCGGCGCTTGGCGACGGTTCAGGAGGAACTTGGGCAATCGAGAAGGGAGCGTTTCGGCTCGAGCCGGCGAGGGGAGGCCAGGAGCAGAGGTTATTGAGAGGGGAGGTTCGGACGACCGGCGGACAACGTTGGGCTGCTGGTGGAGGTGTTGCTTGACCTCCTTGAGCCGCTGGGTGATCTGCTCAAGCGTCGGCGGCGAGCTCGTCCGTCTTCCTCCAGAAGCAGGAAGCGACCAGCCGTACATGGGCGACCGGTCCTTCGAAAACGTCGGCGCAAAGTCGGTCCTGCTCGCGCGGGCTGCCGGTCGGGGGACATTGGCCGTCAGGAAGGAAGGGAAGGACGACTCGTTGGAAGGCGTCGTGCATTCCGACGAGGAGGATTCGCACTCGTCCTCATCGGAGTACGGAGGCGTCTCCGACCGGGGTTGGTTGAAGAGCAAGGATGTCGTCTGGCGGAGAGAAACGACGCGTTTCAGACCCGCAAGTAAAAGCGAAACAGATAGCGACCAGGTCAATTCCTCCTTTTCGAGACAAGATCAAAGGTGTTGAAGCGGGACGGACCTGGACGTTGCACTCGAACATGCCGGGAGACTCTGGTGGTGAGGGCGGGAGCACCATCCCTGCGAGCGGGACAGGTCCGGGACTAAACGACTGGAGGAGAGGGACCGTCTTTCGAGAATTCTTTTGACGCGTCAAGTTGGGTCGCGGCGGTGTTGTCAACGCTGTTCGGGCAGGAAGAGAGAGTTGGGGAAAAGGTAAAGGTTGGATGAAGACGGCGGAGGAGTAGCAGGGCGTGTCAGTCGGGTGCTCGACGCGAGAGACAAAGGCTCGGTCGTGTGAGACGGACGCGCTGGCAGGACTGACTGATTTGGCCGAACTCGTTGACTGGCGCTTCCTCTTCGACGACCGAGAGGTTGCGCATGCGGTCCATGACGGACGATCTCCGACTGGACGAGAAGCGGGACGACATGGGGTGCTGGAGAGGCAGGGTGTGTCGGAGGAGGAAAGAGGGCTGAGGTTTTGAGACTAAGGAATGGTGGGTCGTTGCTGAGGCTGAGTTGCTGCTTTGACGCGCGTCGCTGGAGTCGACGTCTAGGTCGGTGACAGGTGACCGAACGAGCTGGAGAGGGGGTTGGGTTGCGAAGCAGAAGGAGGGAGGAGGGGGCAAAGGGGAGGGGCAGCCGGATGCGAGCAGGAGGGGGCGACGCGAAGGGGGCGACGAGCGATGCGAGAGAACACAGAGAGAGAAGGACAGCGGAGAGCGCGAGAGTGGAGAGCGGTGCGACCTGCGCAAAGGGGACTCCGAGCACGCGTCCTGGTGTGTTTTGGAGAGAAGAAGGAGGGAGGGAGGTAGGGCGAGTAGCAGGCTGACAGGAGGAAAAGAGAGAGGGGCGGGCTGAACAGGGCGTACGTGCAGTGTGCACATCCGGCCTGCTGCGCGCAACTCTCGCTGGTCTCAGATTGGGAGACACCCGCACACACTCCGCTCTCCCTTCCGCCCTCAACCCCTACCGCCTTACGACGAGCAGGCTGTCGAAGCGTTCATTGTCTACGTTGCGCTGGTCTGAAAAGTCAACAGTTGGCGGAAGCAGCGGCGCAGCGCGTGATGAGCGACGAAGCGACAGCTGGCTGCGAGCGTGCGGTCACCAACCTACCTGCAGGCCAGGTTTCTTGCTTGCAGACAAATACGATTCTTCTCTCCTTCGCGCAGGAGGAGAAGGAGGGAAGAGAGGGATGAGAAAGAGAAGGGCGGAGTTTGGCGTAACACTCGTAGCTTTGTTACGGCATGTCACGCTTGGCCCGGCAAGGCTGGCGCGAAGAGCCGTGCCCTGGGCGAGATGGCCCCCCTGCGCCCTCAGCCCAATCAGCAGCCCACGATACCTTCCCCCACAAGCCATGCTGCGTCCCATCCCCCGCTCAGCCTCGACAGCTCGTACGTCCACCGCCTGCCCTCTCCTCAGATCGCCTTTGCTCCGGAGACTGACAGCGGTTGCGACGATCGCGCGCACAGTCCGTCGTCCGTCCATCCTCCTCGCTCCGATCCCCCGCCCTCCAGCTCCCCACTCAAGAAGACACCTCGCATCCGAAACCGAAGCCCCGCCCGTTCGGCACTACGGCGGACTCAAGGACCAGGACCGCATCTTTACTAACGCGTTCAACCAGCGCGATTATGGCATCAAGGGGGCGATGGTACGTCTCCCGGTCCGCTTTTGTGCCCTTCTTCGATTACCTTCGCCATCGACCTGACCCCTAGCCCATTTTCCCTTTCTGCCTTCATGATGTTCCCTCTTCGCTAACTTGGAATCGCAGGCCAGAGGCGATTGGCACAAGACGAAGGAGATTTTGCTCAAGGGCGACTCGTATATCATCGACGAGGTCAAGAAGTCAGGTCTGCGAGGACGGGGTGGGGCGGGCTTCCCTAGTGGGCTCAAGTGGAGTTTCATGAATAAGCCGGGGTGGGAGAAGGACAAGCGGTGCGTTTTTATTTGTTCACTTCCTGTCGAAACCGCTTACTCTGAAGGCGCCGGACTGACTTGAGTTTCGTTGGGTTTGGGCGTGTGGGCGTGGATTATTAGACCGAGGTACCTGGTCGTCAACGCCGATGAGGGTGAGCCCGGGACGTGCAAGGACCGAGAGATCATGAGGGGCGATCCTCACAAGCTCATCGAGGGGTGTCTTGTTGCTGGACGAGGAATGAACGCTACGGCTGGTACGTCTTTCTCCCAAGAAGAAAACAAGCTCGGCCCCTTGTCTAGTCGTTCTGACGCGATCCCCATCGTCTCTACTGCCAGCCTACATCTACATCCGAGGAGAGTTCTACGACGAAGCCTCTCACGTCCAACAGGCGATCAACGAAGCCTACGCCGCCGGATTCCTTGGCAAGGACGCCTGCGGGTCGGGCTACTCGTTCGACGTCTACCTTCACCGAGGGGCAGGCGCGTACATCTGCGGCGAGGAGACGGCGCTGATCGAGTCGATCGAAGGCAAGCAAGGCAAGCCGCGTCTCAAGCCGCCCTTTCCGGCCGACGTCGGCCTGTTCGGTTGCCCGAGCACGGTCGCCAACGTCGAGACGGTCGCGGTCGCACCGACGATCGTCCGCCGCGGGGGCGAGTGGTTTGCGAGCTTTGGACGGGAGCGCAACCAGGGTACCAAGCTGTTTTGCATCTCGGGCCACGTCAACAACCCTTGCGTCGTCGAGGAGGAGATGAGCATCCCGTTGCAGGTGCGTCTCCGCCTTCCCCTTTCCCTGTCACAGCACGATCAAATCTGACGTTCGTCACGTCTGTACTGCCCTTCTCATCTTTCAGGAACTCATCGAAAAGCACTGTGGGGGTGTTCGCGGAGGATGGGATAACCTCAAAGGGTGCGTAGGCTCATCTCACTTTCGATGCCGTTACAACGGACGCTTACCGAGCCATCATCTTTCCTCGTTCACTCATTCGTAGTATCATCCCTGGCGGCTGCTCGGTTCCGATCCTGCCCAAGAGCGACTGCGAGACGGCACTGTGCGTCGTCTTTCTCATTTGATCGTCTCTCACTCGCTGATCATGGCTTGCTGAACTTTTCTAATTCTCCCCCTCACAGGATGGATTACGACTCACTCAAGGACCTCGGCTCGGGACTTGGCACGGGCGCAGTCATCGTCCTCAACCAGCAGGCCGACGTCGTCGCTGGCATCGCCAGGTTCGCAAAGTTCTACAAGCACGAGTCGTGTGGCCAGTGCACGCCCTGCCGCGAGGGGACGACGTGGATGGCAAACATGATGAGCCGGTTTGTCGAGGGGCGCGGGAGCGAGAGGGAGATTGACATGCTGCTCGAGTTGACCAAGCAGGTTGAGGGACACACGTACGTTCCCCTTCCCCCCTTTGAGCTCGGTCCCCATCCTTCTCTCCCCTCTCGATTGCTGACCTTCCCCCGTCCTGTCTTCCTCTTCACGCTTGCGCTCAGTATCTGCGCTCTAGGAGATGCCGCCGCCTGGCCGATCCAGGGCCTGATGAAGCACTTCCGTCCCGAGGTCGAGGCGCGCATTCGGGCCTACCAAGAGACGCACGGTGCGTCTTCCTCCCTTTCTTCTCCACCAGACTCTTTGTCCGAAGGGTATCTTACCGGCGTGAACTGACGAAAGAGGTCTTTTCCTGCAGGACCCGTCCTCGTCGGCGGTCAGCATGCGCTCGGGCTGGACGAGCACAAGGCGCTGAACCCCCATCTAGGAGTGTTCATGGCCCCTCCGATCGCTCCTCCTTCGTGAGCTCGAGAGCTCGTGCACCGTTTGAGAGAGAGAGAGGGAGCGGTGGAGGAGTCGTACAGATCGTTGCGTTCTTGTAGATATGTTCATGAATCCCTTTTCATCTTCCCGGGCGATCAAGTGTGAGAGAGTGGTCAAAGACTCTGCCAAAACTTGCTAAGGTCTTCGTCTTTCTCACTCAAGGTCAGGTTCGCGATGATACAGTTGGAAGTAGGTAATGCAAGAAGAGCAAGCCAACGAGATACAGCGAGCGAAACAAGGATGAAAGAGAAAAGGGCGCCAAACAGAGCCCGAAAGAAAGTTACAGGCAGAGTCAGGTCGGGTAAACCCCCCCCCCCCCCAAAGAGAGAAGGGGACGTATGTGGGTCCGAAGGACCCACGCGGGTGTCGACCAAGTGGTCGTTTCGAGGTGTTGAGTGTCGAAATTGTTGGCGATCCGACTAGGTCCTGGGTTTGAACTGCTTGAGTTTCTGCGCTGAGATGGAGACGAAACTGAAGGACGGAGGCGGGAAAGAGAAGGGGAGATGTCGTCAGTTGCGAGTTTGGGGCAGAAAGTGGAAAGAAAGGGAGGAACGTCTTTGAGCGCTGCCCAGCTGGAAGTTGTTGACCAAGATATTGAAGTGTGAGTGTCTGCCCAACAACCAAGTCAAGTCAGGCCAGACGACGACGAAGATGAAGAAAAATAAGATGAGAGACTCACTGCTGTCCGATTGCCGTTTCCAAGTCCAAGCCACATCTTGTCGACCAAGATGCCGATCTGGCAAAGAAAGTGGTCAGTCAGTGAGAACGAAACCAGAAAGAGAGAAGAAGGAACTCACCATGATTTAAGGAAGACCATTGGGAGCCGCAAGCTTCGAGCCGCCGACCTTGCTCTTCTTGATCCACGACTCGTCCACCCAAAGGCCTTTGGTGGGGATGCCGCGCTGTTAAGAGGTCGATTCGGTGCCGACGAAGAAATTGAACTGCTTGACCGGCTGAAGAGGTCGAGTAGTCGTCTTGCTAGAAGCAGAAGAGAGAGAAGAGGAAGGCCGACTTAACCCCGACTTCTCCGAGCCAGAGACGAAAGGAAATCGAGCGAAAACGGGAGAAGAGAGAAGAGGAGAAGCAGAAAGAGAGGAGAGGAGGGGAGACTTTGGGACAAACCCGCCAACGTTCCAACCGGTTCGAGAGATCCCCTAGACGTCGTCCAGGTCAGTGGAAGGTCGGACGACAGCGTCAACTCGCTTACTTTGAGCTGCGCTGGCGCCGTTAGTTTGAGAAGCGGGGACGGGTCGAGAAAGAAAGGCGGGAACAGGAGCAACGAAACGAGATGAAGGGAGAAGAGGACGGGAAGAGAGAAAAGTGGAAGGGAAGGAAGAGGGAGAGGTCGTTCGGGGTTGGAAAGTGAAAGGGACAGACGATTTCTTCCGATACTCGGCCCACCTGCAGACGTTAGGAGACTGACCGTAAGCAAAAGAGAGGATGCTCGTCCTGGAATTTCGGCAGTCAGTGCGTTAAAGAGGCTTGGAAGGGAGGGCAGGCTGAACAGAAGGAGAGACAGGAAGAGACGACTCATCGGCAGACACCTCGGCGGGAGAAGAAACGACGGAGACCATGACCTCAGGAGCAGACTGGATTGGCTCGATAAGCTCAACCTCATAGTCAGTGCATACGGGAGACTCGGGAGTAGAAACAGACATGGAAGGAGAGAGGGGGAGTCGGGAGAGAAGGACCGGCCAACTCATCGTCTTGAACGGCAAAGTCGGCCACGCACGAGTTAGAAGTGCAGGAGGTACTCATCTGACTGTTCTTGAGCTGGAGCGTGTCGAGCGAGAGGTTCCTGTACCCGCTCGAGCGCCTCAGGCCAGAGAGTGCGACCTTGGTGGGCAGTCGTCGCTGAGGCAGACGGGGAGAAGGGAGAGAGATGTCAGCCAAGTCGTCGCCGAGCAGAACGGGAGAGAAAAGACGCACCATCTCTTTCCTTCGGTCGAGGAAAGCAACCAAGCGCGAGCCCTCTCGCTCGATCTCGGCCTCGTCAGTAGCCTCGGCAAAGGCAATGAGGGAGATCTGAGTCTCCTCCTCGGCTTTAGTAGCCTCCGATCGGGTGTCGATGCAGAGACCAGGGACGAAACGGGCCAAACCTTCGAGCGATTGTTCAACGGGAACGATCGCCTCGGCCTCGATCTTCTGCTGCTGAGCAGCAAGGAACTGGGACTCACACTTCGCGTCCCTCTGCTCGGCCATGTTCTGTCGCGAGTCAGCCAAAGAGGAAGGAGGAGGGTCAGTTAGTTGAGTGAGCGGGTGAGTGCCGGAAGCAGACAGACGGACCATGGTCTTGATGGTGAAGTGAGCGTCGAGGAGGCCCATGCAGGCGGCCATGATGGCATCCTCAGAATCGGCCTCGTGGAGGGAGGCGACCTGTCGAGATCGCTCCTGCTCGGCCTCATACCTGTCTCGAGCCTCGTCCTGTCGGAGGGAAGGGAAGACGTCAAAGGCCCACTGGCAAGGGACCGGAACAAAAAGTGCGTTAGTAGACGACATTCTGGGAAAGGTGGTTTGGGTTTGGGTTGTAGGGTTATGTGTGTGGGTAGGGGATGGGCTACGCTGCTGTGAGGGCGTGCGTAGTAAGAACTCTGGGAGATGGAGGGAAGTGGCAGAAGTCGAAAAAGAGACCGTCCTTTTGGAGGGAGACGTGTCTGATTTCTCTGGACAAGCCCGAGTCCAACCTTGTCTGCGTTGAGTTTCGCAGCTTGTCGGGCAGTGCGGGCAACAAGGACGTCAGTATCGGGCTGGAAGGCAAGAGGGTTCGGCAGAGACCAATGCCAGGTTCAGCTCGCGTACGTTGGCGCAGGGGGCGATCAGCAAACATGAGGAGCGCGGTAAATCGACGGAAGGCTGGGAGAGCGCGTCGAGCGAAAGCAAAGGACCCCTTCCCTCCCCTCTTCTCCAACTTCCGACACAGCACAGTCAAAGGAAGCGTAGACAGACATGCAGACAGAGAATAACGTCTCCAGGAAAGAGAGAGTAAGGGGGGGAGGGGAAAGAAAAGTAGAGAGAGAGGAAGAGCGCACAATCAGAGTTTCAACAACCGCACTCGACCACAACCCAAACCCCTCCACGGCCGCCTCATGACCGAACTAGATCCCGTCGAGATACCCTCTACGAAGTGGAGCGAGACTGCCTGTCTGCGAGAGCGTCCGACCCTGGTCAAAGAGCTTTCTGATTGCCGCTTTCGTCCAGCGTAAGGAGTTTGTATAGGCGACGCGTACAGGAGAGCGACGGAGCTGGCCGAACGTCAACAGTGCTTGATCCAGGGTAACATGTACGCCTAGAGATGCAGGCCGTTGGAAGGGCAGACGAACGGAACAGGAAAGGATGGAAAGGGAGACGTCCGACTAGGAGAAGTGGTCAGCAGCGCGAGGATACCTTGTCACTGTGGAAAGCAGAGCCTCGTTTCGTCTCCCGATTCTGAAGGTGCGCAGTAGAAAACGCGATCTGCCGGGGAAGGGCTTCATGGAAGAGGAAAGGGACTCTCACAATGATGGATGGTAGAGGGCGGGCAGGGCGATAGGGCAAGGTGCGGGTAGGGTGCGGGTAGGGCAGGGCAGGGCAGGGTTGGGCAAGAGCAAGGGTTGGGCAAGGGCAAGTGTAGGTGGACCTGGGCAGTACTCTCTTTTGAGCAGGCGCAATGGCGGGCAGGAGCAAAAGTCAGCCTTCTCGAGGGGATGCACAACTTCGCGGGCGCTGGCTGGTGAAGGATCACGGATGAAGATCAGGAACGAGGTGCAGTGCACCAGAAGGGAAGGGGGGATCGAGGATTATGAAAGGGAGAGGGAGAAGAGGGGGGCAGGGCGTAAGGTGAGGAGAATATTTGAGAATTGAAGACGGCGAGCCTTATGCACTCCCGCTTCTTCCCCAGGGCAGCGCTGGAGCTCATCGACTTGTAGAGAGCAGCAGAGCCTCTAGAAGGGTCGGAGGACAACGCTGTGAGCTACGAGGTCGAGAGGGGGGCGGAAGATGCGGTCGAGCCCCGGGCTTGACGGGCGACATCCCACGCGACAGAGAGATCCAACGTCGAGGCGAGTTGGCGAGTCGGAGCGTGGATGGTCGAGCGAGGGCCCTGAAGAAGAGAACGACGTGGTAAAGAGGAGAAAGACCGAAGGGCATGAAAAGCGGGTGAAAATGCAAGGGGAGAAGGGGGCTGACTCTTCGCCTGCAGGTGTCGCGTCCCGTCCCGTTGGGGACGAAGCCTTGTTTGCTCCACGCGTCACATGCCAACGAGATCTACGCGCAGGACAAGTGAGTCGATGTCGAGCGCTGAGAGCGAAGATCCCTAGGAACTGCGAAGTCGAAGGAGGGACGAAAGAGAGCGCTGCAGGTCGAGCGCCTGCTTGCTGCGCCATACGACCGACCACTGGGCCCGACCAGCGAGAGAGTCTGGCCTGGGTGTCTGTTAGCGTCAACGGTAAACGACTGAAGGTTCGCTTCAGCTCAAGAACTCAGTCTCGATGTCTTGTCGGTTGAGACGTGAGCAGGTCGACAAGATGGAGGGCAGAGGGACGTGCGCGAAACTCCGACTTTCGCCCTGTGAGTGCGGCAGGGAGCAGAGACCCTTCCGCTTAGAGTTCTGAGTGGAAGCCAACGCCAGAGCACAGAGTTAGGCTTGCTCGAGTGAGATTCGTGGATAGTAAATCATGATGATAAGGTGCGAGGGTACAGAAGGGCGAAACGATACGAGGAAGAAGGACGCGAGGGCGAGGGAAAACTAGAATCGATCGCCAGAGGTTCAGTAGGGCCGTTGGAACGCCTCGAGGGACTTGAGGCGCTCCAGGAAGTCCGCCTCGGCCTGCTTGTCAAAGGTTGGCGGCCATGAGCTGGAAGCAGGCGATCGCAGCAGGCGGGAAACCGAGACCAAGCGATTCGTAAGCAGCCCTCCTCTCCGGGCTGAGCGGTTTCGGCCTCCAGATGGTGTAGAGCGGATGGGAATCCTCAGCAACCGAGCGAGTGGCTGGAGAAGAAGAGTGAGAGCGCCGTTCTGGCCGGTGGTAGAAGGACAGAGGGACGGGCAGGCCATCGAGACCAAAGAACTCTCCCTCTTGAGGCGGGGCGTTGGAGTCGTAGTAGAAGGATTCGACGGACTGTCGGTGTGTTGGTCGGCTCGGAGCTTTGATGGGGTCCTCACGAAAGGCTGAAGGGAAGGCAGCTTTTCGTGGTAGGAAGACATCCTTGATCCGACGGCAGGCAGTCGACACCCGGATAGCAAGAGAAGGTCCCTGTGCCGCGCCAGCAAGAATCTTGATCAGCTTTGAAACGAGACAAACCGAACAGAGTGAGGAGCTGGACTGACCGTACCTCGAGAGGAGGTCCGCTGCTGACCTTGGACGAGAGAGTGGCGTAGTGCTCTTCGGTGAGCGTGAAGGCTCGGAGGATGTCAGGCTGCAGACAACACGTCAGAGCTGTCAGTCTCCTACCAACGCAGCAGCAGAAGTTCATTCAAAGACTCATATGTCTTCGCTTCCGAGAGCCGTGCTTGACGACGTCGCGGGCGAGCGATACGGGCGAGTTGTTGAAGGTGTCGAGATCGAGGAGGAGGGCCGGTCGAGAGAACATGGCGTCCGAAGGAAGGCAGCCGGAAGTCGATGGGGTGGTGGACGGAGAAAAGACGACCAGGAGAGGCCGTCGCCCGCTTTTATAGCGCTGTCAGGAGTTTAGTTAGCCGTCGTGAGTGGACTTCCCGTGGACGGCACGGGAGGAAGCAGGAGGCGGCAGCCCCCTCGACGCGTCTGCGAGGGAGGCACGCCAGGCGGGACTGGTAAGGGGCCATCGGCAGCAGCTGAGCAAGGACGAAGTACGCGTCCTCTTGGACGACCCGAGTAACAGAGAGCCGTCGAGAAGAGAGGAAGGTAGGAATTTGGGGAGGGGGGAATCGAGATAAGCGGCCAGCTGGATACGAGGAAGGGGAGGGAGGCGGAGTCGTCGACGATCCCCAAACGACGAGCATCTTGCAAGCTAGAATCCTCCCCCCATGTCCGGCCGCACGCTCCGCGACAGGTCCTCGCAGCCGTCGTACGTTCTCAAGCTCGACATCGGTGAGGACGACGACAACGAACTCCTCGCCAGCGTATCGGACACGGACGACGTCGGTCTACCTCAGGAGCATCTCAGCCAGGAACAAGGGCTCCAGGATGGGCTCAGCTTCGCCGCACCCACCGACGACGCCGACCAGGACGACAACCAGTCCGTCGCATCAACATCCACCCGCGGGAGAACGCCACGAGGTCGAGGGAGGAGTACGCCGGCTCGAGGGAGAGGTCGAGGCGCACGCCGGGGAGGACGCGTCCAACGAGCTGGCTCGGAGTCGTCTGGTTCGGACTTTGCGCCTCCCTCGCCTTCGAAGTCAGACGGTCCAGCAGAGAGCTCTTCGGAGGAAGGTTCGGATGGAGGAGCTTACAGCTCGGAGCAGGAGTCGATGCGAGCCGTCTCGGATGCTGAAGGGTCAGTAGGCGACTCGGACGGGGACCTCACGGAGGTTCAACGACGGCGACGCGCACTCAGCAGCGCTTCCGGGAGGTCGCCGGGGGTAGAGTTGTCCAGGCCAGCCGTGATCCGTACGGCCTCGTCGTCAAGGAGGGTCAGTTCTAAGGCGGAGGGCGACAAGGGTCGCGAGGACGTCCGGTTCTACTCGGAAGGCAACCCTCCCCTCATCCCTCACTACTCGTCCTTCCTCACATCGCCTCCATCCCTCCGCGCCCGATCTTCAATCGAGACAACAGACGTTCCGCAACGACCATTGAGTATCGAGGAGGTCTCGGGAAGGGTCAGGTTGTTCACGACGACGGTTCTGGGCATGACGCCGTGGGACGCTTGGGCTGGAGAGGGCTGGAGGCCAAATTCGTGCACAGACGCAGAAGGGTCGAGCGGCGGCAAGAATGGATGGGAGGGCGTCGAGAAAAAGTGGGCGGGATTGAAGATGCTGGACGCCGGGTGCGTGTCAATCCCTCTACGTTGCTTCTCTTTCGTTGAGACTGACCCTTTGACTCCCCTCGTCTGCACACAGTCAAGGAACGCGATACCTTCCCAATCCTCCATCTACTCCACCCACCAAGATCCTCGCTGGTCATCTCACACCCTCAAGTCCCCAGACTGAGCGCGAATTTGCGCCACTCGCCTCGAGTGCGCTCGCGAGTCACGGAGTGCGCAAGCCCGGTTGCATCTTCAACCCGGGAGGACCCGTCTGGAGCGTCGACTGGTGTCCGATGACGGAGGAGCAGTCTGAGAGTACGTTCCGGAAGAGCTTGCATGCTGGTAGTGCGATGCTGACCTTGCGCTCGCCTTTTGCTTTGCGCAGAACGGGATTGGAAGCTCTACCTCGCTGTCGCTGCGCACTCGAGCCTCGAGTCGGACGCTCCCCTCGGCCGAACCAAGCCAAAGGACACGCCAGGCTCGATCCAGATCTGGAGTGTCGCCCCGACGGCAAACCTCAAGGCCAAGCCGCAACCGACGTACGTCCCCGCACCAGCGAGTAAGAATTCGGCTCGGCCCAAACCACCTCCTCCTCTCAAACCAGCGACCCCGGGAGCGCCGCCGAAGAAGCGCGGACGTCCGCGAAAGAACCAAGACGCGCCGATCCGAGTCCACAAGCCCACGGCCAAGGGCAAGCAAGCCGCCCAGAAGGAGGGGGACGAGGGGGACGAGCTGGCTCCATCGCCCGAAAAGGCTCCATCAGAGGACTTCGACATGCAGCAGCCAGTCACAGGACCTTCGAACGTGGTCGCTGAGGAGCCAAAGGCCGAGAAGGACGCTGACATGGAGGAGGCTCCTCCTGCACCGGCACCCGACGTCGATACGGAGGCGAGCGGGCCGCCGCCTGAGCCTACCAGCTGGCCGGCGAGCGACGAGTGGGACATGCAGATGAAGCTCGAGATGGTTGTGTGCTTCGAGGGAGGGATGCCGTCGAAGCTGCAGTGGTGCCCTACCGGATCGTCGGACCCTGTTCGTCCCGCTCTGTTTCCTCACCGACAGTGCGCTCGACTGAATCGCGCTTACTTCTGCCAGATAACGCCTGAATCGAGCTCTTCAACTCCCAAGCTCGGTGTCCTTGCCGGCACTTTTGAGGACGGTTCGGTCAAGATCTTCGCCGTCCCAGATCCAGACCTGTTGCCAGTTACTGCGGACTCGACTCAGCCAGGACCCGCCTACGGTGCGTTATACTGTTCTTTTCGAATTCTCACGCCCTCTTGACTCACGCCGACTCTCGTCACGTCTTTGCAGTCCACCTTTCGCCATTGACGACCCTCGAAGTCGACGACGCCACCATGCTCTGCCTCGACTGGGGAAGCGACAAGATCTTGGCCACTGGACTCTCGAACGGTGCGTCAGACACCTTTGTACCTTTCGGCGCTTTTGATCGCTGACAGGGAGACGTGACCTTTCTTCAGGACGCATCGCGACCTGGGACGTCAAGAGCTTGATCCACTCTGGGGAAGAAGATCGTATGTGTCGATCGGCTCCTTCTTTCCCAAGTCCGCTCGTCGCTCACTCAAACCTTACACACTGTTTCCTCATCGTAGCTTTGCCGCTCAAACTGGTTCAGGCTCACGACTCGCCCGTCCGATCTTTGAATTTCGCCCGCGCCCCGCAGACGGACGCCAGTGGATCTTACCGCTACGATTGGGAGCAGCACCTGGTGGTTTCTGTCGCACAAGGCCGACTCCGTGTCGTGGACCTACGCGACAACGATGGAGTTTCGTTGCAGCTCAAAGCCAGTCGAGGTGTGTCCTCCACGTGTGATCTCTCTTGGCGCTCTACGCCCGGGCGACTGACGATTGCCGCATCTCTCGACCTTGCAGCTCCGATCCTCTACGGGACTGCCACGTCTCTGCAGAACGGCTCTGTCGTTGCTGCAGACAGTGACTTCGCAGTCTACATGAGCGGCTTGCGGCCGAAGGCGTTGGGGTCCATGCGACGGGCGGCGAGTCATCAAGGGACCGTCTGGGTACGTCAACATCGCTGCCCACCCATGGAACGAAGAGACTGACTAAGACTCACTGGTCTGCAGGATTTGGCTACATCCGACTACCACCCCAACCTGGCTTCGACAAGTGCGGATGGCTCTCTAACGGTTACGAACACGCTGAGGGGGACGACGAAGAATCGTGCAGCCTGGGTGAGTCCTTTCCCTCCTGCACTTCACTTCGCGCCCGGTCTGATTTTGGACTTTTTTCACAACAGGTTTCTCTGCAAGAAATCGCTTATCGGATGGACAAGGACGGCAAGACAGGAGAAGTGAGGATGCTTGACAACCTCCTGCCTCAGGTACGTCCAAATGGTGGATTAAGGACCCACCTGCCCTCTAACTAACACGCTCCCTGCCTTACAGAACCTCAACATCGAGAAAAAGTTCAAGAGCCGATCGGTCGCCGGCACCAAGACGTTCTCCGACAAGTCTCTGGCCGACCTGAACGCTCGTCGACTGACGTCGTCCGCCTGGGCTCCCGAGATCGGCGTCCTCTGCGCGTCCTGGAATTCGACCTGCGGCATCGGACGAGCGGGTTTGCTGGCGAGCGGGATGGCGTGTGGTTTGGCTCGATTGGACGTCATGGTGGATGGGAGGTGGAAGGTAGCGCCCGGAGGGTCGCGGACTGAGTTGGTCGGAGTGCACAGGAGCAAGGACGTCTACGTATGAAGAGATGACTACTTTTCTCGTGCCCTTATGCGCTATGTTGCTTTGTTGATCTCACGATTTGCTGTGTCGCGCAAGATGCGGTTTTCGGAACCAACAAGCATCAAGAGAGCACACGGGTCGTCTGATGAACAATTAAACTGAATCCGAAACTAGCCGTCCTTCTCCCCTCCTCGGATGTCGACATTGCTCGTCGTCGTCCCATCGCTCTCCCAGCTACCCCGTCTCCGACGGGTCCCGTCGCGCGGGCGAACGTCCAGCGTCAATCCGTCTTCAAACGGCGAGTGAACGAGCGCGACCGACTCGAGGTCGAGCTTGGCCGCTCGACGGGCGTCGGTGTCGCCCAGAGACCCTTCGTGGATGTTGACGAGGACGTAGTCTGACGGAGGGGAGATTTCGACGACGGTCGTGACCGCGCTGTTTGCCGAATAAGCGTAAAGATGTTATCAGCGTGGAGTCAAACAGGAAAAGATGTCGATAAGGGGACAAACTAGGTTATCCGACGGGCCTCTCGCACGATATAGCTTTGTCTTGTTACCAGCCAGAGGATCACGTTGACCGTTCCTGAGGAAGAGAAGATGACCCCGCTGAACATCATGAACGACAGAGGCACAGGAGTGTGGTTCATCACACTCAGTCGGGAGATAGACACGGGGATGATCTGCGCAAGCCCTCTCTGAGTCAGAGCGAACCACTTGCCAGAGGGAAAGGGAGCTTCGAAAAAAAGTAGCTTCGGAGACGTACGACGCAAGAGTACAAGATAGGGTAAAGCAGCATCTGTCGTACCAAAAAGCGTCAGTCCTCTTCATAGAGACGAATAGAACGGGCGAGTAAAGTCGGCGGCACTAACTCTGGTCGACATGGCCTTGATCGCATCGTCCTCGACCGTCTTCTCATCCCCTGAAACCTCTATCCCCTTCTCATTCACCTGCCCCGACTGACGCCGCACTTTACGCGAGGCCCGACGAGTGTTGACGTACAACATCGTGTAGCAAACCCAAGAGACGCTGACCGAGAAGAAGATGAAGAAGTACAGGAAAAAGAACCTGTCGCCCAAACAGGATCCCTTTTCAGGTCAGCCGCAGCACTACCGACCATGCGGTCCAGAAAAAGAGGACGTGCCTCTCAACCTGGTACTTTTGCCCGATCCAGCACCACGCCCCAGAACCGCCGTAGAAGGTGCCCTTGCCCGTCCGCTTTTCGATCACGAGCGGTCCAACAAGCGAGAGAAAGACGATGAGTGCCCACGAGAGGACGATGGCGAGTATGGGCACCCAGCGAGGGGGAGTCAGACGGAGGAACAGGACCGAGAAGGTTTGGAGGGAGATGAGGAGGGAGAAGATGGCGCAGCCTGGGAGCAAACGGACGTGGTTGGTCAACTCCCCACAACTCGCAAGAAGTTTGAAAAGGAAACCAAGGAGAAGACGTACCGACGTCGCCCACTTCAGTGACTGCTCCTTGAGCCGTACACACCCCACCCACCCAGAGCGCGCTCTCCGCCGCCCAATGCAGGTTGATCGCGAACCCTGCTCCCTGCAGCAAATCGCAGAGCAGCATGTTGACCATGAACCAGCCCAACGGGTCACGCACAAACTGACCCACGCCTTGCGAGACGCCGTCCGTCGAGATCATCCTACGTACGCGCGGAACCTGCAGGCGTACCCCAAGACACTCGTCAGACCGCGAGAGGGAAGGCGTGAGAGGGGACGACTCACGAGGAGGTAGACGAGCAGCCCGAAAGTTAAGCAGGCGGAAATCAGCCCTGCTGCTCCGACAAACCTGAAATCCACGCGGTACGCTATCTTCCATCAGTCCCTTCGCTGTAGAAGGCCAGGAACAGGAGCGTGTGCAGAAGACTGACCCTACGCCCACGTCCGCATGGCCGAGAAAGGTGGTCAAACGTCCCTCTCTGATGGCTTGGACCATTATTTAAAAGCCACACTGCTGCTTGGAGGAGGGGATGTGACAGTGGCCCGAGGGGGAGAGGGAGAGGGGTAGCGGCAGAGAAGGGAGGAAAGTGTTTGGGTTGGTCTGGCGGGCTAGGCGAAGCAGCCTTCCGGAGCAGGAATTCCAGCGGCTTGGTGCGTGCCTGCCGTTCGTCGTGGGTGCCGAAGCTGAAAGCTAGTCGTGGAGGACGGAGTTGGGGTCGTCCGAAACCCCAGGCAAGGAAGGGCCAGGGAGGGGGTAGCAAGCTGGGAGGGCTCAGTACGGCGAGAGGGTTGTCAGGAGTCAGCGAACGGGCCAGCAGCAAAGCCAGGCCAGCAGTTAGTACACCGGCCCAATGGCTCTGTGCCTGCCCCAATGTTATCCTCTGCAGCCGGTCAGAAAAAGTGGCGTGCAGGTTCGTTGAGACATGGCCGTCTCGAGAGAGTTCGCCCGCCCAGCCCGACGTTCCTGCCCAGCTACGACTCCGACCGTTGACCTCGCCTCTCCAGTAGATAGACCCGGGAATGCCCCGATGCCCATCCTAGGCTTCGGCATCGACCTCGTTCACCTGCCCCGCTTCGCAGCTCTCGTCGGTCGACGCGGTCCTCAGCTGGGCAGGCGGATCCTCAGCTCGGAGGAGACGCGGTTGCTGGCGACCGTCCAGACCCAGGAGGCCAGTGCACGCTTCCTAGCAGTCAGGTACGATTATCCCGTCCTAATCTTGCGCGTCTCAGAGCTCAAGGGCACGTTTGCTGAGAAAAAAGGGCTTCGTGCGACAGGTGGGCAGCCAAAGAAGCCTTGTACAAGGCTGTCCAGCCAACCTACACTCCGACCTGGAAGGACGTCTCGATTCTCCCCCACTCCTCCTCCTCGCCCAAGCCGCAACTCTCCTTCAGTCCAACGGGTACGCTCGCAAAGGAGGGACTGACGGCCCACCTGAGCGTGAGTCACGATGGCGAGTACCTCGTAGCGGGCGTTGTTGTAGAGAGGGACTGAGAACGGAGGCACAGGCGAGCTCTGGCGGACGAGCAGCAGGCAGGACCAATGACGGAAGAGTAGTGCTTTTTTATGATACAGGATGCGCTATTGGTCTGTTGAGGAGGAGTGGGAAGCGAGACGAGGTTCAGTCGCTCGTTGTAGGTCGGAAAACGAGCTGCAGTAGTCCGACTCACAAGCCCTGGCAAGACCCCTCCTCCCAGACTCACCTACAAACGAGTCAGACGTGAAAGCTACCAAGCTACTAGTCGACGGCTCTCGTATCACGGTGCCTTCTCCGCTGCCGCTGCTGCTGCCGCTCGTGCGTCCGCCGACTCGTGCGCGTTGACGCCGACAATCGAGACGGCCGGCACCGTCTCCTTGCGGTTGTTGGTCGTCGACGGGTTGCCCCTGAACCGTTTGCGCATGTCGAGCTGCGTTTCCCAATGTCGAGCAAGGAGCGAAGTCAGCACACCCATCTGAAGAAAGACGGAAGGCGGAGGGCGAAGGGGTAAACGCACCATCCCCCTCTTGCACGTCGACAGACTCTTGCGTAAGAACTGGCACTCCTCGGGCAGGTCGTCCCGCTCGATGCACTCCTTGGGCGTCATGCCCTTCTTGAGGACGCAGTCGGTTCGGAGCAGGCAGTTTGCAAAGTCCTGGCGGATGCCGGCGCAGGCCCTCTGGTCGGAGGACGAGGCGAACGCCGTTGGGAGGTAGGACGAGAGGTCGGGCATCGGAAGAGTGGGCGTGGATACGGCGGGAGAGACAAAAGGATTCTGGAGAGGTTTCCAGAGGAATCGAGTCTCCTGTCAAAGAGTTTCTGGTCGAAGGGGTTTGGGAGTCAGCGTCGAGCTCAAGACGGCAGAGCTCCGCCCTCTGCACCCAACCCTCATCCTGGAATCGTCTGGAGGACACGTGCCTCGCATCTACACCTGCTTCAGATCAAGATTCGCAAAGTCCTCGACGTCCGCCCAACCCTGCGCCAGATACTCTGCCCGGTCAAGTCATGGCTGTTCTCTCACCCTCCCCAACCTCGGAGTCCACCTCAACCTCCGTCCCTCCGCCGACGACCGATGACGAGCCAACAGCCGACGAGCAAGCGGCCCTCTCAAGGATGTTCAAGAGGATGAACACACGCGCTCCATCATCACGTCCAACTACGGGCACTGATGGGAGCGAGGAGCAGGAAGGAAGCGAGATCGCTTCTGACGAGGACGAGGTTTGGGAGGACGCTGCCGAAGACCTTAAGGATGGGTCAGGGGACGACTGGAGTATAGACCGACTCAGAGTACGACCTCATCGACGGTCTCTCTGTCCAATGCGCCTGCTGACCTTCAATGTCCGTGCTCTTCTTCTATTTGCAGTCGGCCATCTCCAAAGCGACGGCCCTCAAGACCCACGCCAACTCGGAATTCTCGCCCGGCAACTCGTACCACCAAGCGATCACCACGTACCTCTCCTCCCTCGCCCATCTGCCTCCCCGACCGCCATCCGCTGTCGGCAAGGGCAAAGGGCGCGATTGGAACGGCAAAGCGGAAGAAGAGGAGGTTATGATTGAGGAGGTGGACGAGGAGGAGGCTGAGCGGATCGAGCGCGGAGTGAGTGCCGAAGAGGAGGAGAAGGCGAGCTTAGGGGAGGAGTGCAGGGTGATGAGAGCGGTCGTGTGGAGCAATATCGCAGCGGGCTACCTCAAGTTGGTCAGTCCTACGGCGTGTCAGGTTGTGAGGCAAGCAGGTCTGGGCACTGACGATGGGCCTTTGTCGCCGCCACGTGAGCAGACGCAAAATAAGGAGGCCGTAGAAGCATGTACAGAAGGTGCGGCTCAAAATCTCTCCCTCATCCACTCGTGAGCGCTTGCTGACAGGGCAGAGTGAATTCTCAGCGCTCGCCGATGATCCTCAACACGTCAAGGCTCTCCTTCGGCGGTCCACGGCGAACACGTCCATCAACACCTGGTCATCTCTTGTATCAGCACAAGACGGTCAGTCTACGCTCTTTGCTTCAACCCTCTACTCGTCCAGCTGCACCTGATAGTCCATACTCCGCTTTTAGACCTCAAGCTCGTCCTCTCCCTCCTTTCTCTCGACTCCCCCCTCCGCCCGCACGTCCAGACGCAGCTCCGACAACTGCCCACCCGGATCAGCGAGAAGGCCGAGCTGGAGAAGGGCGAGATGATGGGCAAGCTCAAGGACCTCGGCAACTCGCTCCTGGGCAACTTTGGCCTGAGCACGGACAAGTTGAGTCCTGTCTCATTTTTCTCACTTTCCTTCCTCACGAAGTCGTGTGCTCCGTCAGCAACACCTCTTTGTGTCGTTTTGGTTGAGCAGAGGAATACTGACACATTTGCCCTCGCCCTCGCACAGCTTCAAGTTCGAGCCGAACGGTCAGGGCGGGTACGGCATGTCGTTTGTACGATGATTCCTTCGACTTTCGTTTCGCTTCTTTACCCGTTTCTTCGCGCAAGCCAATAAGAGGACATAGCAAGGCATCCAAGAGAGAGTTTTATGAGACCATTACATCGTACACTCGCCAAGCTCCTCCGCTCACCCACCCTTTTCGAGGCCCAGCTCGGGAAACACCCGCAGTACGAGCGAGTCGACCAGCTGGACGAGCAGCGTTGCGGTTGCACGCTCGGAGGAGAGCGGGTCGAGCAGGAGGTTCGAGGTCGAGTGACGGTCGGTCGAGGGGGATGGAGAGCGAGGTGGGAAGAGTAACATCTCTGCTAGCGCTAAACATTTACAGTAAAACGAGGGTGCAAGTCAGTATGAGGGTTGTCACGAATCCAATCGTCATACCATGCGGGCCTGAACGCCCACAGGGAGGGTAAAAGGGAGGGGGGTGAGGGAAAGACGCACGCGGTATCCTCCCTTCTAGACTCCTCCCCACCTCCCCTCGCAGCCGCTCCTCCAACCGCCTCTCGCTCGTCTCCCACGCTTCCATACTCTCCGCCACCGGCAAAGGGGGCGCCGGGAAGCCGCCAGGGAGGGGAAACATGATCTCGCGCAGCTTCTTGACGAGCGTCAGCGCGAGCGAGGGCGAGAGCGCCGTCGAGAGCAGGTGGGGAACGATTCTTCGTTGAGCCGTGCAAAGGTAGTGGAGAGTCAGTCGAACGTTGAGCTTCGGATGGATGAGTATCGAGTTGAGTTGCTGGTGGGTGAAAGGGAAGAGAAATGGAAGGGGTACGCACTCGTCCAAACCAAGCCTGCCGAGCACCCTTACCAGTCCCCCCAAGACAGCCCACACCAGCCGATCCGTTGTCCCTACCCCTCCATCGGGAGAACAGACCTCCCTGACGCACGAAACCCACCGGTCCAGCACGTCCGCCTTGCCCTCGCCGCTCGCAGGGGTCGACAACTGGGCGTCCTTCCGCACCCTCCATACCCAGAGGCTGAACATCCAGGCCTTCTCGACCGCTCTGAGTAGACCTTGGAGGATGTTGAGCCCCATCAACAAGACCCACGCCAGCCCTCCCAGAAACCCCAACCCGTCCCTGTCGCCTTCCCGACCTGCCTCGTCCACCTCATCCGCCGCCGTCGAAGAGCTCGACCGCGCAAAGAGAGACAGCAAGAGCGACCACCAGAACACCGGCCGACTGACTTTGGTCAGGATCGAGAGCAGGATCGTCCGGCCGAAGAGTTCAACCGCGAACGACCGTTCAATCGGCGTCAGACTGGCCGACGGGGCTCCGACCTTGTCCTCGCCCTGCGCCGGTACGGTAGGTGAGGGAGCCGGAAGGAGAAGAGGAAGGAGGTACGTCGCGAGTTGAGTGAAGTAAAGCGGATCCAGAGGGCCCTCGTAAGGCGTCGGAGGCGCCCGAACGTCCGTCGTCGCCGACGGCGGCTGAGAGTCCTTGCTTGCCGTCTTCTTGACCGACCAGCCCTTCAATACGCCCTTGTGAGGGTTTAAAACGGCGTACACCTCCTTCCTTCCTCCCTTGCCTTCCCTCGTTCGTCCGGCTTCCCTGAAGCACCGAACGTGGTTCTCGAGGATGACAGGGACGTCCTCCAACATCCAGTCGACGAGATCTCCCGTGTGCAGGCGGGTGGAGAGCGTTTGTAGGATCGAGATGAGCAGTTGGGCGAGCGTGGGGATTAAGTCGGACGATCGGGGTGTGAGGGGGTGGTACCAGGCGTTCTGATCAGGTCAACAGGAAGGAGGAGGCAGACGGGTGAGCTATCGGAGGGAGCAGAAGGGCCGAGCGCACGAGATTGTCATGGAAGACGAGCAGACGTACGACGTAGGTTCGGAGGGTGTAGGCCAGGAAAAGGTAGATCCTGGATCGCAAGCACGAGAGCAGGAGGGTCAGTCGAGGAGGAAGGGGCCAGCGGAAGGAAGGAGGGAAAGGACAGGGGACGGACTCGTCGTCGAGGTCGTGAGGTGCGCCTTCAGATGTGAAAATGGGCGGCAGGGGCTGCTGTGGGTCTGCGTGAGGTAGCAGCAGCCTGCGCACGACAGCCTGCGCAGGGCGGCCTGCCATCGTAGAGGGAGGATACAGAGAAGAGAGACAGAAGAGAGCTGCTGCGCACAGATCTCCCTTCTCGCCTGGTTACGCTGGCGTAACCGGCTCTTCCAGCCTGTTACACGGCCAACTGACTCGTCCGCCGCGCGCAGACACCAGCACGCACGGTCTGCCATCTGCCCTTCTCTCCCTCCCCCCCCCTTCCTTCCCTACACTCTCCCTCATTCACAATGGCAGGCTACGTTGGTCAGTCAGAGCTTCCCACATCTGTATTAACTTGGCCGTCGTCCTGACTCCTGCGTCCTTCCTGCCCGCCGCACAGACCTGAAGCACCAGCTCTCCACGCCCCAACCCTCAATAGAAGGCGCCGACACCCGGGCGATCGTCTGGCTCGACATCGACAACACGCTGTACGACAAGAAGCACAGGATCCACGACATGATGGCCGAGCGGATCCGCAAGTACTTTATCTCGCTCGGGCTGGACCCAAAGGCGGCAAAAGAGCTGCACCAGAAGTACGTACGCATCTCCGACTTCCTACCTTTCTTCCCTGAACGTGCTTCCTTGCGCTCGTACTGAGCCACTCTTTGCTCTGCCCATCTCGCAGATACTACCGGGAGTACGGACTAGCTATCAGGTGCGTTCACGTCTTTGCTTGGCGTTTCTTTCCATCTCGACTCGGCCTGACATCTTCCTTTCGTGTTCCTTTGACGTCTTGCAGAGGATTGGTGCGACACCACGACATAGGTCTGCTCACTTTGAACCCGCGTTCCTAAGCTCTCGACCCCTGTACTGACGACTTCTGCATCTGTCAACTCGCTTATTCTCTAACAGACGCGCTGGACTACGACAAAGTGTGCGACGCCTCCCTCCCACTCGAAGACATCCTCTCCCCCTCCCCGTCTCTTCGCGCCCTCCTCCAGTCGATCGACCCCTCCAAAGCGCGCGTCTTCGGTCTTACGAACGCCTACCAGACCCATGCCCGACGGGTGCTGAGCATCATCGGCGTCGACGACTTGCTCGAGGGCTTGGTGTTCTGCGATTATGCGCAGAAGGATGGGAACTTTTCGTGCAAGCCTGAGCTGTCGTTCTACAACGAGGTGCGTCTTTTGCCCCTGCTTCACCCTTCTTCCTGGGTCTGTATCCGGGCGTGGAAAACTGATCCGCAACGATGCGCGCACTCGTTCTCTCGTTCGCAGGCGATCCACTACGCCGCCGGCTCGCCCTCAGCGCACTACTTCATCGACGACTCGCTCCTCAACATCCGCGCCTCGCTCCAGCTTACCCCGCCCTGGCGGGCGGTCCACTACAAGGAAGTCGCAGCGTGGGACGCCGACGACGGGAGGGTGGACGTGGTTAAGCGGGTGGAGACGGATGCGTGGGAGACGGTTAAGGATCTTGAGGAGTTGAGAGAGGTGTGGAAGGCGATTTTCAAGAGCGATCAGTAGAGAACGCCCCTCTCAGCACTATACATGCCCTCTCTAGACAAGGCGTTGTTGACGATGTGCACGAGTGGAAAGAAGTTGCGAGGACTTGCCAAGCTCTGCGGACGAGCCAAACTCCGCCCGGTCGTCAGCCCTCGCTTGCTCCTTCTTTGCCACCCACTCAAGCACCCACCTTCTTCTCCCTCCTACCCTACTTCTCCCGACACACAGCATGCAAGACAAACCCCAGTTCAGTCCCCCTCCCTTTCCTTCCTCTCCCATTCGCGCCTCCCTCACGCTGACCCGTCCCTCCTCCTCCCTTCGGCCGGAAAGGTACTACCCCTCCCAGCAGCCCTCCTACCCCTACCCCTCCCAACAGCAACAGCAGCAACCCCCTGGCGGGTGGGACCATCAGCAGCAAGGAGGAGGGCTTCCATACCCCCCTGAAGGCCACTACAAAGGTCATGGAGGTCAGCAGCAGTACTACGGCGGAGATGGACGTCCGAGCCAGCAGCGTGCGTCCCCCTTCCTCCCTTCTACCTCTCGCTCCCCCCCCCCTTCTCCCCACCCATTCTCCGACCCGCTCTCTGACAGAGTTTCTTCTTGTTCGCATTCGGGCGGGAGAGTAGAGTACTACTACCCACCCCAAGGCGCTCCTCAACCCATCTACGTCCAAGCCCCTCCGCAGCAGAAGATGTCCGACGGGGCAGCGATCGGAGGCGGCTTGCTGGCGGGTGGGTTGCTGGCGACGCTCTTCTGCTGGCCTTGCTTCTGTCTGTGCTGAGAGGAGGGAGAGGGTGGCGTTCTTGTGAGAATGGGGTAGAGGAGGGTGAGGGCGAGCGAGCTTGGTTGTGTTCCTTTTGACGGTTTCCCTTTCCTCTTCCTCTTGTTGCTCTGATGAATTTTTTACGACTCGCACCCCTTCCTCCTACTCTTCTTGTCCACCTCGACCCGATGCAAGAGCGATAAATACCTCATTCATACGGAGTGAGAGCGGCAGAGGAGTTCCTACATCGCTGCCCTCACCCTCCGAAGCACATGCTCCCCCAAAGCCCACAACCCCTCCCCCCTCGGGCTGAGCCCCTCCCAGCTCCCCAATCCAACCCAACACGTCCACTGTCCCACCGCGAGTACAGCGCCGAGGAGGACGCCCGCGCCTACTTGGGGCCAGGAATGATGCCCTAGTTCAACGCGCGACCAAGCGACCAGCGCGCCGAAGAAGGCTGCTCCTACTGCCCACACTGGCTGAGTAGGGAACAGGTAGAGAAGAGCAGAAGTAGAATAGAAGGAGATGGTGGTCGAGTGGGTCGAGGGCATGCCGTACGTCGGTAGTGCCGCCAGCGGGGTCGACGAGAGCAGGCGGGCGGAGGTTGAAGAGGGTCTGTGCGTTGTGGGACGGGCTTCGTGGATCACGTGTTTGAGCACTTTGGCTGGGCGAGCAGGAGAGAGGGGAGTGGGGTTGGCGAGTGAATGGGACGTCAGCCAAGGGGAGGATAGGAAGCAACGATGAGAGAGAGCAGGAGACGAACCGGTCAACATGGCACCGACCGCCCCGCCCAGAAACCACACCTTGAGCGCCGAAGGGGCGGCGACGAGCCAGACGAACGAGGTCGAGGTGACGACGATGTTGGTCTCGTCTAGCAGCCAGAGCAGGGAGCCGACGAACGGGCGACGAGCGGCAGGCGGAGGGACGGACATGGGCTGCTGGCGAGTTGGCGAAAAAGGAGCGAGGAACAGGAGAGAGTGGAGAGGTGGGAGCGACCTGAGCAGCGAGGGGTGTCAGCCAGAGTGTGAGTGAGAGGGTGTGGGAGTCGAGCCCTGTCCCGTCGTCGCGTCCATCGACAACCTCGTCTTCTCGGTTGCGTCCGAATCGATACGGGAGAAAAGGATCCGAATATGGTCCTCGAGATGCTGGCTTAGACTCCTCCTGCTGTCTCCTCATCCCTAGCCTGCCTTTGCTCCTCCCCCCTCTCTCTCTCCTCGTACACACAGTCCTCCTTCAGACCTGCTCTTCAGCAACCCGCAACATTCACACACACACGCACACCTTCGACTCCTTCCTCCCTCAGCCGGCTCTGAGACCCTTGCACCCCGCCCTTACACCCACACCTCAACCCCCTTCAACTCTCTACAGATCAACCAGCCATGAGCTCTTCCAGCCTGTGCGTGTCTTCTTCTGCTATGAGGGATTGAGTAGCATTGGGACGACGGGCTGACCTGGCTGCTCTCCACATCACGCGCGTGGCTTCTCCGCTCCGCCCTTCACCGCCCTACTCGGTCAACGCACAACACACCCTCTGGCTCGAATGGTATCCTGGTCTTCCCCCTCTCGTACCTGCTCGACCCTGCTCCTCCCTGCCTTGGTCAATTGATCCATCTACCTCTGACTCGACCTTGCCAACCGACGACATCTCGACCTCGCAACCCCGCCCTCGAACCGACGACGAACGCCTCACGACTCCTCCCTCCCCCCCTCGCCGTTCCGCCAACCTTCTCCACACTCGCAGTTCCGCCAGCGTCACCCGCATTCTCCACCTGTACAATTTTCCCAAGGAGCTCAAGACGCGCGACATCCTCGGCGCGTTTGGCGAGTGGGAGTCTGAAGGCGGAGGGTACAAGGTCAAGTGGCTGGACGACACGAACGCGCTGATTGTGTTTGAGAGTCCTGTCGTTGGTGAGCCCCTCTTCCTACTCTTCGACAGTCGGGAAGAAGGGAGCTGGTCACCATATCGCTTGCGCTCTTCGCTATCGGAGTGCCAGCTCTTCGGAGGACATCCTCCCTTGCCCGACCAGTCGTCCCTCTACCCCTCTTCTAAGATACCGATCACTGACTCTCGTATTTTGCTCTGATACACCTGCCTGCTTCTCTCATCGTCCGGTCGCTCATGCAGCCAAGAAAGCCTACCTCCAGACGCTCCTCCGCCCGCACGCCAACCTAGGCAACGCCGTCTCCGTCCGACCTTACGACGGACCGGACGCTCAGGCCGTCATCACTGCTGTCCACGCTCGAGGCGGGGGTGCGAGTGCGGCGAGTGGGGTGGGCGGAGCGGGAGGAAGGGGCCATTCGAGGGGCGCTTCGCAGAGTCATGTGGGGACTGAGTGCGTCTTCCCTTCCCCAACGCGTCTTCCCTTTTCAAGTTCCTGACGAACAAGTCCGCCTTGCCTCGAAATCGACAAATGAAGGTCCTTCACCGCCCCTCCGCCTTCTTCCTACCCCCTCCCTCAAGCACCGACCCACCAAGCCCGGTCGGGCTCGCACCACTTCCGCACGTCCTCGCAGCACTCACGCATGGGCTCGTTTGGCACCCAGCCCGCGACGGGCGGAGCGGGGGTCGACCACTGGGGACCTGCCAAGGGAGGTAAGGTGAGAGTGGAGAGTCCCCCCGGAGGCAGGATCGAGTTGGGTCGCGCTTGAGGGGTTCCACTCTCTCTGACCTTTCCTCCCTCTTTTCCTCCTCATACCTGCGGTCTCTCTCCAGCTATGTCTTTCGATTCGACAGTCCCCACTCCCTCACTGTCAGGTTTCTCTCTTTCCGTTCTTGCTCTTCCAGCTTCTCACCTCTCCGCCTTTTCTTCTACGCACGCTCTTTGACCGCCCTTACCTCGTTGTTCCAACCTTTCTACAAACGCTTTGCCCTACTCCTTTCTCTCTTGCAGTAACGACCCCCAACCCCTCCTCTCAACACACACACAGACACACAAGACACCCTCTTTGTTCTAAGAATGATCATGATCGCCCAACAGTGCTGAAGATAGGGTCGTATGAGATACTGTGCGTGGTGAAAGCGCCGAACAATGGAGGCTGTCTGCCCGGTGAGATGAGCGTGAAGGGTCCCGAGGCCAGGAAACGAGGGGGGAAGCAGGTCAATGGGAGGCAGGAGGGAGAGAGGGAGGGAGCGCGCCGGGGAAGAGGCCAAGGAACGAGGACCATGTATGTGCGTATATTCGCGCCTGTGACGGGTGTATCGAGAAGCTGGTGCTAGAAGGGTGCTGACTGAGAGCGGAGGAGAGCCTCGTCGTGCCGGAGAGACCCTTGGGCGAATACTGAAGGGTGAGAGGGGTGTCGTGGGGTGAACAGACAAATGGCGACTAAGCCGTGTGTGTTTGATTGGCCATCGTCCTACTGTACCCTAGCAACGGGTTCCTACCCCTCTCTCACGCTCCACCCTTCCCTGACGCCTGACTCGCACTCCCGACCGACCGGCGGTGGAACGGCGACGCCGGGTCGTGGATGAACTGCGACGACCTGAGCCTGATGGGGATCGGGGCGGCGTGCGTCGGGGGGGGATGGCGGACGAACGCGAACGGGTTCGTTGAACGTCTACGTAATGGCGCACCTGACCGAAGCGGGAAAGAGAGACGAGTCAGCGAAGGGTTAGTACGGCTGATGAAGGGGGAGAGGCAACGGACCTTGGGAGGATATGCTGTTGTTCGGAGGCAGACGGATCCAGCTCGGTCCGGCCGCTGCATCCTGATTGACGGGCAAGCTCAGCTCTTGGCTGTCACTCGAGGCGTTCCCGTCTGAGTTGGACGGTGAGGAGGAGGCTGACCGGGAGTTTGAGGGGAGGGAGGTCGTGCGCGGGAGGTCGTCGGGGGAGGTTGAAGGCGAGGGGGTTTTAGACGAGCTGGCGGCGGGTGCCGGACGCGGTGGTTGGAGCGTCGAAGAGGAGGACGTGTCTGTCGGGCAGGAACGACTGGCCGGGGAAGACGAGGAGGTCGGGTCGGGAGAGGAGGACATCCTTAGCGGGTCGGAAGACAAGTTTCTAGTCGAGGAAGCGCAGGAGGGAGCCCAGAGGGGGTGTTGACAGGCGGGCAGCGAGTTGGAGAAAGTGGGAAAAGTTTGGTAGGAGCAAGAGGAGTGCCCTGTCGTGTCAACGTGATGGTGAGAGTCTGAGGGGTCAGCAGCAGTTTCTTCTTCTGCTTCTTCTTGGGTGGGTAGTTGGTTGTTGATGGCTTCCCTGGCGTCCGCGACCCATCGACGACCCAGCTGCGACCAAGCGCAGGATCCGCCATCCGAGGAGTGCGACGCCCTCCCTCCCTTCCTGCCTTTGTTTGCTACTCGGTCGCCCCACGCACGCTCGCTCAGCAGCAGCAGAAGGTCCCGTCCTGTCTTGCCGAGCTCTCAGTCGCTCTGTTGCAGTTCTGTTGCGCTCTTCCCGCTGCCAGGTCCTCTTCAGAGAGCTGCGCAGCTCACCGATCTAAGCTCTCGATCGCTTCGATCACCCCTCTCGATTATCCAAAAAAGGGGCCTCGTTTCAGGATCCCGGTCGTGCCTTCCGTCCTTGTCCACACGTCACCCTTTGTTGCCCCTCCGCCCATCCCTTCTTTGTGACAAGTTCCTGCTACGCGCTAGACCCGACTGACGAACTCGAGGAGGAACGTGGATTCCGACAGGATGATTCTTTGCCCTCCCACCACCCACCTGCTCGCAAGAGGATTCTCGAAAGGACCTCGCTGCGCCCCGACGCTCGCCTCCCTCCGAACCCTACATCAACCTCACACTGCGCTATCAACACTCTATCTGTCCCTTCCTCGCCCCTTGTCGACCATGCCCTTCTGTCAAGATCCCACACCGTCCGCTTCCTCGCCACCCAACTTCGCAACCTTCTCCTTCCCCACTCCTCCAAACCAAGGGGGTCCATCCAGCCATCGCCCAGCGACCTCGTTGACGTTTAAGCCTTCCCCTCTGCAGTTCGTCTTCCCCGATATCGAGCCTCCTTTACTCGTCCATGACGCCCATCGTTCATGCGGAGACTCGACGACGACCGCCTCGTCGTCTGTTTGCTCGTCGGGTCTGACGACGCCCGACTGGGAGGAGCGCGAGGCGCTGTTTGGGAGTCTGACCGGACCGCTGCCGGGGAGATCCATGTCGCTCAGTGAACCAGAGAGAGTGCAGGGAAAGGGAGGGAAGGAGAGGAAGAGGAGAACGTCGGCTCCCACTGTGTCGTTTTCGTTTCCTCGTGCGTTCCTTCCTCCCTCTTTATCATCTACACTCTCTGCTGACCTCCATCCTCCCCTCTGGCCTCTCAGCGTCGTATCAAGACCCACCTAAACGGAAGCCGACACCGCTCGCTTGCCTCCTGAGCCCGGTCATCCAGCCCATGACGCCCGTCATTCTCAGTCCTGTCGGTCCGGCCGCACCCTTCAAGAGCCATCAGGTTGAAGTGTACAAGGAGTCCATCGCTGGGGCTGAGAAGGTGTGGAGTTGAGCAGCAGCGCACACGGACGATATTTTGACCTTGAACACTCTTCTCTCTCTTCTCCTGAACACTTTTCTTTCATCTTCAGCAGCATGGACCCTTGTACTTCACTCCATCTCCTCACATTCACCTCCCCTGCCCCTCCCCCCTCATCTTCACATCCACGATTTTTCACGAACTTCACCCGTACTCCTCCCTTCACGACGTGCGGCATCTACACATGAACCTTGCCCCACCCTCCTCGCCGGCTCTGCGTTTCCTCTTGTACAGCTCTTCAACCTGCGACAACGCGAATCCTGCGAGAAGGAGACAGGAGGTCATACAAGAGATCTTCTAAGAGTAAAGGGCCGGGGGAAACGAACGGGAAGGAACGGGGGGCAATATACAGAAAGACAGGAGGGGGCAAGGGTTCGACGGGCAAAAGGGGGTGAGGTCTACAGTCGAGAGGAGATCAAACCTGCCGGTTGAGGAAAAGGCACGGTTCGAGGGCGAAAAGGGTGCTTCGCCACAGTGCCCCAAAGCAAGGGATTGAGAGAGCAGCGGGAAGGATGGCCTAAGAGTTGGGCGTGAGCCAGTCGTACCGGATGAACTCGTCCCAGTCGACCTTGGCTGCGCTCGCGAGCTGTCGTCCTTCGAGATAAAGCCAAATCTGCAGCAGACGAGAGAAGTGTGGTCTTCGCACTCAGAAATCTGTCGGTGAGGATACTGGGGAAGGAAGGACGGACCTTGATCATGGCGCCGAGATCATGACCTGGCATGCCCGTGATGTCCTTCGTCCCCATCCGTCCTCCGACCTGCCGTAAAATCGGCAGCGCGCTCTTGAACAGATCAAGCTCCGGGTCGAGCTGTCTCCCAATCCCCTCGAGCAGCAAGATCGACAGGACCGTGTTGATGAAATCGCCTTCCATCTTGACGTGCGACTGCTGGACGCTCTTGAGGACCTCGGTCAAGATGTCCGAGATCCGGATCGCCTTGAGCGTGAAAGTTGTAGATTTGACCGAGAGGACGATGTGCTGGATTTTGAGGGCGAACGTCTCGGGCTCGATGACGAGTTCGGGCGTGCGGCAACGCTCGACCATGAGCTTTCCCGCTGGAAGAGGGGAGGAGGGATTGTCAGTTCATCGTCCGCGCGAGTATGACTGACGAGAGCTGCGTACCTCGGTAGCCGTCAAACTCTGCAATGGCCGTGAAGCTGCGTCACAGATGATTCGGGAAGGTCAGCCTTCCGAGCGAGAGCAACATTATTGGGAGGTTCACTGACAGGTCCAAGAAATTCCGTCGGTTCGTATCACTCAAGCAGGTGACCAAGCCAGCGTCGATGAAGACGAGCTCGGGCCGGTAGCCCTTGTCAAACAGCGTCCTCAGCTCGACCAACCACTGCTCGGGGTCGTGTTTGACGCTGAGCATGCGCGCGACAACGTCGTCCGACTCGGTCGCTGCTTGAGGGGAGGACGACGACGGCGAGGAGGACGAGAGGTTGTGTCGGAGATAATTCCAGGCTGAGCGCAGCAGGGTGCCCGTCGTCGGTCGGTAGAACTTGACCATGATATTTCCGGGGTGGAGGTCGCCGTCTGGAGAGGATGCAACATCAGTCAGTTCTGGGCAGATTGACGAGGCAGCCAGGAGGATGAGGACGCACGAGTCCAGTTGTCGAGAAGCAGCATTTTCTGCGACACAAGACGAAGTGCGAGACGTCAGTCTCGGCAGGCGTCGACTGCAGTCCCATAAAGAAAACTCACGAGGAAGGCGTCCAGGCCCATGTTGGCGAGCTGCGAGTCAAACTCTCCCCCACCATTCCGCAAGAAGTACTTCAGCGGCAGGCCGTTCTCAAACTCCTCCACCAGTAGATCCCGCGTCGAAAAGTCCCTGACCGGGCGGGGGAACGAGATGCCCGCCCCGCGGCGGTGCGTAAAGTTGTCCTCGAACTTTGTCAGGTTGGACGACTCGATCCGCAGGTCGAGCTGCTGGTTCATCATCTGGCCGAAGACGTCGACCTCCTCTGGGAGGGAGATCCAGACCATCCCCGGTAGGATGTTGAGGAGGGAGGCGAAGAAGCCCATGATCTTGAGGTCGCGGGCGACGGTCTGGTGCACGCGCGGGTGGAGGACCTTGATGGCGACGGCCGTCGTCGGGACGTCAGCTAGATCGTTGGGTGAACCGTCGGCGGAAGGCGAAGACATCGAGGCCATAATCTGGGGGGAGATGTGGGTCATCTTGGGCGAGTGATACTCGGGGGCGACGATGTCCGGCTTCAAGACTCCCTTGTAGACCTGCGCAAGCATGAGGAGGATGCATCAGCCGACTATGCTCTGAGGAGACCCCCTGCCCAGAACGCAGAACGCACCTGGGCAATGGCACCACACCCGATCGGCTCCTTCTCAAAGGTCTCAAAGACATCGTCAAACTTGCGTCCAAAGACGCGCTCGACGACGCGCTTGGTGTGGGCGAACGAGTGCGGCTTGCCATTCGAGTGGAGCAGGCCAAACTGGACGCAGAGCGAGGGAGGGAAGAGATCGGTCCTGGATCCGGCCCATTGAGCGAGCTGGTAAGATGGACAGCGAGGCAGTCAGTCTCCGACCTGGGATCCCAGAGCACATGCCAATGCCAGGAGTGCACCTTGATGAACGACGGGCCGGCCTTCTCCATAGCCCACACAAGGAAGCCATACCACCAGACCGCACCCGATCTCTCTCCCTTCTCGCCCTTGGGTAGGCGCTCTCTGCTTCCAAAGTACAGCGCCGGGGTGGTCAAGAGGACCGGGAGGAAGAGTCCGACGAGGTGGAGGAATCGGAGAGAGGTGAGGAGAGGTTCCAAAAGATAGTCGTTTAGCGGGTTCAGAAGGTATCTTCGGAGGAGCGATGGACTTGAGGTAGGTGTATAGTCGGGAGAAGGGGCGTCGAGCTGTGTGCCGTACGATGGAGCTGCGGTGGGCTGAGGGGTTGCGGTTTCGTTTGGAGAGAGGAGGTAAAAGCCCGATGCGGCCGCTGCGAGCCCGACCGAACGAAAGACCCATGCTCTAGACGATGCTGAAGTCCTTCGTGTTCCATCTGCGTGACTGCGTTCCTGATCCCGGCTCTGACTCGAGTGGTGAGGTGTCGAAGGAGCGGTGCGGGGAGGGGGGTGAACACGCGTCGGTTCAGACGGTGTTGTGGGCGAAGCGAACCCCCTCCGAGCGAGTTGGTGGGACAGGCATGTCCTTCTGGTACTGCTGTAGGTGTCCGATGTCGGGAGGGATGGTCGTACCAACGAGTGAGCGAACGATCTCGTCGAGCCGCAGGGCAGGACGAGGGCTGAAGGTCGGCCTGCGACGAGCTGAAGGACGGCGGTCGGGCGAAGGCCCAGGGCGGCCATTGGAAACAGAGTTGAGGACGGCCAAGAAGAGACGCTGATCCGGCACTCTATCCGAATTTGTGAACGAGAAGCAAGGGGATCAGGGTCTGTCGGAGGGAGGGCGAGATCGGCCCTGGGCGCAGCGTCATCCCGATGTTACGATTTGTTTCGCGCGTGCTACGAAGTCTTTGTAACGCGCCTCATTTCAGGAGAGCCCGCCGCTCCGGCCCTTGCTTGCTTGCTCCGCCCTCTCCTCCCCCACCTTCCACCCGATGACACAGCACACTCTCTGCTCGCCAGCACCAGAAGCAGTCTCCTGCTCCTGCTCCCCTACCATCCAGCAACGCACGCCCCTCGAAGACATCACCAACACCGTCGCCATGTCGTCTCCACCCGCGCGCTCGCACGCGCCCCCCCTCCCACAGTCGCCTTCCTCCCCACCCACGTCGTCCCTGCCCGAACTACAGACACCTCGACGCTCAACCCGCATTGCCCGCGCATCAGCTTCCGCCTCCAGTGTTCGAGTCCACAACGCCACGCCTGGGTCGAGTCATCCGGTCACGCCCGTTCGGATGGGAGGTGATCTCGGGCGACGCGTCAAGGAGACGGCAGGGCCGATCTCGGGTGGAACCGACGGCAAGCGGTCGATCAAACGGCTTCGACTGGGCAGTGCATTCGTACCGGAGAGTGCTCGAGCGAGGGAGAAGATGAGAGTGAGGGATGAGGAGGAGGAGGAGGATCTCCCACACCACTCCTACTGGGACTCCGACGAGGATTCGGACTCCTACGACCCGTCTCCACCCCGCACGTACCATTCTTCGCTCGGTCTACACGATCGTCCACAACGCCCTAGAGAGTTTAGGAGGCCAGTGAGCAAGCGGTTTGGAGGGTTGACTGCAGGGCGGACAATGGGCGCGTTGGACTTCTTGGACGGGAGGTCGATGGGTGGAAGGAGGGGCTTGAGCGGTCCTGGAGGCCCAAAGTCAGCAAGTACGTGCTCTCGCAACCAGCCCCTTCCTCGAGACATCCATGCGACACCTTCTGACGACACAACTTCTCTCGTCGTTGGCAGTTCCGACACTCGACCACTACCCCTCGACACTCGTCTCCTCGAGGACCCAGGACCTCTACCGATCCACCTCAACCTACACCCACCGCGACTTC
The DNA here is from genome assembly GCA_014825545.1 of Cystofilobasidium capitatum. Lineage (NCBI taxonomy): Eukaryota > Fungi > Basidiomycota > Tremellomycetes > Cystofilobasidiales > Cystofilobasidiaceae > Cystofilobasidium > Cystofilobasidium capitatum. The sequence continues at coordinate 23,947 of MVAJ01000043.1, read as the reverse complement.
AGCCCTCTCTTCTCGGTCGCCTTCTCCCACGAAGCCAAGCGGGGCGGCAAGCAGCTTTTGGCGATCTCGAATGAGGAGGGTATGGTCGAGTTCTTCGATGCGGACAAGGATGCGCAGTGGGATCGAGGTTCGTCTCCACTTTTCCTCCCTCGAGTGGTCGTATCACTCGCTCACCCACCTTTACCCTGGTTTGGTTTCCACACAGAACACGAGCGAAAAAAGTTCCAGGCGCACCAGAACGCAATTTTCGACGTCGCCTGGTCGCAAGATGATCGTCAGATCGTACGTCCGCCGTCCTTTCTCGACCCCAACCGAGTTGCTGATCGTGCATGTCTCCCCCTTGCGCAGGTTACGTCGAGTGGTGATCAAACTGCGCGAGTGTCGGACGTCGAGACGGGTCAGATGGTGGCCATTCTCTACGGCCATAGGAGTAGCGTCAAGATGTCGACGTGGGATCCGCAATCGCCCTGTACGTCTTTCCCGATTCCGCTTGCCTCCTGATTTCTTCGGTACCACCGTGCTGACCTGCTTCGCTTGTCGCAGACGTCCTCTCGACGGCTTCGCGAGACGGCAACATCCACGTCTACGACCTCCGGGCAGGCTCGATGGGGAGCAGTGCGGACTTGGGCTCGCGTCGCCGGTCGGCCAGCGATGGGGATGACGACGGGGAAGGAGGATTCAGGCCGGTCAACGTCATCCGACACGCCCACGCAGAAAAGGGTGGGAAGAGGCCGTCTCCCAGTCAGGTGAGTCCCTTGGTTTTCCTCCCGTTCGAGGGGGAGCTGAAAGGCTGACTCTGCTGCTCGGTGTGATTGCAGCGAACGGCCACGAGATCACCGACGTCCATTCTCTACATCCCTCAGAAGCCACACACGCTCGCTTCGGCAGGAACAGCCGACGGGACCGTTAAGCTCTGGGACCTTCGCACGCACGGCTCCTACACGAAGAAGACGCCCTGCCCGCCGCTGCCGTCCGAGGAGAGCTTGGACCCGACGTTCGCGCGCAAGCAGAGCTTGTTTTCGGCAACGTCGTCTGGGAAGACGCTCGGGGTTGGAAGGAGTTATGGGATCTCGAGCATGGTGTTGAGTCCCGAGGGAGATGTCATCTACGCGCTCGGTGTTGACAATCAGTGCGTTTACCTTTCCGCCATTGCCGTCCTCGGCACTCACTGACCGACAAACTACTATCTTTCGCATTCAGGGTCCACTGCCACTCTCTCACCAACCTCTCACATGCCCTCCCTCAAACTTACAGCCATCCGTCCCTCCAAGTGTCGTTTTACTCCAAGCTCGCGCTCTCTCCAAACGGCCGATACCTCGCCTCCGGGTCCGTCCAGGGCGACATCCATCTCTGGGAGGTCGGCGGCAGCTTTGCGAGTCCTGCGTGCGGCGAGAAGGAGCGGAACGGGATCGCGCTCGAGTTCCAGATTGAGGGAGGGAAGAAGAGGGAGGTTGGGTCGGTCAGCTGGGGAACGACAGGCGTGAGTCCTTCTTCGAACTCTCGTCTTCCTTGTTGAGTGGTTCTGATCCGTCTGTCCATCTCTTGTTCACCAGCTCGCCTCTTGCTCGGACGATCTGTCGATGCGCATCTGGAAGGCCAACCCCAAGGCCGCGCAGGACCTCGAGGACGACCCGAGCCGCTACTGCTGGAACTGGGTGGGCAAGAGGGTCGAACCCATTTCCGGTGAATGAACACATCTCTCGTAGGATCTGGCCGTCCTCTCATCTTTCGACGAAACTCGGACCAGTCAAAGGAATAGGCGGTCGAACCCCTTTCCCCCCCGCCCTTCCTCTTCATCTCTCTCTCTTCCCCAACTACCATGTATCGCTTTTCTGCTCTCCCATGTTGTTCTCCTGCCCTTCCTCGTCTACAAGTGCACTCGAAGACTCAGTCCATAAAAGAAACTTGCGAGTGCACTTGCCGACTGCCAAGAGATGATCTCGCGCGCAACACGCTGGTCCGATCTCGCGACTCGAAGGTGGCAACGCTCTCCTCGAACTCCCACCCCACCCCTCCTTGTTTCTCTACTCCTGCAAGCTCAACCACACCCACACCGAATGGTTCAAACCTCCAGCCTGTCCACTACCTCCGTCGCCAGCCCCATCTCGCCCATCCTGCCCCAGTCGCCCGCTGCCGGAGAGGCAGAGCCCGAGCCGGATATACCGAACCGTCGCCCTGGTCTCGATGGACTGCAGGACGACGTTAAATCGGACGACACCAAGGGAGGAGATGGAGACGAGAAGGAGGTCGAGGTTACGGTTCTCGAGAAGGGAGGTCGAGGAGGGATGATGAACAAGGTCGGCTCCCCTCTATCTCACTCACCCATGCTCCCTCGGCGTCCGCCACCAGCTGCACCCTCATACATCCGCCTCACCTGCTTCATAGTTCTGACCTCCTCTTCTACGCGTGTCGTTCCGTGCAGCTGCTTCATGGACACCTTACTCAGAAAGAACGCCTGGCGTCTGCGTCCAGCCCCGAGGTTGGAAAAGGTACGCGTGCCCTCCTTTCGCCCTTGTCCGACGGACCGCGCGACTCTTGGCTCGTTCACCACGTTGACAACTTTTTTATATATCTGTTTTCTCTCTCTCGCACCTACCAGGCGCTGGTACGACCGTCGAGCCCTCTCCTCGACCTTCGGCCACCCACGAAGGGCATCCAAGGTTGATCAAGCGAGCCCCGACGGCGCCGAACCCGTCCCACTTTCACCCGGCCCCAGGAACGGTCGTCACCGTCAACTCTGGATCGCCCTTCTTCCTACAGCACGACGTCGAGAAAAGGGATGGAGCTGCGACGCCCAGGAGGCCCATCGCCGAGGTGCTCATGAAGCCCTCCAAAAAGCTCGCGAGCGACGCTGATCTGTGAGTTTCTTCCTCGCTCTCTCCGCCGGGATTGCTCTCGATCTGACCCTCGCAATCTCTTTTGTGTCATCTCTCAGCACCTGGAAGCGAGCCGGCTACAACGTCATGACGGCCTCGTGGTTCAACGTCCTCTTGATCTTTGTCCCGGTCTGCTGGGCGCTCGAGTTCTCGCACCAGGGTCACACGCTCGTCTTCGTCTTTGCCATGCTTGCCATCATCCCCCTCGCCTCGCTGCTTGGGTTTGCGACCGAGCAGCTGGCCCTTAGGGTTGGAGACACTCTCGGTGGTCTCATGGTGAGTTGCAGCCTTCCTTCCTTGTCTGGTTGGTCGAACCCCTTATCAATTCCTCTTCTGATCTCGCTGCAGAACGCCACTTTCGGAAACGCCGTCGAGTTGCTCATCTCAATCCTAGCGCTCGTCAAGGGAGAACTTGACATCGTTCAAGCTTCAATGATTGGTTCCATCCTGTCGAACACGCTGCTCGTCCTCGGAATGTGCTTCACGGCGGGTGCGTCTCTCTTTCGATCTAACCCTCACCATTTCTTGTCGCTGACTCTGCCCTTTGCGCTTTGCAGGTGGTCTGCGATTCCACGAGCAATCGTACGCTCTCCGAGCTGCTCAACTCAACATCTCGCTCCTTGGAATGGTCGTCATCGCCGTCGGAATCCCTGCCGCCTACCACATCTCGGGCGGCTTCGCTTGGAACGACGCCCCCGAAGGAGTCGAGCTCAAGAACATCCTCATCATCTCGCGAGGAATCGCCATCATGCTTCTGCTTCTCTACATTGTATACCTTGTCTTCCAATTGTACACCCAGTCAGTCTCCTCTACTTCTCTTCTTGCCCCCGTCGCGAAACTGACTTTCTTCCGACCTTTCTCCAGTGCCTACCTGTACAAGACGCTCCCTCCCATCCAGCGACGACGACTCGAGGCTTCCATGCCTCACGCCGGACCTTCTCCTCCCGGCTCGCACGTCTTCCGACTTCCATCTTGGGTCCCCTCTCACTTTGGCTCTTCCTCCGGGTCGAGCGTCTCGTCCGGTGCTTCCGTCCGAGCGCGACGGACGTCGGACGCCGACACCCATGATGGACACCAGCACGCGCACAGCGGAGCCAACCCTCAGGACGAGGAGGTGCCGGACGTCCTTGTTGAGGAAGAGGGAGATGACGAGCTGGAGATCCCTCAGTTGACTTCCATCCAGGTGCGTTCAGACTTTCGCTCTGCTCTCGACTGGCTGGAGAGGTTCTGACTTCTGTCTGATCACTCGCTTGCAGGCCTTCGTCATCCTCTTCATCGTCGTTGTCATTACTGGAGTCACGGCCGAGTTCCTCATCGGATCGATCGACGGCCTGACCTCCAGCGGAAACGTCTCGAGGGAGTTTGTTGCCCTCATCCTCTTGCCTTTGGTTGGGTGCGTCTCCTGCCTTCACTCTTCCTCTTGTGTGTTCTTGTCAGCTGACCTCCACTTCTCATCCGTCTGATCAGAAATGCCGCCGAACACGTTACGGCCGTCACAGTCTCCGTCAAGGACAAGATTGACCTCTCGCTCAGTATTGCGATCGGATCTTCCATCCAGGTGCGCTTCTCTTCCTTCGCTCCTCTTCTCTCGTTTACATGGCTGACCGGAACTGCACCTCGCCTCAACTAGATCGCCCTCTTCGTCATCCCCTTCCTTGTCTGCCTCGGATGGATGATCGGCCAGCCCTTATCGATGTTCTTCCCCGTGTGGGAGAGCGTCATGCTCATTTTCACGGTCCTGCTCGTCAACTGGACCTGCAACGACGGAGTTTCAAACTTTGCGTGCGTCTCTTTCCCTGCAGCCTTTGCTTTCGGTCGCCTGCACCCTTTTTTTGACGGCTCGCTTCACACTTGATATTTTGCAGCGAGGGAGCGATCTTGATGATGGCCTACGTCGCCATTGCCCTCGCCACCTGGTTTGTCAACTAAGGTCGAGGTTGTCTCATACCCCGACGAAACGGCAACGCACAAAGGTCACCGTTCCCCATCACTGCTGCCTTTCTTTGCGCTCGACCGCCTTCCTGTATCGCCAACGACGGCCCAACCCGCTTGTCTTCCTCTCTGTTTCTTCCTTCCTCTCCTGTAGCTCGATCCAACTCCAGCTTTCTCTGCCTCTTGCTCTCTTTTTCCATGCCCTCAATTGCGCCTCCCTGCTTGTTCTAGTAACTCGAAGTTGGCTCTCAAGCTGGTTACAATGTCCATAGCTAAATCAATTTCAAAGGTCGAGAAGGGGAAAGAGGCAAAAGCGGAATAGGAAGTGGCGACCACGACAGCTTGGATCACGCTTTCTTTTGACCCGTCTTCCGATCCAGGTCCGGCCTCCAAAGGCTTGGTGCGACCTGCGTAGTCCCAACAGAGGCTCCGTTCGTCAGCCTTCGGCCATCTTTTCTGCACAGCGTAGGACAGAACACTTGAAGGACGTACCTGGCAGCCCACGATGGCGCTCTGCTTGACCCACTCCTCATCCACCACGGTCCCTTCGTCCAGCTCTTCCAGCTCGGGAGGGACCGGCGTGTTATCGCGGATGATGATGAAGTCGAAGTTGTCGAGCTTCTTGGGCGCGGACGCTACGGTGATCGATTCTGCCCCGAGCGCGAGCGAGAGGAAGATGACGAATTCCTGCACGTCGCGAAATAGGAAGGGGAGAACGAGTCAGCAAGGAAAGAGCGGTAGACGGTATCAAGTCAGACACTCACGCGCTCGTCTCGCTGAGGTTGGATGTAGAGGAGGTCGAGGCCTGCAAACGGGCGTCCGGGAGCTCGGTGCGGGCTGAGGAGGAGGTCGTGCGTCTGACCCCATGTCGGTTGGATGAGCCCTTGCGAAGCGGGGAAGTTCGTGTTGAGTGATCGCGGGGTTGCCAGAGCGAAGGCTCGCCAGTATGATGCCTAAGAGGGGAGCGGAATGACAGCGATTATCAGGATCGGAATCTTGTTGGGTTGGATGAAGGATCAGACGTACGATGTGTCGGTCGGCTTCTTGCACCTCAATCGCACTCTGGATGTAGCTCGTTGCGAGACAGGGGATGCCCAGAGCAAGACTCCTGAAGTACTTGGGTCGTCTCGACGGGCCGTCGCCCACTAGGAAGATGCCCGTCAGGTCCCGAAAGTCGGGCAGGAATTTGAGATCGGTCGAGAGGTATGTTCCTTCCTTGGTGTTGCCGGCGCTCGTCCTTGAAACGGCGTACAGCTCGTCGATCTCGTTGAAGACTTGTCCGCCGTTGCTGTTGATCAAAACCTTCGCGGCCTGCTTGGTTTCGTCCTTCATGTTGGAGAAGACGAAGGCGCTCTTGGAAAAGACCTTGGCGGACGACGGCGCACCGTTTGCGGAGCGAGTGCTGCGTGCTGGGGAAGGGACGAGGGCTCGAGACGAGGTCGTGCCCGATTTCGGAGTGTTTGAGGGCGCCGACCGCTTATTCGCAGCCCTCGACGAACCAGCGACCGCGTTGACCCTGACAGGCGAGCCTCCAGCACCGATAGGATTTACGGCAGCCTGAGCGTAGTCGAACGTCGTGGGTCGACCTCGCACGAGGATGTCGGACATTTCGAGCCGGCGGTCATCCATCTGAGCGTGGTTTCCACCGGCGAGGAACTGAGCGCGGAAAGGAAGCAACAGGTTTTTCTCGTCAGGCGGGGTGGGCGTAGGAGAGGACCAAAGGGAACGCACCATGTCCTCGAGCTTTTTCGTCGTCACCACGTTCCTGTCCAGGCCTTTCAGCAAGATGGGCGTCTCAGACTCTAGGCCACCTATAACCTCGTTTGTCTCCTGGACCTCGAACCGCTGACCACCAGAGATGAGCACGTCTCCCCGCTTGACATTTGCCCTTCGCATGTTCTTGACGTTGACGAGGTGCAGGCCGCAGTGGTCGTCAAAATCGACCCGGAAGTCGCCGCCGTGGCCGACGTCCGTGACAGTTGCCGTGTAGTAGTCTTTTGAACCGCCTCCGATCCAGAGCGCAAAGACGCGATCGACGGGACCGGTAAACTCCCGCTGCTCGGCCACTCGCAAGACTCGCCGACTGACGGAAGGCGTCGAAGCTGGAGGAGCGACCGAAGCTGTCCGAGCGCGCGTGCTCGCTCGAGCGGACGTCGAAGCGACTGGTCCTTGACGAGCTCCAGCGGGAGCCGACCGGCCGCTGAGGATGATTTTGGCGGCGCTGGGACGACTCTGCGGCGGTGAGGGTGGGGCGTCCAAGTCATCGTCCTCGATGGAGTCGTTGGTGGCCTGCGCGCGACACGTCAGGCGGGTCAAAAAGCCTGCAAACCCAACAAATAACGGTGAGGGATACTCACGATAGAAACCCGACCCTTGCCCTTTCCAGCAGCCTTCTTCCTCCCTGAGGCGCCATCGTCCATCTTCTCCTGCTTGACCCTCTTGACCCCCATCCCGTTGGCCTGGCCCACGACCGACAGCGGCCGCTTGCCCTTGCCCTTCCCAGCAGCAGCCACAACTGGTGGGGCCGTGGCCTTAGCCTTGCCCTTGCCCATGGCCTGTTTGGGCGGCGGCTCGTCCTTGTACGTGAACGGACCCAGCGAGTCGTTGACCTCCTCTTCCGACTCGGACCGGACTGAAGAAAGATCCGAGTCGTCGTCGGCAATCGTCCGTGCTGATGGTCGAGAGCCTGACGAGTGAGAGGGAATGGCGAAAAGGTCAGTTCGCTCGCAGGCACGTAACGCAAAGTACGAAAGGACGTACTCAACGAAGCGTTGAACTCGACCTGTCTCTGCATGAGCTTCTGCATTGGCAGCGTTAGCTGGCCCTCCTTCTCCGCCTTCCTCCGCCGCTGCTGGGCGGCCAGGCCCTCGTCCTCCGAGCTCGCCGCAATGTCCGACAGGTCATTCAGCTCCGAGCCGAGGTCGACGACTGACTGGAAGGCTTCCGACGGGTTGACCTTCGCCTTGCGCCCGCTAACGTCTGGGATGTCGTCCGACGTCGGTTCGCGCTTGAGGGCCGGCGCCGGGGGCAGAGGTCGGAAGGGGGACGATGGCTTGGAGACAGTCCTGCGGTACGTCGAAGCGAATGTGATCTCCTCCCCATCTGACAAGTCGTCTTCTTTCTCGGGGGACGATTGGAGGGTGAGGTTGGACGGCCGGACGGTGCCTGAGCTCGAGGGTCGTCCAGTGGGTGATTGAGCAACGGAAGGGAAGGCCGACTCTCCGACGGCTGAGCCGAACGCCGAGCGGGAAGGTGACTTGGCCCCACTCGTGCTGGCAGTAAAAGCGGTGAGGGTTGTCTTGCGAGGGCTGGTGCGAGGAGAGGAGGTGGATGCGGTCGGTAGGAGGCGAAAGGCATCGTCAACCATCCCACTGCTGCTCGGCTGGTGACGAGGCGAGTGCGAGGAAGGTGAAGTGCCCGGAACGACGTCGCCGTCGGACGAAGGAACGTTGAGAATAGGGAGATGGGATCGCTTGATGAAGCCGGACCTGTTGGCGAACGAAGTGGGTCGGTGTTCGAGAGAAGCTGGTTGCGAGTCCGGAACCAGGAGCTCCTTGGCCTGCGACTCGGTTTGTAGGCTTAACGACTCTTGCTTCGACTTGCGCGACTCCAACGACTCGGCTCCAATCGTCCGCAAGCTCTGGCTCTGCGTGGCTAGCTGCGTCGCGACCAGACCCTCGTCGTCCGCGTTCCATCGCCGACGATCCTCCTCGATGGAATCATCGAGAGAGTCAGGTCCCGGAGACAGGTAGGATCGGTCGTACTGGACCTGAGTGTACATGGGCTGTGATGGGTCCTGGTCCGAGTTGATCATCAAAGCGAGTGAGGGTCAGCGAGAACGGAGTAGCGCGACGAGGGGAAGACTCGTACAGGGTCGAACGGGATTGAACTAGGAGCCTGGGATGGCTGTCCTCGCGACTGAAGCAAGTCTGGGATCGTCCCTGGGGCCTGTGATGACAACGGTACCGGTCCAGAAGGTTGGTCGTCAGGATGGATCCTTCTGTGGAGGGAGGAGGGACGGTGAACTCACCCATCGGTCGGACGCGAAGGAGTCTTCCCCACTATCGTCTCCCCTCCTTCCATCTGAACCCCTACCACCCGCCGAGTGTGTCTTGAAGCTCGCTTCCAAGTTCGTGGCAGACGGGTCCTGGCTCTGGGACGACTGGGACAGGGACTGCTGGCCGAGCGCGCGCAGGACGGCGCTGTTGCGGGGGGCGGCCGAGGGTAGAGTGAACTGCGAGTGCTGGGTCGGCTGCTGGGAGGCCGTGCTTGACGAGTGGGATCCGGTGTAGGAAGCCGCGCGTTCTGACGGCTGGAGCATCGTGTGAGGAGGGTGCTCTGCTGGTCGTCGGAGAAGGAGCCTTCAGGGCGGAGAGGAGAACCAAGGACGAACGCGTCAAAGGGGAGGCGCGTAACATGCCATGTTGTAACGGGCCACTCTGTGCTGGGAATGGGTCTTCTCTCTGATGAATACACAGCAGCTCTTTGTGAGAGACTGAGGATGCACCAGCCTGCCCGAATCCGCGAGTACAAGAACAGGAGTAATGACAGACGCCGAGATCGGGCTTCCCCTGTTGGGGAAACCGAACCCAATCTGGTCTGTCCTTCTCAACATGCCATGTAACTCCTGCTACGGCCTGTTACGCTGGACAATTTCAAGCAGGGCGGACGAACGACTCCGTCCATTTCCAGCACCTCAAACCCATCAACTCTCTACTCTCGAAGCATGGCACCTAAACGCAAGGCACCCCTCTCCGGAACCACGCCCGCACCCCGCGCAGGCGCATCTTCCAAGCCCGCACCTCCGTCGGCCAACAACAAGAAGCGCGGAGGAGGAGGAGCAGGCCGACAGGCACCTCAGCCCAAGAAGGCTCGGGTCGATGTCGAGTACGACGACGAGCCGTCCGGGTCCAAGAAGTCCAAGGGCAAGGGCAAGGGACCCGCTGCTCCTCCTACGCCCAAGGTCCTCCCCGCTCCCAAGCCCGTCGAGGACGTCGCCGTTGCCAGCACGTCCCAGAAGGCGAACTCGAAAGGCAAGAAGCTCGCGTTCGCCTCGACCCCCGAGGTTGACGCTCTCCCGGCTGCCTCAGCACCCAAGCCCTCAGCGCTCAAGCCCCGTCAGCCTACGGGTCCCAAGACGTTCCAGGTCATCGCCGGATCGTACGAGAAGCTCCTGTACGGTCTCCAGGGTGTCTTCCCCGAGCCAGGGCAAGAGGCCGACTACTCGATCAAACCAATCTTCATCTTCCCCGCTCACCAGGCCTGCGTCAAGACTGTCGCTGCTGCCGAGGGTGGAAAGTGGCTCGCTACGGGTGCTGGGGACGAGGTTGTCAAGATCTGGGATCTGAAGCGGAGGAAGGAGGTTGGAGGGCTGCAGCAACACACTGGTGCGTGCGACTGTTTCCTGCTGATACTCCACTCTCATGGCTGACTCTCTTTACTGCATGTCGACAGGCTCCATCACCAGCTTGCAGTTCCCCTCGCGAACGCACCTCATCACCGCCTCGGAGGACAGCACCATCACGCTCTTCCGCTCGCGCGATTGGACCGTCCTGCGCTCGTTCAAGGGCCACGTCGGCCGGGTTAACTCTGTCGCCGTCCACCCGACCGGCAAGCTCGCGCTCAGTCTCGGCAAGGACAGGACTCTCAAGGTGTGGGACCTCATGAAGGGGAAGGCCGGAGGTAGCACAAAGCTCGGCAAGGGTACGTCATCTCACCCTTCACCCTTCCTCCTCCATCCTTTGATAACCTTTCCTGACGTAGACCGTCCCATTTGTTTGTGATTTAACAGAGGGTGAGATCGTGCGGTTCTCCCAGTCTGGTTCGCTCTTCGCCGTTCTTTGCACGAACACGATCGACCTCTACAACACCGACATGTCGCCCCTCTGCACGCTCACCAACCCCAAGCGGTTCCACGACTTCCACTTTGTCACCGTCCCCGCGTCGACCGAGGGCGGCGAGAAGCGCGAGCTGCTGGTTGCGGCTGTTGAGGAGGGCTACGTGAGGGTGTACGAGTTTGCGATGGTGAAGAAGGAGGCAGCCGCGAACGGTGTGGAGGGATGGAGTAAGGCGGAGAGGGGAGAGTGGACGGAGATCGCTCGACTTGTGGGACACAAGCACAGGTTTGTCCTCCCCACATCCTTTGATTCATAAAACACCTATTGACCTCCTCCCTCTGGTCCGTCGTTCTCTCGCCGCAGGGTCAAGTCGCTCTCGCCTCTTTACCCTCTGGTCGCCACCGTCTCCTCTGACGGCTTCATCAACCTCTACGACCTCGCGTCCCTCCCCTTGTCCTCTCCCGACCTGGCAGAGCTCGAGCCTGTGAGCAAGTACGACACCAAGGGCACGCGCTTGACGTGTGTCACCCTTGCCGAGGGCGGGGCGCTCGCTGAAGGTGGGGAGGAGAGTTCTTCCGAGGAGGAGGAGAGCAGTGACGACGAGGAGGAGGAGGAGGAGGAGGAGCTGGACAGCGAGTTTGACGAGGAGCTCGAGGGAGAGGAGGAAGACGAAGACGAGGAGGAGATGGAATGATCTGGCTTCTCGTATCTCCAACACTTCCGACGATCCGAGCCTATGTGATCACGGCGTTGGCACGGACATTGATTCCGACGATGGTAAGGAGCAAATAGAAAGCGAGAGACTGTGCTCCCAGAAAGAAGACAAGCAAAGAAGGCAAGGGATCATGTACAGGCAAAAGAGTCCTTTTTGATGTGTTGTTTCAAGCGGTACAGTGAACGACGGTTCGAAGAAGAAAAGAAAAGAGACGGGAGTCCTACGACCTAGGGACTCGAGAGCCCGCGAAGACCCGGTGAGCGTTGACGGCGGTCGTGTTGGAGGGTGTGACCTCCTGGACGTCGATGGCCGGGCAGTTGGGCGTGGTCAGGTTGGCTCCGTACTTGGCTCCAAAGTAGATGACGACACCGCTGGAAGATCATAAGCAAGGACAGAACCAGTTGGTCAGTAGAGCTTTGAAGGCAAAGGCAGGGTGTGAGAGGGAAAGCTCACTTGGTCCATCCGAAACCGGTGACGACCTCGTACTCTCCACCTCCGCCAGCAGCGTCTAAGTCGGTTGCGTTGAACTTCTCAAACATCTGACCGGTCGAGACGGGCGACGAGTTGGTAACGTTGAGCTCGGCAGCGGGGAGCTGCTCGAGCACACCGGGAAGGGAACCTCCGGTCGAGTACCTGAGAAGGGCACAGGCGATTCAGTTTGACTTCGAACGGAGACTCAAAGTGGATAAGAGAATCAAACGCACCAAGAGCAGAAGGCAGCGGCAATGTACCGGTTGACGATCTCAAGCTGCAAGGCGTCCCTCCAGCTGGTCGAGTTGTCGCTCACCGCAAAGGGCTCAACGACGGCCGGTCCGCCCGTCTGAGCAGGCAGGTCCGTCTCGTTCAAACCCAGCTGGCCGGCCGGGATGAGTGACCAGAGAGACGTGTCGTTGGTACCGTAGGAGAGAAGAGACGCGTAGGGTGTGGTCGTAACGTTGGCGTTGAGGTTATCGAGCGCCTCAGCGAGAACGTATTGGAGGTTGGGCCAGGCGTTGGGGCTAAGAACAACGAAGAAATCGTAAGTCCAGCGGAAAAGAGAGAGCAGAGAGGTCAAGGAGGACCCACAAGTCCCAATTGAGGCCGGCAGGAACGAGCGTGGCCGGAACAGATCCGTTGTAAAGGCTCACAATGTAGTTGAGTCCCGCAAAGGCCTGAACGGCCTTGACCTCGTCCGTCTCGACCTCGGGAGGGATGATGTCGAGCCAGTATGGGAAGAAGGCAGCGAGCGAGAAGAAGTCATTTCGAGCGTTGGAAGTGAGGTTCTACAGAGAACGAGCGAGCGAAAGTTAAATGCACGTTTCTTTTTGAGGGCAGAGTAACACGAGACACTCACAAAGTCGTAGAAGGCGACCTTCTCAGAGTCCCACATAAGGTCCAGGATCGCAGCCTTGCCCTGCTCTCCCTGCCGCCGGTGCAGGTCGGCACGCGACGTGATGTTGGTGCTGTTGGCGGTCGTGTTGACTGATGCGTACTGGTCGTAAAGGTCGGCCAATTTATAGTGGTTTGAGGTCAACAGGGCGTTGAGCTCGATAGGGATGATGTTCTTGATACTGGGAACAACGTTTGAGTAAGTCATCCACTCAGCGTCATCTGGAAAGATGAAAGACGTACTTGAGAGACCTCAACCCAGCGTAGGGGTCCGAGACGTTCTTGAGAGGCTCCTTCATCCACCGAGCAGTGTAGTCCCAACCGGACTCGGCACCGCTGGCGAGCTCGACGTAGAGAGCCTCCGCCTCAGTCTCGTTAAGGGCAGGCACAGAGAGGTTGACCGTCTCGTAGTCCTCGACGTAGCCCTCGGGCCTGGGCGCGGTGTTAACGAATACGTTATACCGTGAGACGGCGTGCGTCGTGTTGGTGTAGGGCGAGACGACCGTAGTCGTCCGGTTGGTCGACCACCACTCAAACTCCTTGTCAGCGAGCGGAAGCGCCCGCTCGAGGATGGTCGTGTTGCCGGTGAACTCGACATACTTGGCCAACATCTGGGTGAAGACGGGCGGCTGAGATCGGTTGAGATAGTACTGTCGAACGAGAAAGCCACGACTCAGCGAAAAGACGAGGTTTGCTCTGAGGGAAGGGAAACGCACCTTCCTACCACCGTTGGGGATAAAGCCGTACGTTTCGATCTCGTCCATGAAGTTCAAGAGAATGTTGTTGGCGTACTCGGCCAGGCCAGAGTGAAGCAGACCCTCAAGAATCCAGAACGAGTCCCCTGTGTGCGCAAGAATGGTTCAGCCTATTGCTTCTGTCTTCGATGAAAGACATAATTCAACGAACAGTAGTACACCTCTCGGTCTGCGCAAGACGGTGAAAGATGGACAGATCAGCAGCAGCCCTTCGGATAGCTGACGGAAGGAGACTTACAGCGACCACCCGGAACGACGACCGTGTGGTTCAAAGGGATCAAGGTCGAGTCGCAGTCCTCGCTGTCCTGGCAGATGACACTGTTGTTGGTTTCTCTGATCAAGTCCGCCCAGTAGCCCATGACCTCAACCTCGAACCCGCGCACGATGTCGTCCTCGATTGTGCTCAGGAAGGGAGTGGCCGAGGCGTTGTACGACGGGTCGATCTGGACGGCGACGAGCTCGGTGCCTTCGGCGTTGAAGTAGTCGTTGAGGAACGACTCGAGCTCGGAATAGGTGACGTTGCCGTCCGACGAGAGCTGCTGCCAGGCCGTCAGTGTCTCGTTCAGACCCAACCGGGTAGGCTTGTCGGGGAATGTCTAGCAGGTCAAGCAATCCTTTAGGTCAGCGCGCTTCATGAGCAGCACGAGAGGAAGGAACAGACCCACCTTGGAGTCAGGGAAGACCCCAGCGAGCTCGACGGTGTTGAGAATCTCTCCCGCGCAGTAGATCGGATCCTGGCACCAGCTCTGCGACACGGGCACGGGATCGAGCCCGACGAGCGCATCAGGCGCGAGGGTCGACGTGGGCGAAGCGGTCGACTCGGCCGACGCGGATGTTGGCGTTGGGCTGTCGACGGCTTCTGAGGAGGTGGACGGAGCGACAGGCGGGGAGGTCTGGATGGTGACCGAGCCTGTGATGGTTGAGGTTGCGTCTGACACCTGGGCGTTGACTACGCGGGAGAGAGCCAGCGCTGCGAGCGGCAGGCCGGCGTAGGTGGGTGCTTTCATACTGACTGAAGGCTAGAGGGACGGGGTTGGTGAGAGAGCAGAAGGAAAGAGATGACATTTTTCCCGCAGCCCTTCTCTTCGCTTCGCCCAGAGAACCGACAGTCTCTCATCGTCATGCTCGGCCAGCAGTTGGGTCAGCGGTCAAGCCAAGATGGGGTTTTTGGTAGGACCGAGTCTTGCGACGGGAAAGGGGACAAGCAGTTTCAGATCGTCATGGGAAGAAAGTGGAGTCGCCCAAAGGAGAGATCCGCCTCCGAGTCCCGCTCAGATCAGCATCCGACCAAAAGATCGCCCAAACGTACAGCCGTTTTGCGCAGACGAGAGCTAAGCATCGGGGAATGGTCATTAGATGGTGTAGCAGATGGGGACACGCGTCGCAGCGTCGAGAGAGCATCCCGCGCGCGCCTACAGGCTTTGCAGATCCGAACCAAGGCATCCTGGACCGAAATCTACGAGCGCCAGAGGTCGGGCAAGGTCATGTCGAATAGCGACTGTGTAGGTTGCCGACCGTCAGAGGAAGGAAGGAAGGGGGGAAGTTGGCCGTTAGGGGGAAGGATCGTTCGTCGCACTGATGGATTCCAGCGAGCGCAAGAATCAACAACGAGGCCTCGAGGAGGCTGAAAAAAGAACACTCACAAGCCGCGTTGTCCGTGTGTAGAAGTGGATGTATCGAACTCTCCGTCGCCTCAGCCTCCTCGCCTTCCCAGCCCACCCCCAGTCCGCCCAACGATCTTCGCCCAAACGCGCGCCAAACTGACGACGTTCCCAACCCCAAACCCTAGCACTCCCACCACAACGGTGACGACCATCGCAATCTGATTCCCGCAAACACCCCTGACATGCTGAGCAGGTTCGGAAGACTGGACGTTGGTCCACCACCTCGACGACTCTGGCGCGCAGTGGAGCGGGGTCGTGAAGATGTCCGAGATCGTCAGACTTAGCAGCGAGGCCCAGAGCGAGATGACGACGAGGTCGAGCGAGGTGAAGAGGAGTTTGGAGGGTAGCGACCAGAGTCCGATCGGCTTGCCGAAGTACTCGAGGTAGACGGCCGTGAGGACGTGCAGCAGGGCCGGAGGGGAGAAGATGATGGCCACGAGCGGACTCGAGCCGGTGATGCCCGTGAGCGACGCCTTGGCCTCGAGGTTGCGTATACGCACGCCGAGCGCGAGGGTCGTGCACGTCAGCGCAAAGTTGGCCAGTCTGAGAAAGAGCGGCGTCCAGAACGAGTAGAGCGTCCAGCGGCCGATGCGGGCCTTGATCCCTTCGCGCGCGCCAGTGTCGCCCTTTTCGGGATCCCGATGACGCGAGATCGACCGGCGGGGGTGCGCAGAGTAGGGCTCGGACCAACCGGGCGTTTTCGAGTGGTGCTGGGTGTAGGCGGAGTACGGCTGTGGTGTCGGCAAGGAGAGGCGAAAGTTGGGTCGATGGCTGGCTCTCCGAGCGCGAACGGGCGTCGCCGGGAGGGGCAAGGCGAGGTCGAGAGGTTTGGGCGACTCGGTTTCCAGATCACCAGTTCGAGTTTGACCGCCGAGGATGTCCGGAAAATACGACTTTTCAGGCTCGCCGTCGTTCGTTGCCGGCCGTTTGGGAGGTTGAGCTGTGCCGGCCGACGAGCCTGATGCGAACTTGCCCCGGAACGAGACGGGCGAGAGAGGATTGTTCCACCAGCTAGGCCTCCTCAATGGACTCGTGGACGTCTCTCCGTCCTCTTCCTCCACTCCTGCCAGGCCCAGCCCGGTCGTCGAGCTCCCATCCAGTCCGAGCGTCGAGCGGGAAAGAGGATCGGGCGGACCTCCAGGCGGACCCTGGGTACTCGACTCAGACAGGTCGGACGAGAAGTGTGTCCGTGTAGGCGATAATTCCTGCAGGAGGCCTGGTCGAGAGGTGTTGGGACCAGCGAGGGCGTTGAATCCGGACGCAGAGGACAGGGCTCGGTGATGGGACGAGGACGACGTAAAGAGGTGACTTGCCGAGACGGCCTCGTTGGGTGAGTCTGGCGGAGTCGGAGGTTGAGCTCGAGCGTAGGCTAGGATGCAGCGTCATGGCTTGTCAGTCTGAAGCGCTTGCGAAGGGGAGGTACGGGCGGCGGACGAGGTTTGGTCGAGCGCAGCAAGACCGCCTGAGGAGAGAAAGGGGTCCAAGAGAGCAAGAGGAAACAGCAACGCACGAGGCTCGGTCCTGACCTTCCTCCTCCCAGCTGAGCCGTACTGACTCCCAGTAGGCGGAGCAGGTGCTCTCTTTCCGACGGTGGATCCGCTGGCGTCCGAGTTGCCTCGTTGGCGGGCGGACGTGCTTGGCGGAGGGAGGGGCGACCGTGGCCGGCCGGAGGAGGAGGGAGGGAAGGCCATGCGGGCGAGACCAGCGGACAGGGTAGCAAGGAGAGTGAGGAGCAGGAGCGAACGTAAAAGAAAAGAGAGAGCGTGTGTAGGGTGTTGAGGTTGAGGCAGAAAGGGTCTGGGGCTTGGTTGTTGGGTCGGATCAGGGCAACATGGGTTCCCACGCTGACCCGCCCTCTCGTTTCGTTGCAGAGACTCCTTCCCTCCTTTCCACTCGTCCTCTCACTCTCGGACCCTACAACGAATGGTCTCCCTGCCTTCGTCCGTGTCGTCGGCGTCTCCTCGGACGCTGATTACGGCCTCGGTCGTGCTCTCGTCCACTCTGACGGCCCTGTCGATCGTGTCCTTCCAGGCCCTCCGCCGAAAGAGCCTGCGCGAGTCTCTCCGCAGAGACGTCGCCCTAAGCCTCACCAAGGACGACCTCAGGATCCAACACGACGGCTACCCCGAGCCGGATGGCAGGGACGCCCAGCTGCTCGCAGATGGCGGTATCATGCAGGTCGACGGCAGGGAGGTTGGCTCGGACGCGGCCGGCCAGGCTGGGGGCAAGAAGAAGAAGTTCAGCGAGGAGCTCGTCAGGGAGCAGGTCCGTCTCTTCTTTTCTCTACTGGGCGTGTTAGAGTCATCACCTTGTGCTGTAGAGCCTCGAGAAGGTCGAAGTTTTCACCAAGGATCCTGGGCTGACCGCTGCCTTTCCCTGCGCGCTCGTCGAATGGTCTACTGCGGTCAGCTGGCTCGAAACTACGTCTTCCTCGGCGAGGAGGGCATGGCGCTCGTCCGCAAGTCGTACGTCGTCGTCGTAGGGTGCGGAGGTGTTGGTAGTTGGGCGGCCTTGATGCTCCTCCGATCGTACGTACGCCTCAGCGGACAGCTTCCTCTCTTTTGTCCTCCACGTCCGACTGACGACCGTTCTCATCCCGTCCGCTTCCGCAGAGGTGTCTCGCACCTTCTGCTCATCGACGTGAGCTTCTTTCTCTCGGACAGCTTGTCGACGCTTGCGCTTTGGGCTGACTTGCAACCTTCTGCGTGCCGTCCAGTTCGACCTCACGACCCTCTCGTCCTTGAACCGACATGGTCAGTTCGCACCCCACGCCTCTCAACCCTCTCAGGACGTCTGGACTGACGCTCTTGCGCCTCTTTTTTTCAGCCTGCGCTACGCTCGCCGACGTCGGCACGCCCAAGGTCATCGCGACGAAAAAGTACCTCGAAAAGGTTGCACCGTGGGCGACGATCGACGTCAAGGTCGGCCTCTGGCGCGCTGGCCCCGAAGGGGAAGCCCTCCTCCAAGGTGCCGACTGGGTCGTTGACGCCATCGACAACCTCACGACGAAAGCCCAGCTGCTGACGCACTGCCACAAGAACTCACTCAAGGTGTTTTCGAGTATGGGTGCGGGGGCGAAGTGCGATCCGACCCGAGTGCAGATCGCCGACTTGAGTCTGACGCAGGAGGATCCGCTTGCGAGGAGCGTGAGGAGGTTGTGCAGGATGGAGGGAGTCGTTAGTGGGATCCCGGTCGTCTTTTCGACCGAGGTGCCGACGGACGTAAGGTTGTTGCCCCTGCCTGAAGAGGAGTTCAAGAAAGGCAACGTCAAGGAGCTCGGAGCTTTCGACGACTTCCGAGTACATCCAAGCTTGTTAGTCCACTTTTCCAGCGCTGTAGACTGATTGAGTTGCTCTCCTTCTCCGCTTCAGGTTCGAATCTTGCCTGTTTTGGGGCCTCTGCCCGCCATCTTTGGTCTCAACATCGCCACGTACATCCTCCAGGACATCGCCGGCAAGCCCATCTTGCAGCCCATGGAGGTGCGTCTGCGTTTCAATGTCCTCGCGTTTCTCCAACGGCACTGACGTTCCTACCTCTCGTTGGTTTTCTGAGGAACAGACCAAGAACCGTAAGAAGCTCTACTCTAAGTTGCACAACGATCTCGTTCAAAGGGAGGGCAAGTACCTCCAGATCCCAGAGGGCCAGTGCGTCCATCCGTCTTCACTCTCAAACCAGCACAAAATCTGACCACGATCCTATGTTTTGAACATCTACAGTCGCATCGTGTTGGATCAGCAGGACGTCTCGATGATCTACGAGGAGCTGCACCAGGGCGGTCGCTCGATCCTCCCGTACCCTTCGCCGACAGCCTCAAAACCTAAGCCCAAAGCGCCCAAGGCGTCCGACGCACCCGTCCTCACCCACCCAGCCACGATCGCAGCAGCCAAAGCTGAGGGCCTCGACGTCGTCACTTCCGAGAGCCCATCGGAGGACAAGGTCGTCAAGGAGGCCTTCTACCCTTTCTCCGCCCACCCGATCTGCCTCCGACCCGCGCTGGTCCGGTGGGACCTCTCGAAAGAGCTCTCGGTCACCAACTGCGTTGTCATGGAGCAGAAGGACGCCGAGCGCCATCTCCAGCTGTGCGGGATCGAGGGTAAGCGGAGGGAGGAGGTCTGGGGCTTGGAGGTCGAGAAGGGAGTTGGGGAGCTGATGGCTCTCGCTGAAAGAATTCTCAGCTGGCGGGAGAAGGAGGCATAGATGCTCGTCTACTATGGATCTCAACTATAAACAACGGAGAGAAGGGTCGACGGCGCAGGTGACCTGAAGTGGAGAGAACGTACACACGAGGTCGGGAAGGGACGGAGATCAACCAACTCCCTCTGGCCCCTCCAACAGGCTCTCCTTTCGACCGACGCATCTTCGAGGCATGTCGCTCCTCTCCCTACCGCCCTTCGCCAACCTCTCCCCAGCCCGCCAGAAGGCCCTCTACTCCGACTTCTCAGCCCAGCGGACGACGAATCCGCCCGGGTTCAAGGCCAACGTCGCGTGGTGGAGCTCGCTCCTCCTGCTCGCCTCTGACCGGGGCGCACTGCCGTCCACTTCGACTGACGACCCGGTAGGAGCAGAAGGAGGACTCTCGCTGGAGGTAGGGGAGGATCTGCTCGAAAGTCTGCGAGTTCCGGGAGGAGGGAGACCGTTGGCGTTGGGCACTGTCATTGTCAGTTCGACCTCTCCCCTCACTCCCAGCTCCTGCATCCTCAGCTCTGGCCCATACCTACCTTGCACCCTGACCTCAACTGACTGGAAATTCCATCTGGTCTTTAGGACGAGCTCATCTCGCAATCAACGCTCGTCCCAGTGGCGTCGTACCTATCCCCGAGCTCGAGCTCGACGGCCTCGCTCCCCCTCCGAGTGGCCTCCACCTTGCTCGTCACACCGCTCGTCTGGTCATTTCGCCAGCTTGGCCTGTCTGGGGGTGCTGAGAGCTCCGAGAAGATCCTGGAAAGGGTGAAGGGGAGCTATGTCGTCAAGCCAAACCTTGAGGTGCGTCCAAGCTCACTCCAGAGCAAGGTCACACTCCGTTCATCAGAGGACTCACCCTTGCTCTTCTTTCTTCTCGAAACAGAAAGTCGTCACTTCAACTACGTCCAAGATCCAAGCTCTCCAGCACGCCCAACTGTCCGAAACGGTCTACACGCCGCTCTCATTCAAGTCGACGTTCGCGCCCAGCCTCACCGCGCTCGAGACGTCCGTCCTGCTTTCCGTCCTCGAGCGCAAGCGCGTGCTCGCACGGTCGAGCGATGGGGAGGTCATCCGGTTGGAGTTTGGAGGAACAGATGGGAAGGAAGGTAGGGATGTGGGAGAGATCGAGAGGGGATTGTTGGACATCAAGGTCACGCTCGGCATGCTCGAGGGGCAGGTGGAGAGTTTGCAAAGCAAGATCGCAGAGTACTTTACTTCCCCATCTTCGTGTCTCTTCTACTGTCGGCCAGGTCACCAAGCTGACGCGAGGACATGATCTGTCTCAGACGGACGACCCAGGCCCAGCAAGCGCTCGCAAAGAGCCAAAAGACGCAGGCGCTGTCCTACCTGCGGTCCAAGAAGGACCTTGAGCAGGTCCTGGCCAAGCGGACGTCGTCCCTCGGGATGCTCCAGGGCGTGCTGCTCAAGATGGACTCGAGTGCCGGGGACGTTGCTGTACGTTCCTTCCTCTCTCCCCTGAGGGCTTCCTTCCCTCGAACTGGCCTGTTGCTGACTCGCGGGTCTTGACGTGTCTTTGCGACCTGACAGATCTTGAAGACGTACGAAACGTCAACATCAACGCTCAAGTCGCTCCTCTCGCTGCCCGAACTTCAGCTGTCCTCAGTCGAATCGACCGTCTCAAACCTCCAAGACGCGCTCGCCGACCAGGCCGACATCGACGAGGCCGTCCGGCTGTCTCCTTCCTCGCTCGGAGAAGAGCAGGAGTTGGAGGATGAACTGGAGGGGATGGTTACGAGGGAGAAAGAGGCGAAGGAGCGGGAGAGAGAGACCAAGTTGCTGGAGGCTAGAGTGCCGGAGCGAGAGCAGACAGCGGAGAGGCCGCAGGAGGAGAGGGTGCGGATGGCCGAGTCAACGAAGGAGGGCGAGAAGGAGAAGGAGAGGGTCGCTCTGCCCGCATGAGAGCGGAGTAGGCTTCGCTTGTAGATTAGATCATGACTCGACTCGCCCATTGCTTCCACTGGCCCCGTTCGCGCTAAGAGAGGTAGAAGGAAAGTACATGCAATTGACTAGAGAACAGAGCGATCAATCGGTGATGAGCTCCGAGACCTTCCAGTCCTCGAAAGAGCCATCTGCAAAGCGGCAAGAGCTTTGGTCAGTCCTTTCTGATGTCTGGCGGAAATTGACGACGAGCGGCTTCGACCAGACGTGATGCGAGGCAGACGAGCCAAGACGCACCTGGGAGATATCTGCGGATGACCAACGGGATCTTCTTGGCCTGCAACTCCTTGAGCGCAATGTCGAGAGGGTCTGACTCGCCGTTCAGCGGCACCAGCACCGGCGCGTTCATCCTGTTCGCTCACAAAGAGACCCAACCCCCACACGCCAGGTCAGCAACGTGCCAAAGACGGTTTATAAGAGGAAGGGGAGTCGCACGAGATTTGGAGAGCACGGGTACCGAGGATTCGAGCGCGCTCGTACTTGGTCATGTAGTGGCTGGTGACCCGAACCTCGTTGGCCTTCTTTTGCTTGCCCGGTCGAGTCGAGAACTGTGCAAACACCAGATCCAGTCCCACCAGAGGCAAAGGTCATGTCAGCCCACTGTAGCGCGTGACTTCGGAGGAAGGAGTGTCTGCCAGACGGGCGGCAAGAGGTGAGAACGTACGTGCTCCTCGTTGTCGCCCTCCTCGCCTGCTCGAACGCCCTCGACTCCTCCGTCACCCTGGTACTCGTTGACCATCTCCTCGTCGGCCTGTAGGACACGTGCAATCCGACCCAAGTCAGTCTCTGGCTGATCAGCGGGGAGGAGGACAGCTCGGAGGCCACGCACCAGAATCTCATCACCTCCCATCCTGCCCAGTCAACAAGCACAGCGAGCAACCAGCCCAGCAAGACGACGTCAGTTTTGCTTCTTCTTCTGCTACACTCTGCTCCGAGGGCAGGAGCGCGAGGAAGGGCGTGGCGACGGAGGGCGAGGACTCACTCCTCGTTGGCGTATCCCTCTTCGTCAGACATTGCGGGCTGGACCTTTTGGTCTGTTGCTGGTCGGTCTTGGGCTGTGGGCTATTGGTGATACGAGACTCTGTAGGGTGTACTGGATGACCCTGTAGGAGGGGTAGAGGAGTGAAAAGCGTGGAGGGAGGGTTGAGGGGTGTTGGCAGGAGCAGTTGGCCGAGCAGAAGACCGGAGCTTCGACGAGTTCTGCTCAGAATTTCAAACTCGAACCCAAACAGCTCACGAGAGACCACCAAAGGACCCCCGACCCGCCTCTGACCGACGACAGCTCGTCCATTGAACCCTCCCTCTGTCTCTGCCACCCAACCCTACGCACGCAGCTAGACATGGTACGCCTTCTTGCTCTCCGTAGCCATCACTGGTCGCATCCTGATCCCGCTCGCTCTCTTCCCAGTCGTCCGAACTCAGGTACACGGCCAACACCCAGCTCGAACAACGTACGTCCATTCAGCCCAGTCCCTCGCCCCGTCTCTGGACGTTTGCTGATGCTCGCTTGCTTCGCTCTTCAGTCCACGCTCGGTACCAGGGAACGGGTGCGTAGGTGCATATTGTGGCTCAAGAGATGCTGAAGGCTGACAGGTAAGGACTCTGGGGGACTGATGCTGCCATCAGGACACGCCGACATCACCAAGTAGTCCGTCCCTCCGTCCCTCGGTCCCTCATCTCATCTCAAAACCCAGACGCTGACTCCCCAAGCACTTTGCTCTCTCTGAAACTTGCAGCGAGTGGCTGACGCACCAGCACCGGGACACGAACGCGGCCATCCTCGGCCACCCGCCGCTGCTGAGCTACTGTGCCCTTGCAGACGGAGAGAGCGTCGGCAGGACTAAGTTTGAGTTGATGGAGGTGCGTTTCATTCCCCCCTCCCTCTCTCTCTCCTTCTTTTACTAAGTCAAGGTCAAGCGGCTTGGGTGGGAAAGCGGGGCTGCGAGTTGTGGCTGCGGGCGAGGAGTATGAGGGAGGAATCAGTCGAGGGCGATGAAGTCAGCTCGCAGCGAGGGCGGCAGTCGACCCAGTCTTCGTTCAAGGACAAACGGAGCACCTTTCTGACTACCCGTTTCACCATCTCGATTTACAGAGGATGCTTCAACCCTGTGGACCTCCGCCGCCCAAGGAGGACGACTAGACCGCCTCCTAGATCTCTCGCTTGCCTCTCACCGCTGCCCCTCACCTGTACTGCCACACCGTATCACCATGATCTACTCTGTCTTATCTACGTGGCGAACCGCGCCTGTCGGTGCTTGTTTTGTAAGTGTTGGGAGTGACCGTTTTGCTGCCCTGAAGGGCGCAAGTCAGAGTTTCGCTGCGAAACCTGGCATTGGTCTCTGCCGAACCCTCTTGCCTTCCTGCCCGATACTGACGTCCTTGTTGCCCGCACTGCCCGACAAGCTGCGAAACTCAACGCAGACAAGGTTGGACTTTGGCTTGTCCAGAGAAATCAGGCACGTCTCCCTCCAAAAGGACGGTCTCTTTTTCGACTTCTTCCATTTCCCTCCATCTCCCAGAGTTCTTACTACCCACGCCCTCACAGCAGCGTAGCCCATCCCCTACCCACACACATAACCCCATAACCCGAACCCAACCCAAACCCAAACCACCTTTCCCAGAATGTCGTCTACTAACGCACCTTTCGTTCCCGTCCCTT